>JAIEZT010000012.1:22274439-22299769 GCA_019594935.1 Periophthalmus modestus | reverse complement strand
AAAAAAAACCAACAAAACTCTTTTTTCATTAATTCAACCAAGTAAAGTAAAACTCTTACACATTTCCACAAAATTAGGTTTATAATGTCACATACAGTAAAGTCAGCCCACGCTGTGTGCCTCACAATAGGGTCTCTTGAACGTCTTTACAATCCATGACTGGTGACCTGGTTTGGGCTGAATTGCTCTGTACACTTCTGTTAAGAAAACCTCGCAAGTCCATTTTTCAGCGAAGAAAGTTTTTGTGAAAGCGCTACATGACAGGGAACGTTAAAGTGTCGAAAACTGAATAGTGCATTTCCAGTGCATATGTTTTCATGAATGGGAAATTTGGGCTGACAATTGCCAGGCTTTAGCAAATCCATTATGGCCGACACATGCAAGTGATGGTCAGGTAGAGATTTGCACGACTTAAACACATATTTGGCAATCTTGTTACCGGACTGGGGGTGCGTGAAATCTACGCATAGATCCATGTCTTTAATTATGATTATTCATGGGTACAGCATCACAGCCCCCTAGTAGATTTCAACTTTATACCAACACCACATAAGGCTAACAACAAACTGTCAAGGATGTTTATTCCTTTGCTAGAAATATTCCCACTTATAGCCTAACTTCCATAACTTCCATAGAGACAGAGCAGTGACACTAGAGACTTGAGTGCTCAGAAAATCCCTGTTCTCACTTAGCCCCTCTTCCTCCGCCCACTTCTCCGTATTCAGTTGTGATTCAGTTGAAACGAAGTTAAAATGCTCAGTAGCTAATTCAAAATATAACACATATAATTGAACTCCGCTGCACGCTACATTGAAATGCTACTCTACTAAAAGGCAGGTATGCTTGAGTTCCTGTAGATTTGCACTGGAAGTCGCTGAGGTCGGTTTTTAGATCCATACTTGCCGTTTTGCCATTGAACCATCAGTAAATGGTGATCTACTAAGAATCAGGACCAAAGCATAATAACACGCAAAAGCACATCTTCTTAAAAACACTATACAACTTCATAAATACCATTGCAGTCCTTCACAATTGCATTACAAACTATCACATTTCATTCTTTTGAGTGACACAGCACAACACTGCCCTCTCCTTCTCCCTCGGTCTCACACACACAACGCACACACACACACACACCCACGCACGCACGCACTTGCACGCACGCACACAACACACGACACACACACACACACACACGCACGCACACAGACCATTATATAATCCTGAACATGCGGTGCATATTTATTTGTAACACGGAGAACTAAAGCTTCATAGTACCACAACAGAAACACAAGGTCAGAGCTTTAGTCAGACAGAGAGACTTATCACTTTATACCACTTGTAACTGTATTCACTCAGTGCATTATTATTACTACTGCAAGTATCTCAGTGCTCTGTGGGGGATAAGCTACCTGTTTTTTGCAGAAGGTAGAAAATGTAGTCGATTGCATGAAAAGATACAGACTATATTTTGTGCGTGGTGGCAGAGTGGTTAGCCTACTAGATCAATGATGTATTCCCTACTCTAAATAGCCCTATAGTGAATAACAAGGTTTCTCTATCCACGAAAAGAAGATTGGCAAGTTTGATTTAATGCCATCATTTTCTGTCCTAATTCTGTATATGTATATTTACTATATTTCTCTTTGTGTGTGTGTGTGGGGGTGTGACGTACATCACATTGTGGGGACTCAAATCAGGTTCCCTTGACATAATCCGTTAATAATAGATCAACAGCATGATTTAAGTTTACATTATGGCTTGAAATAGGTTGAGGTTATTGTTTAAGTTAAACTTAGGCAAATAGCACTAAAAGGGGTTAGGGGTATTATCTGTGTCCAAGAAATGAATGTAAGTCAATGCAATGTTCCCCAGAAGAATGGAAATCCAACGTGTGTGCATGTTTGTGTGCGTGTGTGTGTGTGTGGTGTGTGCGTGTGTGTGCGTGTGTATTTGTCCCCAATATGTACGTACTGCTCAAAGCTACGAATCCAATCAAAATATGTGTAATCCATCCTATATTCATACAACTCAAGACAGTGAAGCATGTTGCCCAAGGACACAACAAGCGTCCTGTACATGTGGTTGCAGTTTTTGAAATCTATTTTGAGCATTTCAAAAAGGAAGAAAAAAATACTAAATCCTACTATATATTTTTTTTAAGGTACACAGAACAACATCTGCTCATCTCTGCTGTTTGCAGATGATGTTGTCCTGATGGCTTCTTCAAGCCAGGACCTGCTGCAGGCGCTGAGGAAGGCGTTTTTGCGACGATGTGACGCAGCTGGGATGAGACATCAGCTCCTCCAAAAATCCAAGGCCAGGGTTCTGGACCAGAAAAGGTGACTTGCTCTCTCTTCGGGTGGGTGGTGAGCCGTTGCCCCACTCAATTGGAGGAGTTCAAGTGTCTCTGGGTCTTGTTCACTAGTGAGGGAAGGATGGAGCGTGAGATTGACAGGCAGATTGGTGCAAGTCATCTGCAGTGATGAGGTCGCTATATCAGGGGTACTGTTGTGGTAAAGAAGCTGCTGAGTCGAAAGGCAATGATCTTTATTTACTGGTCATCTATGTTCCTGCCCTCACCTATGACTTTGGTAATGACCGAAAGAACAAGATCACGTACACACAATGCTGAAATGGGTTTCCTCCGCAGCAGTGGCTGGACCTCCCTTAGAGATAGGGTGAGGAGCTCAGTCACACAGGAGGAGCTCGGAGTAGAGTCCTGCTCCTACACGTGGAGAGGGGCCAGCTGAGGGGGGGTCGGGCATCTGTTTAGGATGCCTCCTGGACGCCTTCCTGGGAGGTGCTCTGGGCATGTCCCAACTGGAAGAGGCCCTGGGAAGATCCAGGACACGCTGGGGGGACCATGTCTCTCTCGGCTGGCCTGGGAAGGCCTTGGGGTACCACAGGAAATGCTGGAGGATGTGTCTGGGGTGAGGGAAGTCTGGGAGTCCCTGCCTAGACTGTGCTGCCCCTGGCCACCCAGCGCCCCGGATAAGTGGAAGAAAATGGATGAGTGGATGAACATTAAACCAGATGTAACATGTTTGTGCTACTTAAAATGATTACTGTTGATTGATTACTGATGTCAGTTTTATATTTGGCAAACGAGAGAAGTTTGGGACCCCCTGTGCTAATGTATTCTATCCATCATTTTCTGGTGTTTTGAACACAGGATAAGCACAGGACTTTTATAGTGTATGCAGAGAGCACCTCCACTCGTTTTAAACTGCTGCACTGTAAAACAAACATGATTGACACTCCTCTCCTCTCTCTCTTTCTCCATTTTGCTCACCTCTTACCTTTCTCTCTCATCTCTCTTCTTTTTCAGTCCGTCTCTTCTCCATATTCTGCTCTCTGGTGCATGTCCTTTCTTTTTTTCTGTCTCCATCATTCCTCTCTCTCCCTCTCTCTGTCATTCCCTTGCTCTCCTCTGTCATCTCTCCCTACTTCTCATCCTTCTCTTCATCCCCATCCCCTGTCTCCCCTGTCCATTTCATCTCTCTTTTTTACCTCTCTTCCCCTACATCTCTCCCTTTCTCTGTGCTATTCTGAACCTCTCTCCCGCCCTCTCTCCTGCTCACTCTTCCCCCCTCTCTCTTTCTCTCTCCTTTCCCTCTCTTCTGCCTGTTTTCCCCCCCTCCCTCTCCCCCCCCGTCCTACACTATCTCCCTCTTTATCTTTCCTCTCTCCCTCTCTCCTCTCTCCTTGCCCACTCCATGTTATCTCTCCCCTTTCTTCATCTCTCTAATCACCCTCTCCCTTTTATTCCCTCCTTTCTCACCCTGTTCCTCCCCATCTTTCCTCTCTCAATGCTTTCTCACCCTTCACTTTTCCCCTCCTCAATCCCTCTCTCTATAACCCGTCTCTTCCTTTCATCTCCCCCTAATTCCACCCTCTCTATTTCTCTGCCTATCCCCCCTTTCTTACACTATCTCCCTTTTGCTCTTCCCATCTCTATGTTATCTTTCCCTCTTTTCATCTCTCTAAACCCCCCTCTCCCCTGTCTCTCCCTCTCGCTATTGCCCTCCCTCTCTCCTCTCTCACCCTGTCCCTTCTCCTCTTTCTCTCTCTCCCCTCCACTCTTCTTCTTCTTCTCCTTCCTCTCTTCTCTCTTTCTCTCTAGACTAAAATCCTGGCATGTCCCTGCAGAGTCAGTTTCAAATGCGAGTCTATGGTGCGGAGCAGAGAAGATAAAAACGTCATTTACATATTTTATCACAATATTCCGGTGGCAGCACCAGACTTTTGTGTATGGACTTTATCAGAGTGTCTGCTAAATCTAATCTGCACTGGGAGTTCGGCAAAACATCTGATTTTTTTCTTTTTAAACTGGAACACTTTGAAGAGAAATTAGTTAAAATTCTGTACAATTCAATATTTTTTAAATGTTGTGTTTATATACGAGACTGTGTTCATATGAAGTAAAACTTTTCCTAAAGCCCCATTGCGTAACATTTCAGTATATAAATAGACTAAATAAGCATGTTATGAGTCAGGTCTGTGGAGAGGCAAACCTGTTCACACTTGTACTGTGTCACATTATAACAAAGCACAATATATTTGACTTTGGGACAAGGATGGTCTCTGCCACATTTGTCAGTGCTGAATGATGATTTCCATTAATCAAGGACAAAGCTTTAAGAGTACCATCTGCAAGTTTATTTGATTTTTGTTACCAGGAAAGGGCAGAAGTGAAAACTGGCTTTTGTGTTCACCTGTGTTCTCTGGTCTTCTTCTGTCACTATCATACTGAAGTAGCATAGACAGCATCTAGTGGTGATAAATGAGAATACAACAGGGCTAATTACAGATGGTAGTTTTTAAATGTAAGCATGTAACCTTCTGGAGGTGGCATGTCACCTGGATGATTTCAAAGTTAAAGACATACTTTGGAACATTCTCTCCACTGAGATATATAGATTTTATGGCATACTGTGGAAGATTATAGGCAAGGTTTGGGAGATGAAAGCCTGCAGAGAGTAAGAATGCGTGTTTTTCTAGTTTGTTTTTTTTTGCAATAAACTTTTTTTTTTTTTTTTTTAGTTGCATACTGTGGCTTTAACTTGTCTCATGTTGATTGCAATTATGGCAAAAGTCGATATTTATAGCAGCGCTTCACTCCACATGTGGGAAAATATAAGACTACAAAGACCAGACTAATGACTGAGTTCCACTTCACAGACATAATGTATTGATTTGTGACGCCAGCGAGAGCCAATAACCCTGTGTCAACAAGTCTGAGCCAGAACAAATACCATTTAATTGTTCTTACTTCAATATCCAATTTAAAGGTAACTTCGGGTGGAGGGCTCTGCCAACTGCTTGTCACCATGGAAATGTGATTGCTTTGCTTGGAATGGTCCAAAGTATGTTGTTGAAATGATCTATCTCCATGGAGACAAGAAATCAAGTTACATATCCAATCTGTGGAAAGGCGAGCTCACACTCAAAATAAGAACGCAGGCATGTTTTAGCTACAAAAAAACACCTAGAATTAACGTGAGATAGATATGTTTAATGCCATACTGTGTAACATTTACAGAAAGCAATAGCATATCCATGGATACAAGCAGAAAAAATGTCATAGTGCAAATTTAGCCCTTCACCCTATTGCCAAAGCAGTAAAAACTGTGGTCTAGTCTCCTGTAAATAAAATGTCTTATTATACAAACAAATCCTACCTCATGATGGAAAAAAAAAACACAATTTCCCATAATGCATTTTAAACCTCAGTTCTCTATCCCTTTGTGCACCTTGGCAGAGAAATACAATTGCATTTTCTAGATTGGAGCGCTTTTCATTCAGCTTTCATGACTAAACCTCCCATTATACTAAAACAATATGAACCCCCTAATGAAACACACGCGGCTGTGCATCGCACTGCGCACAGCCCTACCATTTCCAGTCTGGCTCTGCACAGATTAAGCACTTTTTCATTGATCTTTTTTTGATGGAGTGTTAAGAGGGGTCTGGGTGCCGCGCGCTGGGCCCGAGGTGAGCGGGGTTTGTCCTTTTACACAGAGAGGACAAACTATTTTTGTAACGCTACCAAGAGCCAAGCTAATGGGACATCTGCTACGCTGTGTACCGGTCTGACTGTTCATATGATGTCCAGGGTCAAACTCAAGCACAAAAGACTTGTCACGGTTTGAAGCACTTAACGCCAATTAGCCTGTGGACAATTTAGCATACGAGATTTACAACTGCCAGTAAAAATATTTAACACAAGAATAGCACTCAAACCTAACATCTTAATTATTCACTGCAATGAGTTTATGACCATTTTTCACAGCTTTCAGAGACCAGACCATGGTGACAGTGCACCGGCCTTACTCTCTGATAAACAAAACAAAACAAAAAAGTTATAATTGAATACAGATATCACACAGTGTCTCGTTTTGACCCTATAGGACACGTATGTCAAACTCAGGCCCGGGGACCAAATCTGGACCACTATGTAATTATATTTGGCCCGTGAGATCAAAATGTGCATTAGAGCTGGCCCGCCAGTATATAGTGCATGCACCATTAATACTACAAATCCCAGAATGCTTTGCTAGTATGCTGGCGTGTAGTCGAAACCCGGCAGGTGCCCCTCCTTTTCTGTGTTGACTCATTAGCAACCAAGCTACTTGTCACTTTCGGTCAAATTAATTACTACAGAGAGGGAGACAATTTATTTTATTCAATTAAATAAGAAATGAATACTGCTGATGTGTCTTTTATTTCAAATTTAATTTACTCTCTCTGTAATATTAAGCTTGAGTTGTTCCAGATTTGTATTCAAGCAAAACTAAAGTTTGTTTCCTTAAGAAAAGTTTAAACATTACACATCAGGTGCAGTCAATTTTTCAATAAATACTGAGTTTGGCCCACGTGAATTTGAGTTTGACATCCCTGCTCTATAGGAGCTGCTTTTACCATATCCAATCAAACCAAACTTTATTTATAAAGCGCTTTTTCATACAAAGTGCTTTACATTACAAAAGCAATCCCTCATGCCCTTCACATGAAAAGCACTTATAATCCTTCTTCCCTCTGCAGAGGGCTGGTCCGTGCCGAGTAAGCGCAGTAAAACTCTCAAAATCTCAAGTTACCAGACAGACTTAACATCCTAAGAGAGAAGACGAATTCCCATGGCTTCCAGCTCTCCACCCTCCTCCCCTCAACATCACCTTGCAAACGTCATTGGGGACTCCCTACGGGGGCCGCTTCCTGGACCACAGTCTAGCTCTGTACCTCGTTCTGGTAAACTTAACAAATAAAGGTGTTCCTTCAGTAGATCTGTTGTGCAGCTCTTTGTCATCAAGTCCAATCTCTCACAAACACCAAACCTCCAACATCAACACATCAACAGCACAGCCACGGGCCATCCCCACACATCCTTGCTCACTATTCACCCTGACAACTGCTATACGGGTGACTCAATTGTAAGAAATGTCTGCTTTTAATGCTACTATGTGCTTTTCCTCCTGCTGCAAACACTTAGATGCATTCCAGAAAAGCTCCCTGAGATACTGAATTCTTTCCCTGACTCAACTGGGAGCATTATTTTGCATGTAGGGACAAATGATGTAAGGCACGGCCAATCCGAGTTTCTTAAAAAAGACAGTTTGATCTCCTAAAACATGCGGGAAATCAATATATACATCAAAGGCCACCTTCTGACTTTAGACCATGGAGCTGAACGATTTAGTAGGGAAACTCTCCTTCACGATTGGCTAGATACATCCTACCCATATGGTATCCACTTTATAGACCACTTTAACTTATTTTGGGACCGTGCCTCCTTTTTACAGGAATGATGGCTTACATCCAAGCAGGCCTGGCTGTCGGAAGCTTGTGCACAGAATCAGAACAGTGTACATCTCCCCTTGAAACTCAAACCAACACAAATGTCTGTCACTGTAGCTCTATTAAAATCATCATTACTGTATCCCCATAAGTACCAAATGGCACATTCAAACCCTCTGATCTCTTTTATGTTTTATCCGGTTATTGATTTTAGGAGACTTTAATGCCCACATATTCTGCCCCTCTTAACCCATGGTCAAAGAGTTCTTATCTCTGGTCGAGTCCTGCAGTCTATTACAATTTGTCTTTAGCTGCACTCACCAACAGGGTCATACGTTGCACTTGTTTATCTCATCCGGCCTTCCTATCACTGTTGTAGACATTGTTGATTGTGGGGTATCAAACCTTTTTTTTTGTAATCACATTTCAGTCCGTCGTCCCATAACCCTTCACGGTCATCCTGTCGCCACCACAGCTCAGTAGGACAGCAGAGTGCAAGTAGAAAACAGATACCACATGACATCAGTTAGCAAAAAACTTTGTCAAGAACCAGTATTATGTATTTATAATGGTAAATAATGTTCATAAACCCAAAAATCTGGTTTCAAGCTATAAATGAGCTTACAAATGGATCTGCACCCTCATCCTCCTCAACAGAACTATGCAAGGAGTTTCAAAAAGTGTTTCCCCAACAAAACTGACTCTACTAGGCAACAGTTTCCACCTCCTGATGCCTATCCAGTGTGCTCACAAAATGCTGGGACTTATTTCTATGAATTTAACACTAATTACATGTATTCAAATAAAGGAACTGGTCTCCTAGCTCAGACCTACCAACTGTCTCTGACCATATACCAACTCAGCTTTTAAAGGATGTTTTTAATACTGTCTGCCCATGATCTTAGCTATTATACATTCCTCAGTGTCAGAGGGTGTTGTCCCTGATTATTTCAAACATGCTACTGTGCAATACTTACACAAGAAACCCAGCCTTGACCCTAATGCTCTCTCAAACTACAGGCCAATCTCCAAGCTCTCCTTTTTGTCTAAAGTACTGGAATAGATTGTATTCACTCAAGTCTCGTCATATGTGAGGCAATATAATGTGCTGGAGAAATTCCAATCTGTTTTTTTTTTTTTCTTTTTTAGCACATCACATTACTGAATCCACTCTGCTAAAAGTACTTCGCAATGACTTAACTGCTCATTGCTCATAGTGGGACCCAGCATCCTGTACTATCCTTCTATTACTTGATTTCAGTGACACTTTCGACACTTCAGAGCATGAAATTCTCGAAAAAGACTCCATGATGAAGTGGTACTACAGGGCGCGTTGTTAAAATGGTTGCTTTTAATTAAAGTGGGAGGACCTTTTCTGTTAAAACAGGTAATTTTGTGTCAGCCTCTGCTCCCATCATATGTGATGCACCTCAAGGCTCAGTTCTAGGTCCTTTTTTATTTTCACTGTACATGCATTCCCTGAGTTTGATTATGGAGAAGTACACTGTCCAGTGCCATCTGATGGATGTCCGGTAACTTTCTACAGTTGAATGATAAAAAGACTGAGGTGATTATTTTTGGCCCATATTGTCGGATTAAGTGGAGCCCTGAGGCTCCTGTCTGCAGATTTGCACAGTTCAGTTTAAACACCTCAGTGTTCTCCTCGATTCTGTGATGTAATTTGATTTAAATTGCCAACTTCAAGCCACTGCAAAATTAAAATCAATTTTATCCTCAGAAAATCTCTACAAATTGTAACACATGATTTTATTACAAGCAGACTGGATTTTAGCAGTTCTCTCTATTTTGGACGGCCACAGTCCTCACTGAATAGGCTTCAGACAGTTCAAAATGCTGCACAAGGTGGTTAACTAAAAAAGAGAGCGTATATTACTCCAGGCTTAAAAAGCATGATAAAGTACAGGATTGATTTTGAATTTCGATTCTTTGTTTTTTAAAGCACTTCATGACTCTGCCCCAGCACACATCACAGATCTGCTAACTCCCTACACTGCCTCTCACTCCCTCAGGTCAACACTGTCGGCACCTCCTCTCTGTCCCCCACGCTCGCCTCAGGGCTGTCTCTTCACATTAGAACCTATCCCACACTCTGTCTTTTTAAAGGTCTCCTAAAGACCCACTTTTTAATATGGCTTTTAAAAACTCTGGCCAAATGAATGGATTTGATCTATTTATGTCTGTAAAGCACTTGTCAAGCACTTGGTGCAACTTCTGTTGTTTTAAAATGTGCTATATAAATAAATTGGCTCGGCTTAAACCTATATAAATTAATCATTTAAATGAATTTGCTTCAAATGCCATTTAAAAGAAGTAAATGTGTATAAAGTTTTAGATGAGCAGATGGTAACTTATTCCAGAGGGTAGGCCCTTTGTACTTTCTTTGATTGGTCGATGTTCTGCAGAAGGGAGATAAGTTGTTGCAGTGTCTTGTTAAAAATGTGAGAACATCTGAAGAATACATAAAAGTCTTAAGCATTGAGCATATGCCCATACTTATACACCAAG
Organism: Periophthalmus modestus; assembly: GCA_019594935.1. Taxonomy (NCBI): domain Eukaryota; kingdom Metazoa; phylum Chordata; class Actinopteri; order Gobiiformes; family Gobiidae; genus Periophthalmus; species Periophthalmus modestus. Next base: position 22,289,446 of record JAIEZT010000012.1, on the reverse strand, counting down.
AGACAAATGCAGTCCATTTTAACACTGAATATGGTCAACATTATTATATTTTTCTGAACAAAGGAGCAGACAAAGACAATCAGTTTGAATGCATACATCAAAGCTTTTACAATCTATAGCAAAGCCAACACATTGAAGTTAAGATGTAGTAAAGTTCACAGATCAACTTGACACTTTTGAACAAATAATTACAAACATTTATCTGACATATAAAAATGTTGATGCTGTCTAAATATGCAGCTTTCTTCTATTCCCATTTGAGCTCACGAGTTTAAAAACGACACATCTGAGGCACTGAGGACCACGGGAGAATATTGCATGGGCACATGGAGGAAAGCTTAGAAACAACATTGGTGCTGAATTTTTTCACTATCTGAAAAAATCCCAATATTGACAAGACTAAAAACTGACATATTCCAAAAAAAAAACACTTACTGAATTCTTACTGAAGAGCATGATTTGGAAATGTAACAATTGATTTCACCAATATCTGAAAATAATAGTGCTTCAATAACCTAATATCATTTTCAATCCACTGGCAGTCACATTTTTCAAACATAAAATCTATCAAAGCACTTTAAATTTTCATCTCCAAAGGTTATGCGTTTTGCCCACAACTTAAAAGCTTTTTGACAGTCCCTGAATAATGACTGTTCCTTTCCTCCCTGTTACTCAGTGAGTCCTTAAAGTGCTGTGTAAGGCGATGGCACCCAGCATTGGCAGAAGTGCATATTATGGGATGCCAGCTCCTCTGATCCTCATCCCGAACACCAGGAGCGCCAAATCATCAATTCCTTTTGTGAAACTGAAATTGAGCTTTTAAATGTAGAATGCCGCACCGGGAAAGCGAGTCCAGGATTTTGGAAAAGGCAAATCGAATGCGTTTAAAATTGAGATTGATTTTATTTTGTTAGATTTCACACTTTGTACAAATGTAAATCGATAAGTTCTTTCAGATTTGGCAGCAGTTTTGCTTAGGAGGCTCCAGGATGTTGACAGCAGTTTATTGGAATGAAATTCTAGCTTCTATCTTGTACCAAACAATAGCTCTTATCTGTCTTAACTATTTTGTCAATGGGTCAGCAACATAAGATATTTGGAATAGGACCTAACATGTTTTTCAGTGTATTTTCTGAAATGTTAACACGATATTGCTTCAAAGGGGCTACACTTTTCTTCATGCAATTATGTAAAATCTGTCTACCTCCAGTACAGATGTATTAAACAGAACTAAGTAACATTTGAACTTATTTACTGTCTTTCCAAGTCCTTCTCGTGGTGACAACAGTAACTTTGTGGTGTTTGAAGGGTCCCCCCTGTCTCTGACCCGCAGTCAACTCTCAGGATTTGTTCTCATGACAGACAAATTGCTTTACAGCGCTTCAATATACACATCATACACACAGGTAACAGAGCTAGAGACACACCCCTTACCAGCACTATCCACAGCTCACTACAAGAATACATGTCCAGTGTTCATTTGTGAGGTGTCAGCCTTGGCACAACTGGCTAAAAGACGGAGAAAGCCTTTGTCCGAGGACGCAAGGGAAGGAAAAGGTGAATCTGACAGGGCCAGAGCTCACACACGACTCAATCTAGGGAATCTGTTTGGGGAATGGAGCTCATGGAAGGAGAAAGACACACATCTGGCCATGTTGTCCATGATCATGTAAGTTGTACATGCATTACCATTGTTCTAGTTATGTAACTGGAATAATTGTTTGCTTTAGTACGTAGTTATCTTGCTCGCAGATGTTATTATTAGCATGCCACGTTTTTCCAGTGTAATGCTCCCTATGAAGCAGTACCGTTAGACTGACATAGGTTTGTATATATCTTTTGATTTGTTTCATCTGCAGACAGGATATGTGCAGCTAGTGTCACTGACTTGCTGTCAGTGTGTAAAGAGCAAAGTGCAAATTTACCCATGATGTGATATCTGACTATGACTAACTTCTTACCCTGCATCAAACGAGGTAACGCATTTGTATGTGATCAAACTTGTCATGTCAGGTTTTACTTGACAGACTGAGGTTTCATCTGTAGTCAGTAATGTTATATGTTTTAGCAGCTAGGTGTGTTCTTTGTTGCGATCAGCATTGTCAGTCAGTCATTTGATATTTCATGACAGAGTACTATGTTAGCAATCTGACTCCATCTGGAAGTATGACATCGATATCACAATCTAGAAATGAAAACCACCAATAGCAGCAATCAAGGGTGGAAAGTAACTATTGATTAATATTCACATGATTATGGCTACTACTACTACTACTACTACTTTCATATGTTACTGTCTATAATTCAGATAGTTGTAATCATTCCTAATCAGGCCAACCAGAACAGGCAATTCAGTGCCTGTTCTGGTTGGCCGGCCCAGAACTGGTTCAAAACATATCGGCTTTTAATGTTTAATCAACCAAGGTTTGAAAAAGAAAAAAAAAAAAAAAATCCAATCTAAATCCAAAAACCAGTACTGTGTGGAGAAATTGTCATGCACACTTGATACTTCACTGATTTTGTATTTTGCATGGAGTAAATTGTAACGCAGGTCTATATGGTAATTTCTAGTGTAGTAATTTAAAATGTTGAATGTGGAAATGTTGAGTGTGATCGTTTTTGTGTTTTTTTTTTAATAAAAAGAGAGGGAGAATGTGTGGTTTGTTTGTAAAGGGATGCATTTCAATCACGTTTGCTAACCTGCCCAGGGACTGCAGATGGAAACTAGCTTTAGCAAAATCTGGTGTGAAGCATCTCTTCTTCTTTGAGATGAAGGTGTTTACTCATTGATCCTGTTAAATAATCAGATAAACAAAACTAAAGTACAAAGAACTTGTAATTGAGGACATTTTTAGCCATTTTTCTTACTACGTTTACATGAACGCCTTTGCCCCAAAACCTGTCAGACCGCTCTCGCCAAGTCTACATGCAGGTTCAAGAATGGAATAGGTGGTAAAGGGAGCTAAAACACGTTGACAGGTGTCTAGCTATTTAGCATAATTACCATACACTGTATACATATATAAATTGACATAGCTAACTTGCTAGCCGCTGCGTTCCAAATAGAAAATGAGCATGGCGCGCTTCCAGCTCCGTCGACTCTCCAACTGCTGCTGTCAGACTCGTCACTTTGCCCTAAAATAATTGTATTAACCTGCGCTATTTGATCCTGGTGTTTATATTATGCTGTTTTGTCAGTAAATCAAGATATGAGCATTAATAACAGACCCATGAGGCGCCTTCTTTCCTCGAGGTTGTTCCCGCTAGCGTTAGCAACACGTTTGACTGACAGCATCGCTAACCAGCAGTGCAGGTGGGAAAGGGCGTTACCTTCAGCAACCTCCCCCCAGATTGGCTATTTAGTTGCTATGATGATCGTTGGATGGAGCCCAATGCAATGGTTGACATCACACTCCCTTAATCCCACTTCTTTATACAGTCTATGATTGTCACTAAAACCTTGCCGATAAAAATAACAATCATACCTTTTTGGCATACATAGATAAGCAACATCTCATTTACACTGATGATTTGATTTTCAGACATGTTACAAACTGCGTTACTCACAACTTACACACTGAAGCTGCGGTAGTTTTCACTTTCACTTTAACGTAGCGTACCAAACAAAACATGTGCTTGTTTGCGGTGGATGGACATCGCTGCTGATCTAAAACGAGTAAACCCCCAAACAGATGTCTAACACATGCCTGGCTGTTTCTTACCCCGTGCAGTTGAATGCCTCTCCTAGTCTAAGCCTTCTCCAGTTTTCTTTCCTTTGTGATTTGATTCACAACACCTAAGTCACAGTTCCTGGGTTTACATGGAAGAAGTACTCAATTTTGTTACTTAAGTAAAAGTTCAGGTACTGAAGCAAAAATCTACTAAATAAAGTATTAGTACATGTATAAAAATGTACGTATAGAGTAAAAATTAAAGTATTTCACACACATTTAAATGTAGTGATTTTGATCAAGATTTGTGCTGACTTTTGCTCAACAGAAACAACTGAAGCAATTATTTTTTCTGTTTTTATCCGTATATTTCTGTTTGCTCAAACTTAAAAGTGGAAAAGATAAACCCCTCGGCCTTTTCAGCAGGTCTCAAACAATAATAAAAAAACAAATACTTTTACTATCCAGTCCAGTTAGTTTTAAAATTACAGTAGAAATTACAGATACCTGCTCTCAAATGTAGTCAGGTAAAAGTAAAAAGTACCCAGTTTAAAATGTAAAAGTACAGATGCCTCATTTTTGGACTTAAGTAGAGTACTTTGCTACTTTTACTTTGGTATGTTCCACCACAGTTTAAAACTGGATTAGGCCAGTTATCGGGTTTTCCTGGCATGCATGTATTTGTAGTGTGATTATAGTGATACTTTTACTCGAGTACAAATTTTTAAACATTTTTTTTCCATCACTGCATACATTTTATCCAACTCAAAAACAGTCCTGAGCATAAGCATGATAAGCTCAGTAATGTAACCACTGGTACATTTACACTTGCAGTCAGTCCAGCCTGTCAGTTATCACTTCTGCAAATGAAATGCAACCTTTTTCACTACACAATTTCACTAAGACTCTGATCTCCCGTTGCCCATAGACCTCCAAACAATAGAATATTCCCTTTTCTACAAGCCAGACCAGTATGTGTGATGATGCAACACTGTTTAATTCAATACAAAATGCACAAGCGCCATCACATTTTCAGACAGTTTTCATGAAATTATAATAATGGGAAGTCTAAACATGGATAATAGATTCCCCTGAGTAATCAACCTGAATCAACCTCTTCACTTAAACCACTGCAGGTTAAAAAGTCGCCCGTTGGTTCTCTTGCTCAATATTTATGGGGTTCAGCGCCCTGTCACATGCACGCTTTTTACTGTTAAAAAAATATAGTATTTGGTTTTAAATTAGTAATCGCCATGGCAACAGCCCTCATTTTTCATAATTCTCAAACCCATGGATAGGTAGTCAAGCATATTAATATAACTAGCTTGAAATAGCTTGAAATTGCACCAATTTGAAGCTGCAGTGTGGATTTTTTCTGGTGGAAGGTCTTCTACCTACTACATGGAAATGATGTTACTTTGCCCAATTTTTCCAGATTATTGACCTTGTTCCTAGCTCCGCCCACTTTTGCCTCTAAATGCTACTAAACCAGTTCAGGTGACCAACAAGTCATCACTGCTCTGATTCTCTGGGAGGCTTTAAAACCTCTCACTAGTCGTTACAGAACTTATTTTCTGTCAAGATCGGCAGCCCCATGCAAAATAATACAACCCAAACTTCAAGAAGAGGGTGAATAGCTACAGTCTGTGAGGGAATTCCCGCTTTCGCAAAAGTGGGAATTCCTGTTCACTTGAGGGGTTTTCTCCCATGTCTCCCACCATAGCAAATTCTATCTCCATAGTTCTGTCTCCATTCTATTCCAAGTTATAGGTCAGCTCTGTGGAATGACAGCTCTACTCACAGTAAGAATGCAACTTTTTAAGGAACTTTTGAGCAATAGATACAACTTACAAAATATATGCTAGATAGATACTGTAAATTCCATACGGTGGAACATTTTTGGCAAAGAAATAACATCTCCTTATGGACTGACTTCATCAAATTGTAATTAAATGAAATGCAATGTCAAATCAATCACTACATACAATAGATACAATCAATATATACTGTATTCCATAGTGGCTTAAGTCTATCTCAAGCTGAACACATTTGGAACAGCATATTGAAAAGACCTGTCCAAGTTGAGATTCCATGTGTTCCGTCTGTAATGAAGTAGGCTACTGCTGTGGCCTTTAGAAGGTGAGATAATTGGACAAACCCAATGCAGATTTATATCATGTTTCTTAAGGTAACAAATGGGGGAAACTACTGCCAAAGAGTAACACTGATATAAATGGCTACCCTCCACTGTTCATTCATGTTTCAAATGATGAATCTAATTCTGCCATAGCTAAGGAGAGGTTAGCTTTTACTGCTGTTCTTATCATGACATATGGTTGGAGTTTATGGTAGAATGTCTAAACAATAGTGTCCAAGTTGAAAAAAGTTATCAATATTCACCAGCATAATTGTAGGTGTCAGTGTAGTAGGCGGTATACAAAGCATGAATCAACACAGCTGTTCCACCCTTGCACCACTTAAAACTTGCATAAATAGTATTCTCACACACATAAGAAAGTTGTAGAAATTCAAAAACATGCCCATGAGACAATTAACAGGGACAAGGGGGCTAACATGCTGTCTCATGCCTGGAATTTCTCAGAAAATATAGATTAGCCAACCAGGGACATGCATGGTCTTTCCTATCTAAACAAAACACTAAATTATGTTAATCTAAGGTAAGAAAAAGGTGATATTGTTCAAAATCATAGATAATCAATGAGCTCACTTGTTCCATATGTGCCTCTGAAATAAAGTAATCTGAGGGCATGGGGTCCAGACTTTCTTCTTCTTCTTTATAAAAAATACAGAGATATATCATTGTGGACTTGCCAGCAGGTCTATAGAAAAAACAGCAGTGAAAAACAAAGTGGGGACATAAATTCTGGCCTTATAAAAAGCTAATGTTAAATGAAAAGACAGAGATTATTTATGTGGTATTCTAAAGCTATCTATGGTTATATTCGACGTGTGGTCCTTGGGCGTTGCTTGCTAGGTGCAGTTGTGGGGGGCCCATTTGCAAAACATCAATGGAGTAATCCCTAAATCCTTACATCAGTCACAAACACGCTACAAGGTCAATGATGCCAGTCGATTATGTTGTAGTCACTTTTTTTATTGATTAAAAAAATGGACACACAATTTTTTATTTTTTTTACTATCTGCACAAAATATCTCGCAAAAAAAGGGCTCTGTGCATGTGACCTGGTCTGTTTGCATACTGTATAAGGCTAGTCTGTGATGCTAATCTATTCGTGTTGCAATCTGCCGATTATTTAGTACTATCCAAGGAGAAGATGGAGAGGCCGAAGTGGCTTATGTTTCTACTGCTGCAGTAAAGACAGGTTGGAGGAGTGGGTAGCGAGTGCATTTATATGAAAATACAAAGTCAAATCAGCAGGTAGTGATTTTCCTGATAGTGAGTGAGGTGACACAAAGTTGGAAAATGGAAACAAGCGTTCATCTTGCTAGCTGAAATTTGCTGTAGCTTCATTACACCCGCTATTAGCATATAGATGACCACAACTTTAAATTTGTTTGCTTGTAGGGGAAATATTATGTCTGAATGCGAGAGCCTATTTAGCTCTATGGGAGATTCGCTGTTTTTGAAAGAAATATACAAAATAGAAATCCACATTATGATCATTATGTTCTAGGGATTGGCTCCACGAACAAAGTCCCTTCAGTTGGCAACGAATGGAGTTGATAATGGTAGCGCATTCTGAAGCTACTTTGAAAAAACGATTTCACTTTTGTTTATTCATGCTGCTGGAGGAGAAGACTTTGAACCAGGTCAACAAATCTTCAATCTGACAGTTAAACAGCAAATTCCACCGTAGAATTCAGACCTGTCGTCCAGCTCGGGGATTCTGCGATCACGTGAACCTAACCTATTCAGGATTTATGATCAGAGAAGCTGGACAGGTTCCTGGTATGTGGTAAATTATAGCTCCCAACCTGCTATTAGATCTCCCATAAGGCCATTGATCACTGTATAGGCAATTCATCCTCTGCTCCATCACTATACCAACTAGTTATGTAACAAAATCAATATAGGAAAGAAATTTTAGTTAACTGCAAAATGGCCACGTATGTTTGTCAAGATACTGGTTAAGGATGCATTCACACACTTGCACACAGACCACATAAAAAATTGAGACCACGCAAGGGCTAATCCTTGGAGGGCCATATAGAATAAGCCTTTCATTATAAAACACAAAATAAATATTGGCAAGAAAGACATATTTGTTATACTGCAAAAAATATTGACAGATTAAATTTTTTTTTTTTTTATTTCATGACCATAAGGCGTGGGTAAAAGTTGTGAACATCATGGGAGCGCGATGGATGACAGACGGCAAACACAGCTTTACAAAGACCGAGAGGCAGCACCGGCAAGTTACACCACGATTTGTGAATGGATTGTGGATGCTTGGGCTCACGTATCTGCTTGCACTGTTCTTTGAGCTTTCGCAAAAGTCAGCATCGTTCACACGGAGCCGTACGGCAACAAGACGGACTCTGATAGTGACGAGAGGGAACCTGGTGTATTTCATAGAGATCTAGCCCAGCTGTTCATTTCAGATACAGAGGATGAAGACTTTGATGGATTTGTGAATTAATTGAAAAAATTATGTGAGCATATGCTAAATACTTGAATAAAGCACAACCGAACACAGAATGTGCTCTAAAAAAGGCAAAGGAGCAAAACTAACATGCATGTTTTACCGTGCCTGCGCCCTAAGGCCCGGTGCGCCTTTTTTAAAGTTTAAATGCAGAAAAAAAGCACCGTAACTGAACTGCGCCTTATAATCCGGTGCGCCCTATGGCTGTGAAATTACGGTACTCAACTTTATTATTCATTTGAAGTTGGAGTCTCCCAAAGAACCATGCTAAAATTCATATATGCGACAAATTGCTGTGAATAATTAGTATGCTTGGAATGCATGAGGTGAGAAAGAACCTTGAACCACTGCAAACCGTATATAAACTAGTTATGTTTTTCATGTTTTTAAGACATTTAAGTATAAATCAGGTGCTGCCCCTTTAAGTAGGCTAAGTGAAGCTAGAATCTTTGCATGTAGACTAACATAGTGACATACCAATTAAAAATTATTTAACAGCACTATTATTTGTTTGTTTCTGTTTTGTTTTTTTCCTAAATCCATCACAGCAAGTTATCTGTCTCCATGCTTTTAAGTTCATATTTACTTTAGTTTAAAATCAGATGCCTTTCCTCCTCATGTAATGGCCACTTGTAGCCGTCTCGAGAATTTATAAAAGCGCTAAAAAATGCCAATGTCAACACTATACTCTATTGAGCAAATGCAGTAAAATGTATTGAACGGCCCTTATTACACTATTTTCTGTTCTACATTGTTTCCTCATCAAAAAGCATATCTGGAGTTGTGTTTTTTTTTTTTTCCATCACACATAGGCTGTCATGTGGTAATACAGAAAGCGTTCCTCTGTGTTTTTAAACTCCATACACCTCCACTAGAATAATTTGGATGACTTCAGCCCTGGAATTGCCAATCTCAACTAAACTATAGGTAAAAGGTAGATGTTTAACTTGAAAACTACCACTTCATGACATCACAAGGTGGAACAGAGCATTTTGAGCATCTGTGAATGAAACAAAACACAACCCCGGTGTGTTTTTCAGGAGGAAGTAACAGCATTCTAACATGGCTTAAATCTTACAAGAAAACATTGTGTGTAATATAGAACCTTTAATTTATGAATTGAGGACAGAGCTCAGCTAAGGAAGAGAAACCTTGATTCATATAGTGGTGGACCAGGTCTAAAGGCATCATGAGGCTGCTAAACAATTCATAAAACACTTTCAAAAATGCAAATGAAATGCAGTTATGCAGATCTGTATGCAGCCACTGGAAAATACACCACTGCTGCACGCTACAGTGAAGGGAAATGATGGGCCATTAGAATACAGTGGGCTCTGTGGGTTTGTAGCTCTGTGGGTTTGTATCATGGAGACAGTAGCACACAACAGTTATAAATGGCGAATGGGCAGCTATACAGGAAAGATGAAGATGTGTGGGTACAAAGTTAGTTCATCCATATCAATAGTTTCTTACTTTTGTCACAGTGGCTACTACTAGAAATATAGTCGAGGTAAGTTGATTTGTGTAGCACAGTTTGTACACAAGGTAATTCAAAGCGTTTTACATTAAAAAAAAGGCATTAAAATCACAATAGAACAATTCAAAACATAAATAATCATCATAAAATAAACATTAAAAGAGAAGAGTGCAGAAAAAAAAAACCCTTTCAGTCATATGCACAGTTAAACAGAACAGTTTTGAGCCTGGATTTAAACATTGTTAAAGTTGAGGCCTGTCTCACATCTTCAGGAAGACTGTTCCAGGTTTTAGCTGCATAAAAACTGAAATGCTGATTCCCCATGTTTAGTCCTGACTCTGGGCACCAGCAGGAGGCCGGTCCCTGAAGTTCTCAGAGTGTGAGGTGGTTCATATGGCACTAACATGTCAGAGATGTACTTTGGTACTAGGCCATGGAGAGACTTGTTCACAAGCAGAGCTGCTTTAAAGTCTATTCTCTGAGCCACAGGAGCCTCTGCAGAGACCTGAGCACAGGACGCATGTGCTCGTACTTCCTGGTTCTGGTCAAGACCCGAGCAGCAGTGTTCTGGATGTACTGCAGCTGTCTTAACACTCGTTTGGAGGCCAGTGAGCAGGCCGTTACAGTAGTCTAACCTACTGGAGACATGCTGGGCCATGGAGAGACTTGTTCACAAGCAGAGCTGCTTTAAAGTCCATTCTCTGAGCCACAAATATTTGGATTTTGACAGAAATGTAGCATATTTACATTGTTGTTAGCTTCGACAAAATATACCAATAAATATTGTACCGTGAGATGCATATCGTGAAGATGTCCTGAGAAATTTGGATATTGTTACATCCCTAACTTTAAACAATTGAGCATGAGAAAAAACAAACAAACAAAAAAGAAAAAAACACATATTGGTTCATTTCTAATTCATGGGTTTAACTTCCTGTTATATGCCCTGTTAAAAAAAAAGTAGTTATGTGTTCTTTAAACTTGCTTGCTTTTAAAGGTCTTACCAATTCACTAGGTAAAACTGATTTTGATTCTAAAGAAATGCCTTGATACTCACTAACAGTTTAGATACTACAATGGTCATCAAAACACGTTTTTAGACAAAATAACTCAAAAATGATCATATATTCTTTGATAGTAATGATAGTAAAACTTGTGATGTCTCATTCATTGGTGGTATGTTACTTCTGGAGCCACAGAGCTGCCTTGGGACAGACTGACCGAGTTGTGACTGTGTTTCTGTGTTTTGGATGGTTGGTCAGTGATCCAGTTCAAATATAGTTACAGTAGAAGTATAAAGCATTTCAATACACAAAGATGTTCCCAAATATGTGGTGAAATGTCTCTTCTTCTCTTTCACACAGACAAAAAGGGAAAAAGTGAAGGAGAGAAAGAAAGTTGGAGAGACAGAGAGACAGAGAGCACAATTTGTGGAGAAAAGTGGATATTTGCTACTGCTCCCTGCACCGCTGCTGCTTTAATGGACAAATCACTCACCCCTTCCTCTCTCTGTCTCTCCCCCCATCTCTCTTTCTCTGTTTGTCTCTGTCTTTCTCTCCATCACTCTCTCATTTTGTGTCTCTCTTTCCCTCTCTGTCTCTTTACCGCTCTCACTTTGTGTCTTTCTCTCTATCTCTATTGCTACCTGTATCTCTCCTCCTTTTTTCACTCTCTCCCTCTCTTTCCATCTCTCAGTCATTGTGTGTCTCTCTTTCTCTCGAGCTCTATCTCTGCCTGTATCTCTCCCTTTTTCTCACGCTCTCTGTCTCTGTGTGTGTTGCTCTCTCTCTTCTCTCTGCCTCCTTCTCTCTGTCTCTCTTTCTTTATCTGTCTCTCTCTCTCTCTCTTTCTTTATCTCTGTCTCTCTCTCATCTCTCTTTCTCTTTACCTCCCCTGTGTGTGTGTGTGTCTCTCTCTCTTCTCTCTGCCTCTTTATTGTCTATTTCTTTCTGGTTGTCTCCCCTGTGTCTCTTTCTCTTCTCAATGTCTCTTTCTCTCTGTCTCTCTTTCTTTATCTGTCTCTCTCTTCTCTCTGCCTCTCTCTTTCTTTAGCTCTGTCTCTCTCTCATCTCTCTGTCTTTCTCTTTATCTCCCCTGTGTCTCTCTCTCTTCTCTCTGCCTCTTTCTCTTTCTTTCCCTCTGTCTCTTTCTTCTCTCTTTCTTTCTCTTTATCTCCCCTGTGTCTCTGTCTCTCTCTTCTCTCTGCCTCTTTCTTTCTTTACCTCTGTCTCTCTCTCATCTCTCTGTCTTTCTCTTTATCTCCCCTGTCTCTCTCTCTCTCTCTCTTCTCTCTGCCTCTTTCTCTTTCTTTCCCTCTGTCTCTCTCTTGTCTCTTTCTTTCTGTTTATCTCCCCTGTGTGTGTCTCTCTATCTTCTCTCAGTCTCTTTCTTCGTCCTTCCCTCTGTCTCTCGCTCTGCTCTCTCTTTCTTTCTCTACAGTAGCTTAGTCAGTAGAGTGTTTGTCCACTGATCCGAAAGTTGACGGTTCAAATCCCTCTCTCGACACAAACATCACAGGTCGAGTGGTCTGATCCACTGACCCACAGGTTGGCGGTGCAATTCCAGCTCCCACAGATGAATACTGATGTTGTATCGTATAAAAATGTGGCCATTTACCTTTCCCTATGTCTCTCCTTCTCTCTCTTTCCCTACCTCTCTGTCTCCCTCGCTCGGAGTAAAACCCAAATGTCTGTCACTCTGCATTTCAAGCTTTCTCCCCTTTTAAGTCATGTGTCAAAGGCTGCAGCGTGTGGTCCAATTCTCCCTGGCAACACCAGATAGACGTCTTCATCTGTGCTCTGTCAGGAAATGCACAAATGTCAGCCCTGGCTCTTTCGTTGGATTGCATTTGGAATATTCAGAAGGCTGTGTAAGATATGGCTTTTGTGGCGCTGTATATTTTTACTCACCAAAATCAAATCATAGTTTTCATTTTGGCGAGCTGGATTTTAAATGTTATTCAGGGAAGTTTATGTCTCTTGAGATGGTTTTACAAAATGTATACATGCATTCATTCAGGCAAAGTATTTAGTGTCTTGCCCAAAGGCCCAACAGTAACACAGAAAAAGATACATTATTGCTGTGTGGGGTCACCTCTCCACAGATAGCCGATGGTGGACCCTCCACCAGAAAAGTTACATAGTGTATCTTTAAATACATTTATATTGTTGTAAGTGCCGTATTTTCCAGACTATACTTTACTCCGGAGTTTTGCACCAGTGAAAAAAATGCATAATAATGAAGAAAAAAAACATATATAATTCGCATTGGACTATAAGTTGCTTTTTTTGGGAAATTTATTTTACAAAATCCGAGACCAAGAACAGACATTTTATTTTTAAAGGCAAGTTATAATGATGCCAATAAAATAGAAAACAGACTAACATAACACATTTATATTCACTCAGCAACATGAAGCATGGACAGAACTGAACACGTGTCCAGTATATTAATGTAAGATATTAACAGTTAATCAGAGAACTAAAGCATAAAAACAAGCTAACAAGTTTACTCTCACTCCAAATCACTAAATCCATTGAATTCTTCATCCTCAGGGTCACTTCTGAACTCCGTCATCTCCTGAAGTAGATGAAGTGTGTCTGCCATACTGGTACACAAGCCTAGAGTGGCCTCGTGCAGCTGTCAGTGTGACAAAAGCGAAAATGTGAAATTATATATTTTAATACTTTCACATATAAGTCGCATCTGAGTATAAGTCGCACCCCCGGACAAACTCTGACTTATAGTCTGGAAAATGCGGTATATGTTTTCAAGATCTTTAGTAGTTACTTATATTAACCTTTCTATCATTCTGCTCCAACACAAGTTTGATTCAACTTAACATTAAAGTGCACATGGGATTAAAGTGTTTTCATGTATTTTTAGCTATCAAATAATATTAATTAGACACATTTATCTTCTGCACATGTCCAGCCAGAAAAAAAAAAAAAAAAAAACAGTTCAAAACATCACCAAAAATTGTAGGAATAACTCAATTAAAATAATATCTTAATTATGTAAGTATTTTAACTAAATATGTCATAAGCTGACAATAATTCTGGTATGTTTTCAAAATCTGGCAATTTTTTTTTACTTTACCACCACATTTACATCTATTCAAACCAATTCTTGTATTAAATATGAGTGTTTTGTGGCCAAAGTAGGACGCATGTCAGACAGCAGATGCTATTTGGAGCGGTGGTAGTATTGTGTAGCACGTAGCAGACAGTAGTGCTCCGTGCCTGAGAGACTGATGGAGAGAAGGAGCGGAGGGAGGGAGAGAAAGATGTTGGTCTCGTCATGGGGGAAAACTGACCCAAATGCGTGCAACCACTGAGATTTAGTGAGTGTAATGATGCTTTTCTGAGGCCAGGCACGCTGCTCGTGTCTGCGGACTGGGTGGCTACATGACAGCCAAACAATTATGAGAATGAGCAGATGTATTTTTGCACATTGAAATTTTTGTATTTCATTTGCAGAAAGGTCAGTAATTAGTAGAGCTGCAGTCAAAGAAATTCTAATGAGGAAGTAGGACACATGTTGTTTATGTCACTAGAAAGAGGAGGTGGCAAAAGCTCTATATATCTGACCCAAACTGCCAGATGCTACTACTTATGCACAAAAGAAAAGAAAAAAGTACTAGGAAACAATTTATTATGATGAGAAATCAAACTGGAGAATGCCTTTTTACATATAAATACCAAAATATACCAAATCTTCAGCTAACTCAGGTCACTCACTCACTTCTCCTCATAAAAAAACTCCATAGGCCGATTAATTGACTAAATGACTTAGCAAGCATTTTAAAGGTGCATTATCTGGCCACCACCAACTTGTTTCCATGGTGATGTCATTGCTTTGCCTGGAATATTCCACAGACTGGCATTAAACGTATCTATCTTGCATTTATGTCACTACATGTGTTTTTATTGCTTAAAGAAGACATCGTGAGGCTTTCATTTTAATTCCCTTTTAAACACGCTTTTGGTCAGGTCACCTTTGGATAAATATTTCACATTTTCAAACAAATTTGGGTAAAATGTGAGTATTTTTGAGAGCTCAGAGAAGATTAGTATAGCATGGTTAAAAGCTCAAAAAAGTGGATTTTGTGAAATGTGTCCTTTAAAATTACCATTGTAAAATATTGTACTGTAACCAGTATCGCCTCTCCACAGATCTCACCTGTTCAGTTCTGGGCATTTTCTGTGTGGATTTTGCATGTTGTAAATCAAGGA
>JAIEZT010000012.1:21536939-21611939 GCA_019594935.1 Periophthalmus modestus | reverse complement strand
GCGGGACCGTTGAAGGTAATGCCCCATCCCGCCTGCTGGTTTAGCCCTTAGCAATGCTGTCAGTCAAACCTGTTGCTAACGCTCACAGGAGCAACCTCAAGGAAGGAAGGTGACTGTTATTAATGTTAATATTTTAATTTACGGACACAATAGTGAAATAAAGACACCAGGATCATGTGGATTGGGTAAATACAAACATTTTATGGTCAGAATAATGAGAGTCACTGCAGCAGCTACAGAGAGAGAGAGGCGACAGTTTTCCATGTCAAGTGAAATGGAGCCAGATTCGATTAAGCCCGAAGTGCGCAAGCTTGAGGGTTCTGCGTACTATCTTTGCTGTTACTAGTACTGCACTTTTCTGGACTCAAATGTCAGATGTATTTCCTGGGATCTGCTGTAGCCACTCCTCCAGTTTGGGGGTCACTGCCCCGAGTGCTCCGATGACCACGGGCACCACTGACCTTCTCCAGCTCTTCTATGGGCCCCTGGTATTTCTCTGGTTTCTGCTCCTTTTTCCTCTCCCATCACTTGCGATGTCCACCACAACGGCTTTACTCTGTTGTTTATCCACCACCACGATGTCCGGTTTGTTCGCCATCACCATTCTGTCAGTCTGTATCTGAAAGTCCCACAGGATCTTTGTACTTCTACTTAACCACATCCTTAATTGAGAACAATGCGGCGACCCAACTCAGTTTCAATATGAAGCAAACATAAAAACATTACAGACTAAATGCATTTGCATATTTTGAGAGGTGGTATCATTACTACTATGATACCACCTCTCCAGCTCTCTGATGAAAGAACGCAGCTAAGACAAGGCCGGTCAATTACATTTCATTTGACAGAGCTGTAATTGGATCGCTGCTACACACTCCCTGTCGCCGCAGTAACAAGTGAAGCTAAGTGATATACTGTATGTCTCTGGATTGACTAACAGAATAGATTTGCACTGCTTTCATTTAGATGGACAGAGCGTTAATGAAAGAGCCTGACCTTAAAACTTTAAACTTGAATCACTGAATCACAGTAATTCAGAGTATCTCAATAGATAGTTCTGTCTTTTTGTTTGTAGCTCTGTTCCGGTAGCATTAAAGTGTCCAGTACACTATGTAACTTTTCTAGTGAAGTCACCGTGGAGATGCTTTACCTGAAATGTTTCAGGGTGTACTCTCAAACAACACAAAACAAACACAAAATTGACTTTTTGAGCTTTTAACCATGTTGGAATATTCTTGCCTCATTAAAAATGTCCCTGGAATTCCGCATCGTTCACTCTGGTTTCTGTAATCCTCTGTAGAAACTCTTAAACCTCACAAAACACTTAAACGGTTTGACGCTTCCCAGGGTCAGATCACAAGACTTGTTCAAAGCATTTCTGCCGCATGCTTATATTAACATTATTTTAAGTTCTAAATGCCAAAGCAAAGGCACTCAAGAGCATGTTTAAAGGCCAAAACATGTAAAATGACTCAGCTCTCCACAGATCTGACTTGTAACATGGCCTGGTGGCACCATCTGCTTGTCTCCATGTTTATGTAGGTGTCAGGGATGGCTGGTTGAAAGTCTCGATAAATGCACAGCGTTTGGCGAGTATACCGGCTTCTGCGAGTGTGACACTTATTTTTAGCGGCGAAAAATAATTAAATATAATTTGACTTTAATATTTCAAGATCACAATAATCTTCCAATTTAGAACACCAATAAAAAAAAAAAAAGAAACACAAATAAAAAACACAAATAAAATACACTTCAATTAAATACTTCAATTGTGTTCCGAGATTTTTAGATTTTTCTTTTCAAAATGGATAACGTAGCTTCAGCGTCTAGTTCCTTTATGTATTTTTTTCTAAATGTTGCAGCCTTTTTCATAATCACAATGAAGAGAGAGTGGGAGCAGAAAGCATGCACATCATAGCATGGAGTTTAGACTTGCCACTGTGACCAATACAAGGCACAAGCAAGCAATGGAAGAAATCTTTGAAGAAATATAAAAAAAAAAAGTGCTTTATAAGAAAAACTGAGATGCCCTCTTCTCTGCCGCAGCCAGAAAAGATAGCCATAGCAGATAGAAGGAGGTCGCGGACACGGGGGTGCACTCTCTCCCAAAACTTCACAGCAGCCAAACAGAGCGGCTCAAGTGGGATAATGGATTATGGGGCTCTTAAAGAGGCTGGGGTAGAGGGCAGGGGAGCGGCCATAACGCCCATTCGCAGCAGTGAAGGGAGCACCAAGCTGAGATAATGACAGAGAGATGGAAGCAAAGGATGTGAGAGAGAGGACAATTCACATGGACAAAACGCAGCGGTCAGGAAAAGTTTGCGAAGACAGGCACAAAAGTGACGGGGAACTTTGTATGTTCAGATTTTCCCACTTTTAAAATAGAATAGCTTAATTACAGTTATTATTCAAAGCAAAGACATAAGAAAAAATTATTGTCTGAGCCTCAAAAGAAGTAATTTTCAAGTTAACAGCTACCTTTGACTTTTAGTTCAGAGGTGACTGGCAGTTGCAGAGCTGAAATTATCCAAATGATTCTAATGAAGACATATGGAGTTTAAAAACACAGTGGAGCACTTCCTGTATTACCACATGACATCACAAGGTGGAACAGAGTGTTTTCTGTTTGAGAGAAGAACAAAGCACAACTCTGGGTATGATTTTGATGAAGAACCGACATTATAACATAAATCAAAAAATAGCAATAATATGAGTCCTTTCCCCTGGTCGCCAAGGTCCGATCCATAGCAAAAGACAAAATTTAAGACGAAATTTTAATTTATTGGAAAACCTAAGAGAATATACCAACACCAGCGTGAGAGCTCCTCTGCATCTCCATCTCAAAGCCACTAACCGCTCCTTTGAAGATAGTGAAGTTCAGATCCAAGCCAGAGAAAATAAATGGTTTAAGGGACTAGGTAAAGAAGCATTTTTTGTTAGGAAAGACAATCCTTCATTGAACAGGAATGGGGGCCTGAGACATAAGCTCTCACCGATCTACAACTCTATCCACAGACCCAAAGCAGACAGGAAACAAAGAGAACAATAGGCTGCCATTACAGGTTGAACAGGGCTGTTAAGGCTGAAACTGGAGACAATAGCTGTTTACAGTTTCAGTGTAGTTAGCTCCTCCTTTCAGACAGATATAAGGCGGTGTCGGTTTGGATGAGCAGCGAAACGTCTTCACTCCTACAGCGATTTGTCAGATTTAAATTTTGTCTTTTGGCATTAAGCAAAATTGAAAAAAAAAAAAAAAAACATTTCCATCATGTTATAATGTTGTCAACGCTGCAAAAAACATGGCTGAAATTGGTTTTAGATGTCATCCTTGCATGTCTGAGGAATCTAGCGATCTCTCCCGGGCCCTATTGGAACCTCCATAAGGTTATGCCAATAAAAAATACAAAAGCGTGATACAAAACAATACACTACAACTTCACAAACCTGAGGCACTATTTCATTAGCGGGAAACATGTTGATTGTGAGGATGGGTCAAATGCAAAAAAAAAAAAAAAAAAAAAAAAAAAAAAAATCAACCCTATATAATTAAAATGTATTGTAATAAATATGAGCACATACAATACACACTGATATAAAAATCAAAGTGTTGATCATGAACAACAATAAAAAAGTCCATGTATTTCTATTCAAACAGATGTAATGTTTTCTCAGTGTGGAGCTATTGTGGAGTTGCTTTTTTGACTAAGAGCCAGAAACACACGCTGCTTTTGAAATATTGTTTGGACCTGACAAAAACACATATGCAGATATTCACAGCACCCACCTCCGTCCCACTGTTCGGTGTTCAGGCGCACACAGAACTGCTGCAGAGATTAGCCCAAGACTCAAATTAAAAGTGACAACAGACTTTTGGATTTTACTACGACCGTCTTTGATCAAATACAGTTGTTGTGGCAAGCGTGTGGCCCCGAAAGCTTCAACAAATTGGCAGTTTTTGGGTGTATTTTCTTCTACTTGTGCTAACTAAAAGGAGATATATTGTGCTTTTTATCAGTGAAAGTTTATACATGAATAGATACTGGGTTCTTATGCATTTTTTTTACACGTTAGCATTAGCATAAGTGGTGGAAACGGCACAGGGAATATGATCAGTATTACTTAAAAAAAAAAAAAAAAAATAGATAAAATAAATCAATTTCTTATTTATTTTTTTTCCCCAATGCCACAAAGATAGCAAAAAAAAAATGTAATACAATTTGGGAAAAAAAAAAAAAAAAAAAAAAAAGTTTACTAGGTCGTCTTGCTTGTTTCAATTTTCCTTGGATTATTACGTCACAGGTAGAAAATCTGCGCAGTTTTTCAGTCCGTAAATCATTGCCAGACATGTCTGTGTTTGTTACAACTCTGCACTTATATTATTAGCCTTATTAGCATTTACATGGCTAGCTTTTGTTTTTTCCGTGTTTCATTCCCATTGCTGCCAGAAACAAAACACAACTCCAGGTTTGTTTTTGACGAGTAAACGACATTATAACATTGATCAGAGAATAGTGCAACATGGGCTTTTTAAGTTCTGAAACGATGAGATGCTAAAAAGCCCATAACAATACAAATAATGCAAAATTAGATGTCCTTCAAAGCATATCTATGGATGACCCAGTTGCGCAGCTTCTGCATTTTACCTGACTTTCATTCTTCTGAAGCCTGGTTTGAACACAGCACAACGTTCTCCCACACAGGTCAGTCTTTCGCTTCTCTCCGTTCACGCACATTTCAATTACTAAAGGTTTACAGTCCATTGGTTCTTATAAAAAAGTTCTACCGAGGAAAACGTCACCTGAACGCACCTCGACACCAGCCGCTTGGAACAAAGACGTGCTTTTGAACTGCTCATTTCCTGTGTCTGATTGTTACAGCGTTGCTTCTAGTCATCCATAATTCCCTTTAATTCAACATGTTTCAAGCACTCTAGACTTACCTTTATTATATTTTAATAGTTTAATAAATCTTGGAAAAAATGACTCAAATG
This sequence comes from Periophthalmus modestus, assembly GCA_019594935.1. Classification (NCBI taxonomy): domain Eukaryota; kingdom Metazoa; phylum Chordata; class Actinopteri; order Gobiiformes; family Gobiidae; genus Periophthalmus; species Periophthalmus modestus. The sequence continues at coordinate 21,606,949 of JAIEZT010000012.1, read as the reverse complement.
CAATAATAACTGATCACTGGCTTTTCCGACATTTAATTAGCATAGAAAATGGTTTTAAATCTGGCTTTTACTGACTGGAATTTCAACTAGCTCTGCAGCTGGTGTCTTTTTCACAAAGCAAGTGACGCCTCTGTTCTCTTCGCTTCACAATACAAAGTGGCACTCTGTTATCACTATTGGCTCAAAGCTTTAAAGTTGTGCGTGGGACTGAAAATTACATAAGGCAATGAGACAAGCAGGAAGTAGTACCTAGCTGGAGGAATATTTGGATTCGGAACCTAAAAAAATCCATGGATTTGACCTAAAAGAATCTGATGACCCACTACTCGTATTAAGGAAGTTCTACTGTGCTTGTGTCTGCTCTAGTCATGATCTACAACACCCGTGGATCATTATGTTATAATTTGCACATTTTAAATCACAAAATTCATCTGAAATGACTTAATAAAACAAACAAGTTCACTGGCTTCTGTGTTAGAAACTGCGGTGCCCAATGGGAGCTGACGTCGCAGTTAGCGTCATCATCACATAGAGCCATGAAGTCGTTGGCACCTCTGATTGAAAGCTGAATAGCGTTTCTTTTTCTCATTTGTACCAACATGACTGATTAATTAAATTAAATTGGAGAAAGATGTAAGTATAGAGAAGTGGGTGTACAGTTGTTCCTCACTATAACACTGTTCATCTTTCGCAGTCTCGCCATTGTGCAGATTTTCTTTGTGCACTTTTGCCTGCTTTTTTACATCGTATGAACGTGTATTGTGTTCTGCGTCCTGATTGGCTAAAGGACTGTAGACCATTGTCAATGAATCTTCTCTGTGCCGTGTCTCCTGTGCAGTACAGAATGTGCAGCCAAATTTACATAAATGTCGAAAATGTACCTAAGTGTGACTCTTAAGTGCTGTATGTTTGCAAGTTTTCTCCCCGACAAAACCCACAATGTCGATGAAATGTTCTGTACCGACAAAGGACAAAGATTTGAACTTTGAGAGTGTTTAAACAAGAGACAATGTGTGAGAAAATGAGATAAAGTGTATAAAGTGTGTGGTGAGGGGTTTTACAGCCTTAAAACATATATATTTGAATTATTTAAAAAATGATCGACTACTTCGCAGACTTTAGCTGTTACAGGTTATTTTTAGATCTCAGCGATAAACGAGGGACCACTGTACGCCGGTGGTGGTGTAAAACAGGGATTGATCTGCAAAATGGCGCCTTGAAAGCGATTAAAGCCTGCTCAAACATGTATGAATCACTCCAAATACAACTCTGAGAGGAGAAATGAGAAGGAAGCAACTACAACATGGTGAAAAGCTCTGAAAAGACGATTTTGTAGAGTAAGTCTGCTGTAAGAACCCATTCTGTTGATTGAAGTAGTTTGGACTTGGTAATTAAAAATATTTGAAATAAGAAAAAAAGTAAAAAAAAAAACAAAACTTGTTAAACTTAGAATTATAAAGCAACAACTGCCCTTGCATCACTTGAATGAAAATGAAAAACTTGTTCCTTTGATACATAACATTATTTTTTCCCCCATATATTATTAAAAAAAAAAAAAAAAAAAAAAAAAAAAAAAGTCAATCAAGTATATATATATAGACAAATAGAAATCTTAAATATTTTCATTGCATCAACACAGCAATTAATTAATACATTGTCTAATCTATACAATCAATTCACAATAATAGATATTTGTAGCTTACTGTCCCTATTCCTATTTGCAGTGTTAAGTCTCCGCTGGTTTAACTGAAAGCCCAGACTCCCCACGCCTCTGCATCCTGACTGACCCAGAGCAGAGTGTAGCTCCAGTGGACAGCAGACATGTCTTTGAAGAGAGAGGAGAGGCCCTGCGTGACCCGCTGACCGCTGGGTGGGGTGGGCAGTGAGTCCAGCCCATGGCCATGTCTGCACAAACAGTATCACAGCACCAGTGTCAGCGCAGGAGGAGGCCACGCTCGAGTCTAAAACACAGAGCACGGCAGTAGAACAGGCGTACACCACAGTGAGCCGATGTGGAGCAGAGCAGATGATAAAGAGAGAGAGGCCGTGTGTATGTTTTCTTTGTAAAAAGTTTAGCTGTAAAAGGCAGAATAAGTGACTTCTATGGGTAATTATACTGGTAATTATACTGTGAATTCTTGCCTCAAGTGGAGAAGTTCAAGTATCTCGGGGTCTTGTTCACGAGTGAGGGAAGGATGGAGCGTGAGATTGACAGGTGGATTGGTGCAGCGTCTGCAGTGATGCGGTTGCTGTATTGGACTGTTGTGGTGAAGAAGGAGCTGAGTCGAAAGGCAAAGCTCTCGATTTACCTGACCGAAAGGACAAGATCGCAGCTACAAAATGACTTTCCTCCACAAGGTGGCAGGACGCTCCCATAGAGATAGGGTGAGGAGCTCGGCCACACAGGAGGAGCTCAGAGTAGAGCCGCTGCTCCTCCACAACGAGAGGAGTCAGCTGAGGTGGCTCGGGATGCCTCCATAGGGAGGTGTTCCGGACATGTCCCTCCGGAAGGAGGACCTGAGGAAGAGCTTGGACAGACTGGAGGGACTATGTCTCTCGGCTGGCCTGATAACGCCACTGGAGGAGCTGGAGGATGGAGTGAGGGAAGTCTGGGAGTCCCTGCTGCCCCTGTGACCCCAGATAAGCAGAAGAAAAAAAATGGATGGATGGATAAAAATGTAAAATCACATTTTTTTACTGTAAAAATATGTGCATTACTCTCTGCTGTATATGAGGGAGGCTCTGCGTGCAGTTTGCATGTTTGACTTTAAAACAAACAATAAAAAAAATAAAAATCTGGTTTGAATATCTGGAGAAGGGTAAAATGGTGTTGTAATGTATGTAGCCACTAACCATCACCATTTACTCACCCAAAGTTGTATGTTGTAATCTTGAATCTAATGTAATCTTGAATTGCTTATTTTCAAGACGCTATATTGGCAATAGACTCCCATTTTCACCTGTACATGCCCACAGCTTTCTACTTACTTTTTTCTCCAATTTTAGTTTCTTAATTGGTGACAGGTGCAAGTTCGGCAGCATTGTGCTCATTTTGGTAAAAATGAAAATAAATAAATAAATCCGCTGCTCGCTAGTGTGATCTGCAGCTATCCATGGACTTGTTTATTTTATCAAGTCGTTTTAGATGAATATTGCAGTGTGTAAATTATAACATAATGATTCACAGGTGTCATAGATTATAAATATAGAGCAGACACGAGCATAATAGCTCTTCTTTAAAGAGGTTATGATACGAGTGACACATTTACTCTTAAACTCTGCTCACTTCACTTTGCTTTTTCACAGAGAAAGTTGCTGGTCATGTTTTTACAGACTTTTACTAAAAGCTTGCTGAAAAGTTTTAGAACAGTTGAGATTAATGGGGTCAAATGCTGCCGTCAAAAGTTGCTTGCTGTATCATTAAAAGCACATTAAATAACAGCTAGGTGAACACGGCTCGTTGTTTTCATGTCGCCGATGCCATCCAGCTCGAGTTGCTCAGTTTCTGCATCTCTCTGGCTTTTGCCTCTCCTTGAGACCAATTAGACATAGTTTATGGTATCGAGAGTTCCTCCCTCGCAGGCCGTTATTACGCGCTAACACAAGCGCTAAGAGACCTCCGAGCGACTCTGTATCCAGTTAGCCAATGGCCCGGGATGCTACCTCCACGGCCCTCTGGAGTCACATACGAGGAAATGAGAAATAAGGAGAAAGGAAGAATGGGGTGAATTTGGGGACACTTCATGCACTAATGGGAAAAACGATGACGAATAATAGACAAACAAACACAGAGAAATAAAAAGCATTATAAAGCAAAGAACATCGTACAGCATAGAAGCTAAAATAGATTTATCCTCTGGGTGTTTAAAGTGGCGTTGGCGCTGCACTGTCGGTAGGATTGTTGTAGCATTCAAATCCTGGCTATGACAATTTGCTGAGTGTTTGTCGGTTCCTTGTCCAGGTCCCACGAGATGAGACAAGAGGTTGGGTCCACAAGAACAAGACAAGGCGAGATTTTGACATCATTTCTAATTAAGTAATTGTACAATCCAGTTCACTTATTTTTATTTCTTTTATTTTATATTTGCGTTGTCATTATAGCACTGCGTTTTGGAACTACAACTTCCCATAGAGGTGTAACTCACTAGCTCTTAACTGCTTTTGTCCCATCCCTATGTATTATTACGTTATAATAATAATGCATGAGTCTTTACCCGATGTTCATAGCTGCTAAACAATGTCGTGCCTTATTCATTCAGTCCATATTTGGTATTGGTTAGCTGCTATTGTATTCACAGCTGCCCTGGGACAGACTGATGGAAGTGAGGCTGCCAATCTGTGCCATCAGCCCCTCCAACCACCATGCACATGCGCACACACCACTTTCAAACTAGGCGATGTGGGTGAAGTGCCTTGCCTAAAGACAAAACGACTTTGGCGCATGGTATTCCCAGTGGTCTCCCATCCAGGTACTAACAAGGCCCAGTTCTGCTTAGCTTCTCAGATCTGACAAGACCAGGCTTTGCCAAGGAGGTATGGCCACTTTGAATAACATCCATAAGTGTCAGAGTTACCTACAAGCTTACTATGGTACTTACTAAGGAAAGAAACAGTTATTATTGCAATAAAAGTCCACCTTTTATGTGTGCCCAGAGAAATAAAAGCACATACATTCATGAAGAACAGGTGTTTGGGATGCCCTCTGCTGGCAACAATGGGGAATGAACCGGTTTAAGTTTAAAAAGGTAAAGCAGCATGGCTAATTTTGATCAACAGACACACGTGCAGATGCTTTCACTGAATTCACGAGTTTCGTCCTGATCTCAGTAGACTGATGTAGACTTTTTTGCTAACGCTACAGCATCCTACATAGGATTAGGGAAATGGTTAAAGTGGTTTGCGTTTCAGGGATCAATAAAACAATCAAATCAGTGCTTCTATCTGCTTTTATTCAGTCGTGTTGCGTCCAGTCGCTGTCTGCCTGTTGTTTTTTCCTGACTTTTGCAATGCATTGTGGTCTATGATGACTACTTTCCAAGGTTCATTGTGGGAAACTTTGAGTGCCCCACTTTTTATCAACTGGGCGTGAATGGCGTGACCTCTAAATAGTGCCATAAATAGGGAATAGTGTGGACATTCGGACACAGGCTTAGTTGGGTCGTGTTCTAGTCCCACAGGAAAAGAAAACATGTTTTTTGGGGTTTTTTTTAATATAAAGAGCGTTATCCATTTGCTTGTCTCCTGTTGGTTGGCCATTGAGCAACAACTGTTTGATTGTTAGCTTTCCGTACTCCCAGTTGTTCAAATCAACAGTTTTGTGAGCCCCCGCGAGGCGACCGCTGCTGTGATTCTGGGTTCTACAAAACTAAATAGAATTGAAAATTGAACTTCACCAAAAGGTATTACTTAAATATACGTTTTTGATGAGAAAACAACATCATTACATGGATAAAAGTTAATCTGGAAAAATATGGCCTGAAGCAAACATTGTGTAAGACTTTAGCCAGCTATGGGGTAATGAGATTGTATGAGTCATGGTCCCTAAGGGTAACATTCACACAACAAAGAGGTATACGGAGCATTGGGCAGAATTACAATTGTCCTGTCCTCAAATATCACCGCTACTTCGGACGAGTGCGATCACTGGGGGACTGGCAAATGAAAAAAAGTCTAAAGCAAATGGTGTCATGGTAAGGTAAAATGAAATGAGTTTGTGGATTTCAGTACCATGGGGCAGGATTAACTACTGTTTGGGGGATTGAATCAGTCTGAGTTTAACGAGGAAGACTATTTTTCAAATATATATCTCCAGACTGTCTCAGTCTCTTGGTCAATTTGCAGAGTTTTATGTTTCAGAGTAAGGCTCGTTTTCATTGTTCATTTCAATTTTTGTCTTTATTTTTTCACTTATTATAGATACATATGTAATTATTAGCCAGTACTGAAATGTGTGCATGTATTACTCATTTTTATTGTGCAATGGCTACTATTAAGAGGACCTCAGGAAGACAGCTAACAGATCCTGATTAAAAAGACAAAACAACAACTAATAATATATTTAATGGACTTACTTCTTTCAACATCATTTCGAGCGTCAATGTAATTTATATACAAGTCAAACTTGGACTCAACCTGTACAGATTGTATTCACATCTGCACCACGCATTCTGTTTTGTTTTTGTGACCCTATAACATAGCTCGAATTTAAGAGAAATAACATTTTTCGGTTTCTGTACTTTACTTAAGACAATTTCAAAGGGGGTACTTTTACTTCAGTATATTGGAGTTTCAACTCACGACTGAAAAGTAAAAGTGTTCCACTGTTGTTGAAAAAGCTAAAGTAAAAAAAAACCAAAAAACAACCCAAAAAACGACCAAATATTTCTGTTGAACAAAATCCGGCACAAATCTGTATAAAAATCACTACATTTGAAGCCCTTATGAGACCTCACTCTTCAAGTACATGTTTAAGCAGGTACTTTTTATATGTAGATTTTTTTTCATGGGATACTTTTACTTTTACTGTCGTTTACTTAAATAACACAAGTCAAGTACTTCTTCCACCACCGTCTGCATATGCATGAAAGGATTTATTCTGCACTCTTCTCTTTTAATGTTCATTTTATGCTGAATATTTATGTATTGATTTGTTATATTGTGATTTTAATGTCTTTCTTATTCTGTGAAGCACTTTGAATTACTTTGCCTTGCCGCTGATACTGAAGTGCTCTTTCTCGTAATACTATGTTTGGAATAATAACTCGTAAGAAAAGTAGCTTCATCCAAGGTTCAAGAGGCAGTGAGCGAATCCAACTCTTGAATCAATAGATTATCATTATAGTGTTAACAGTTAAGAATTAAAATAAGGGGTTTTCAAGTTGTTGTGTGAGCTTACCCAAGTTAACAAACTGCAAACTGACAAGAGAAGTGACTCTGCAATGTTTGAGTGACAATAATTATTATCAATTTGTTTCAATTAGCTCAGCAATGAAAATTAAACCAGGGCTAAACAACGTCAACGATGCAATACAAGAATTACGGCTCTAAAACCGGGTCTAAATCAGAACAGACTGAAACAGATCCAAGCTGCTGTCACAACCAGGACTTAACACCGACTAAACCAGGACTAAACTGCACGAAGACAGGTCTAAAGAGGGACTAAAACACATCCAGGGCAAAACCAGGAAAAAAAAACCAAACCAACATCCAGGACTCAACTTGGTCAGACTAAAATCTAAAAGGTCTAAAGAAGTTCCACAACCATGAGTTAAAAGAAGAAGAAAACCTCGACAAAAATGCTCTAAACAAGAACTAAACCAGGTCTAAACCAGAACAGACTGAAACAGGTCGAAACAGCTGTCAAAACTAGGACTAAACACCAACTAAACCAGGACTAAACTGCGCTAAGACAGGTCTAAGGAGGGACTAAAACATGTTCAATGCCAGACCAGGGTAAAACAAGAACTTAAACCAGCACTAACCTGAACCAGAACTACAACAAGACTCAACTTGGTCAGACTAAAATCTAAAGAAGTTCCACAACCATGACGAAGAAAAAACTCAACAAAAATGCAGTGAATAAGAACTAAACCAGGTCTAAACTCGGGCTTAAAAGAGCTGAACCCGGACTTTCACTGACTTCTACTGGTTTAACAAACTAAAAATGGATAAACAGTTTTAACTAGAATGTGCGAGATCAACAAACCATCTACGGGAACACAGACAGATGTCTTTTGTATTATTTTATCGTCTTTTTAATGTAATCAACGAAGCTTTAATTGTAACCGTTTGTGAATTAGTGCAGAGCCTACTTCTATGTGTGAAAGCCCGGTGTTGTTTGCGCACAGACTACAATTTCTGCTCTGGTCTATTTTTGGGACCGCTTGAGATTCGCCAATCGTCGGTAGAACGCTGCTTTGGGGTCAGCCAACATTGTGGGCGTCTCTCAGAACTGTTCCACCTCCTCATTTTTGACCTTGCAGCGTTCTGTGGTATATTTTTAAACATATTCCAGAGTATGTTTTAGCTCAAGTCACATTTGAGTAGCGTACTGTAGCCTTTAGCGCCTTTAGCTGTATGGCTCTGCTTGCTCCGTAATTAAAAGAAGAGCTACGAGGGTAGAGATGCTATTTTGGTTTATCAATTCAGTAAAGGTCAGTACATTAAGTCCCTAAAGAAGTACACGGTTCATGCTAAGTCTGTGATAGATATTTGGAGCAAGCAAAATGAATGGTTAGCGGTAGCATGACAAGTCACAAGGAAAGAAACAGGTTTTTTCAGTGTTGAGCTAGGTTTAGAGCGCCCCTTAAATAAAACGTACCAAGCTATTTGTAACAGTCTAAAATCCTAATGTGGAAGATTACCCAATAGCATGGGTTGATTTCAACAAATTTTAAGAAAAGACCTTTCCAAAACATCGTTATTTCAAGCTATTAAAACCACTTTTGCTACTAACTGCTACTTACAGGCACTTTTGGGTGAGGCCTATACAAAATAGTACAACTGCATTGAAGATGGAGGTCAGTAGTACAAGGTAAGCCATTAATAATATCAGATCTTTAACCGAAGCTTGCACCTGATAGTTTCACACAAGCTAACAAGGGTATGCTGACCAGACTTTTGAAATTCAAAACTGGAGCACACCCGGGTTGGGATGGTTAGTATAAATAAAACTGCGAAAAGACTGTAACATTCGCTATGCCAGGGACTTTTGTCATTGCTTTTTTTTCCCTTGTCATTTTAAAGCGCTGTGTTCTGTATTTTAACGAAACAAATGACAAAGTATTCCGCCCCTTACTCTTGGCGGGGATCAGATTGGTCAAAAACCGGGACTTAGACGTGGTTTAAATCAGATTGGTCAAAAATAACGACACCTGGGACCATTTCTTGCATACAACTGGGACAAATCAGTGGTTTTGGATAAATCTGCTGGGACAGGGGACACAGGGATCAAAACTGGGACTGTCCCGGGTAAATAAGAACGCCTAGTCACCATAAGCGAAGATCACACCAACTTCATATAGGCTACAAAAACGCTCTTGAGGAATCCGCTTCCCTGTAATGATGCTATAGCTAAAATGTTAATTACAGCTAAAAAGAGAAACGATTGTGAATATCAAACAGCAATTAGCATGTATCATCATCATCATTACCGCCATTAGCCGCGGCACAAGATGGAGGAGTATTTACCAAAGGCAGAAACGCTCATCAGCTGCTTATTCAGGGCCTGGGAAGCCTTAGATGCAACGTCAAAAAGTACCTCAGAATTAGCATAATTGATGTAACGTCGGAATTAAACATGTTACAAGTCCTGGCAAAGCACAGCAAGATACAGCAAAACTTGTCCATTTGAGAGATTAAGTGTGTTATGCAGTGTGTAACTTTGCAGCATAGTTTTGCATACTTCCCGGACCAGATACATTCATATCTTTAGATCAACTTATTTTACTCAAAGCATAAATAATATTTGCATGAGAACAATTAAGTTTTGTTCTGTTTCAAAAACTTGTGTAACAGAATTGGTCCATTTTAAACAGTTTGTAGTATTTTTAAGCTCTTTTCACAGCGTACAGAGACCAGTGCAAAGGGTAATAACAACTAGCATGCTAAGGCACACTTATTGTTCCCCTCAAGAGCTCCTTATGCATTATATTTGTACTAGGGAAAGATACATTTTGCTCAGTTCTGTCTGTGCATTGTTTTGCCTTACGGTCATTTTCAAGCACCATGGTCTGTATTTTAGCTAAACAAATGACAATCTAAGCCCATCTTTACAGTTGGCGGGGATAAAATCAGGACAGCTGGGACATTTATTGTATAAAACTGGGACAAATCAATGGTTTGGTGTAAATCTGCTGGGACGAGGGACACAAGGCTCAAAACTGAGACTGTCCCGGCAGGATTCAGCCACCCGATTCTGCAACCCTGTGTCCTGGGTCTGGTCGCCCTATGCCCCCAACATATTCACTTATCAAAACCTTTGTCCAGTTAGCAACATTCAATTTGCTTTCCTATTTAACATTAGGGTAATTGTTTTTGTTTTCTCTCTTAAGATTGTCAAGTTGCCAAGATTATTACCAACATTAGAGTTTAAGCTGTGTTCCGGGCAACTAATAACTATGATTTTTCCCACTTGAGTCTTTTAAGATCTGACCTCAGAACATTCCAGCTAAATGAACTCATTTGTAAACAATATGGCTAATGTTCAAAATAAATGTAAGGTTAATATGAATGTCTCTAATAAATTATCCAACAGCACATTCACATATTGTGGTAATTAGCATTGTTATTAGCAATGTTGTAATTTGTCACAGTTTATGTCATATGTGAATCTCTCCAGTTCACAGGCAGGAATTAGCAGCGTTCCGGGGCATTTTTCCAATTCAGATGTTAATATCCAGGTTGCAAATTGCCTAGAACGCACCATAAGTCCTTCAAATTGGGCCATATGTCTGTACTTTTCTCAGGCTCCGATTTAAATGTCAGTTCACCTGCAGTGTTCCTGATGATGGATGCATAACCAACAGGTGAGCTCACACTGATTCTAGCCTGTGGAACTAAACACCTCGTCTACATAGTTCTCCACTTGACTGTCACATGCAATTCAGCGGAAGACATGTTTCTATTTCTCGTATTTCCATAGGGCATAGTGCTTAATTCAAATTGCTTTTTAAGGGAGACTTAGCCTTAGCCACTGAACACTGCAAACTATGGAGATTCAGGAGCATTTTCCTGATGGACAGCCGCTTCAGCACAAGTGAGTAAGACTGGAATTGGAAATGTAAAAGTGACTGGCAGTTTTGACAAAGCTACAAAAATATAGGAGAGTTTTCAGTTCTATTTGAAATATATGACAATTATATTTAAAACTGTATATATATATATATATATATATATATATATATATATATATATATATATATATATATATATATATATATATATATATATATATATATATATGACAGATATAGACAGATAGATACTCACATATATATATATATATTATTATATATTCTTTTTTTCACACAAACTCAATGTATCACAAAAATTTACCACATGTACTAAACTCTCCGGATGGGTGGTGAGTCCTTGCCTCAAGTGGAGGAGTTCAAGTATCTCGGGGTCTTGTTCACGAGTGAGGGAAGGACGGAGCACGAGATTGACAGGTGGATTGGTGCTGCATCTGCAGTGATGCGGTTGCTCTATTGGACCGTTTTGTGAAGAAGGAACTGAGTCGAAAGGCAAAGCTTTCGATTTAATGGTCAATCTACGTTCCTACTCTCACCTATGGTCATGAGCTTTCGGTAATGGCCGAAAGTACAAGATCACAGATACAAGTGGCCAAAATGGGTTTTCCTCTGCAGGATGGCTGGGCGCTCCCCTAGAGATAGGGTGAGGAACCCAGTCACACAGGAGGAGTTTGTGATAGAGCCACTGGTCCTACATGTCAAGAGGAGCCAGCTGAGGCCTTGGGGAAGGCCCAGGACATGCCGGAGGGACTATCTCTCTCATCTGGCCTGGGAACGCCCTGGAGTCCCACCAGAAGAGCTGGAGGACATGTTTGGGGTGAGGGAAGTCTGGGACAAAACCATACACTACAACTGCACAAACCTGATACCGCTCTGAAATGGGAGTGACTGAGTGCACATGGAGCAAAGAGAGTGAATTTGGCATTTTCAAGACAATAAAAAGTAACACGATCCAAATGTATGTTATGTGTTAGAAGTTAATACCCCAATGAACTGAAATACCGCATCTTTACACAACCATTTCAAACTTCCTGTAACTCAGACGTGGATAGACCACTGTAAAACACACACTCATGTTTGCATAATCTACATCTACATCTTGGAAAAAAGCAGTAACAACATGCACATATCAGCTCCTTAGTAGTGCAAAAGAGGAACATTTATTTACTTACTGCACTGTTAGCGGCTGAAAATGCCAAAGGCCACAGTGGTTTGTTGTCATGTCCGTGGTACTGTTGCCATGGCGCCCGATACTTGGCTGCCTTCTGCGACTGCGGCTCAGAGCTATTTTTCTTCACGGTTCAGTTTTTTTTTTTTGGAACAGTTTTGAGTTTCCTGGTTTCTGGGGCAGTGTTACTCTAATGTTCATTTCACAAACAGGCTTCTTGGCTCACTTTCAGCTGTTAGTACCATGCATAACTTGACCTAGTGCTGTGTCTTCATTAATGCCAAAATATTAATTCAGCAAACAAGCGAAGGACGCACATCTGGAACAGTCCGACTGCCACACATCGAGCGCAGTATGTTCAAATGCAAATCCATAAAGACTTTCATTTGCTACCAACAAAAGGCTCATTGGTATTGGGACCTTTCAGCTGATGTCATCGACCTTCCCCTGGGGCGTGAAGCTAACTGGAGGCACTGCTCTGTATGAAGCTCTGTTTAATCTGAGCTTTGTTTTAATACAATCTGATCATAAAGAACTTACAAAGGCGATCTGATTCGTGTAAACAAGTCCCTCTCAAATAAGGTTATAGCCACAAGCTAGCTAGCATTAGTCAGTTAGTCACCCTCACCTTTACTGATTAATTTTGGGGGGATCAAACACCTAACCAAGACAATGAACTCTGGCATTGGTCACAGACGTGTGGCTTGTGTAGATAATACTGACAAACAGGTCTTCAGTGCTGTGTGAATAATCTCAAAATATATTCCAAAATATTGAATTACAACAGATACTTGCAGTGACTGGATCTTCAGGATTCATTGATTCCTCAGCACAATGAAGAATCAAATACTGCACAATGGTTACAAGAACCATTTCAGATAATCTAATTTACAAAACTTTCAAGGGCTAGTCACACATCTCTCACTCATGACAAGTTCTTGGGAAAAAAAAAAAAAAAAAAAAAAATAGATTAAGCAAGGGCCATGTTAGAATGATTCTCTCCATTCACAATTTATTGCTGAACTAATAGTTTTCCAAAAGAACATCTCAAGTACTCACTCTTCCAAACTTTGAAGGTTTGTAACATGATCACAACAGAACAGACTTTAAATTCTCATTTTACAAGCAATTTATTTTCCCCAACCAGGATTAAAAGCTCAAATTTGTCCATTCCTTGTGCATTCATTGGGTTATGGCTTTTGGCACTTCAAAACAGTGTTGGCAAGATGCCAAAAGTTCAAACTGCTTCAAAACTAAGAAAAAGACTCAATACAAATTTTGACACCTCAATAATAATCAATATATGTCATTTTCAACTCAAAATAGTGCTTTTTAATATCAGTATGTGATCTTATACTGTACGATCAGCTCAAGACAATTCTAAAACTTTCCGGGAAAAGGTCCAATCGGCTCTGTGCACAACAGCACCCAGCAACCTCACTGTTAGTGTCACTACTTCCTGTCCAAATGTATGTGTGAGGTTTTCACAAAGGAGTCACGCCAAAATTAGGGTGCTCAGATGTCCCTTTTTACCCCGGACAGTCCCAGTTTTGACTTATCCGAAATCATTGATTTGTCCCAGGTTTATACATCAGTAAAGAGGGGCTTAAATTGTCATTTGTTCAGCCAAAATACAGAAAACATGCTTCAAAATGACCAAAACACAAGGAAAATGTCTTTTCATGTCAGTCAGTTGCACTGACTGAAGTCTCTCAGATTATGTACTGACTCACAAGTAAGTCGTGAATAAGTCATGAATGGATCGAGCGCATAACAGTTTTTGATAATTGTGGACTCTTTTCACAATGTTATTACCACCAGCCGCCCCAAACCAGGGCTGTCCCGGTTTCTGATTTTGAAAACCTGGTCACCCTAGGTAAAATTAATAAATATTTAAAGATGAGGCAGTGGACAGGGAGCTGCGGGTGAACGTCACTGACAACATGTTAAACACTACACAGATAAAATGAATACTTCAGCGGAGGTATTTGTGTCTCGATGCTAACGCTAATACTAAATTTGAGGCGTAATAAATATTAGAACCGGGCCACAAACGGAAGCATTCTACAACTATAAAAAACTATACAAATTGTTCGTGTTTATTTTAATTAATTTGAGTTTAAATAGATAGTTTATTTTATGTTTTCCGATTTTAATTAAAACGATATAATGAGCTAGCGTGCTGCTGTGTAGAGCCCATCAACCTGTTCAATTTCCAAGCATTAAATGAGTATCTAGTTTTGATATCATGTTAAATATATGCATTTGATTTTCTTAAGATCTAAAGAATTAGATTTCTTCAATCAATAAGATCAAGTGTAGTACAGAAGTATGTGACTATACATTTTTTTAGCGATATCGAAACCATGCATATATATATAACGACATCGTGCACTCATCAGTCTTACCTTGCTGCACGAAGGACCCATAGACAAACCACATGGAGTTGTAGAGCGTGGTGGAGGACACGGCTCCCATGGGCAGGCGGGGCGGGTTGAGCCAGTTGAGCAGGTAAACGAGGAGTCCCACAAGTAACACGGTGCCAGCGATACATGCCCACAGAGAGAGGTCAAAGGGCGCGAGGCAGGCGAACATATCCACGGTGCGTTCGGCCTTCCTGAGCAGAACACCCACAGAGTAGTCCATGTATCGAGTGGTGAAGTCGACCACGCTCTCCCGCTCCGGAGTGATGGTGAGAGCAGAGAGACCCACGTCGGCGCGCTGTGAGGGGCAGAGGGAGAGGAGGACAGTGAGATCATTTTTGTTTGGACACTCATTAGCTGCCAATTAAGTCAACAGCTACTCTGGAAAAGTAATAGTACATAACAATTTCCAGTGTACATTTGTAACACAGTGTCACATTTACAACCAACCATTTTATTACTCTGAAGGAACTGTACGTAGCTGCACTAGCACTGATTCATGATTGGCTACAAGTGCAGGTCCATTCATTGCACAGTTCCCATTATTTCAGTCAGTTTGGCCCATTCAAGAGACATTTTATGCCCACCTCCCTCATATTTTGCCTGTACATGCAAATATGTCTCTATAGAAAGTCAAAATCACATTGCGACTATAAATGAGTCCATGTTTTGTTTGACCATAACCACTTTTCCTTTGGTCAGATTGTATTTAGGTAGTGACAGAGTCCTTTTAGGTTTCAAACAACTGGATTTCAGCATTGAAACTGGCAACCCCAAATGAGACGTTCATGCGAGGCTCATTCCGCTTTCTGATTGGATCGTCATCTTAAGAACCAAAACATCAAATTATAACATAAATAAAAGGGGCATCGTCTCCAGTGGTTTTGTAATTAAGAATAAATCAACATTATAATTGTTAGTAGTGAAAGCTTTGATTGCTTTGAACATGTTCCTTTAATCTTCCATGTCATTTAAATGCAGCTGTCGTCGTAGCTTCAGTAATAGTTGGCGTTTATTCAAAAAAAATCACAGCTCTAAACATAGCAGATCTGCACATTAGTTCTGTTCTGGGTAAGTTTGAAGCCAAATGGCCACGAGTTTGGACAAGAGTGAGCCGGAGATTTAAAGAACATGAATCGTTCCTGCGTTTAGTACTGACATGCTGCTTTTTAAACTATGGGAGTTTAGTGGATTTGATTGATATAACACTTTTTGGACACTCAAAAATGTGCATTCTTTGCGCCAAATCTTTACTTGTATTGTCATGCATGTGTTTGACCTTATTCCTAAATCCTTATGTGTATTGATATGTAATATTATCTATCTCTTTGACCTAATTTTCATGATACTATCTATTGTACACGAGCACATATCTCTTGTTTGTTAGTGTACAAGACGATGTGTCCAACAGCCTGAAGTCACTTGGACTAGATTAAGACTGGTACAATTTTTTTGATGGTATAAATCGGGCATGTCCAAACTGTGGCCCGGGGGCCAAATGTGGCCCTCAGACCAATTTTTCTTGGCCCTCAAGCTTCCAGGTGAATTGGCCCACATTACCTTAAACAGTACTTTTCACTGTACATTTCTGAAAATCTACTTTAACAAGGCCATATCAGATATTTAATGTGTACCAATGAGAATGTAAGCGTGAATAAAGGTCTAGTGGTTCAGTCTAACTTGTAATAATGACGCAGATTTGAAGTATTCACTGTATTGGCGAATAGTCTATGGCCCTCAATCGGCCCTGAGCTTTGTCTGTGTTTTTATCTGTGGTCCTTAATGAGAAAAGTTTGGACACCCCTGGTATAAATGCACTGTGTATGTTCATTTGGAGGCTGAGGGCGAGATGACACTAACAGATGCTTCACATCGCATTGTTCATTCAGTCCATGGTACGCTGCTGCAGTAGCCACAGCTGCCCTGGGGTAGACTGACTGAGGCAAGCCTGCAATCTGCTCCATCCAACCACAACCACTCATTCACACACTGCGCAATGTGGGTGAAGTGTCTTGCCTAAGGACATAACAACAGTTTGCACGAGACCAATCGCTGCCACTGATATTCTCACTGGTCTCCTATCCCAATACCAACCAGGCCCAACACTAATTAGCTTCCGCAGCTAGGCATTTTAACGGTTCTAGTATCGGTTTAGTCCTGTTCTAGTTCAGGTTGTGGCTCGTACGCAAATATGAACCCAGCCTCCTCCTTGTTACGCATCACTTTGTAGAATCTATAACATATTTTCCTCCTCTTCTCGCAGTTAACTTCCTGGCGTGAGTAGCGAAGTGAAGTTTGGTTGAGAGCATACTGTGTACACGGCAGACTCCACACCTCTGCTCTAATTACAGAGCCATCCGACAGGGACCGCGGGGAGCTGCTAATGACGCACCGCCAATGCTGTTAATGAGACCTGCAAGGACTAGCGCCAATGCAAAATGACACTTTACAATGCGCTGCTCCAATCACTCTCATCTGTACAAATCAGGCTTTGGAGGCAGACTGAACGAGACAGAGAATGGGGTTAAAAATGATATTATTGCTGACTATTCAAAGCAAATCTGCTAATCTTAATTGCAATTCATACTTCAGCTGTTTTTATAGTATTTTTTTACTCAGCTTTCTGCAGAGAAACCTCGCAAATTAACAAGTGCTTTCTGTTTTTTTTAAGAGTCATTTGTATTTGGGAGACAATGTGAGATTTGCAAAAAAAAAAACCCAACTATTTCAATATTTAAAGCCATACTATGTAACTTTTCTGCCAAAAATCAAAGTATGTTTTTGCATTACATTACAGTTTTTTTTTTATTGCACTGAAAAACATTTAAAAAAAACATGTGTCTTTACTATGAGCGGGCTTGCACCTCCACAGACCTTTTAGTTTTATTTGGCCTCCTCCATTGAAATATTGTTCCCTCGGCTATAATATTCCACAGTCAGGCTTTAAACTTATTTCCGAGGAGAATGTTCCATTGCATAGTTTTCTAATTCCATAGTAAATGATGACTGGTCACATTTTTATATAGCACTTTTCCTCCTTCAAGGCACTCAAAGCGCTTTGCATCAAGGAACCACTCACCCATTCACACACCAGAGTTCAAAGACACTGGCAGCAACGTGGGTTAAGTGTCTTGCCCAAGGACGCAACGGCAGCATCCATCTGTGGGAGCTAGAAACGCACCGCTACCTGCTGTGGGTCACTGGATCTGCTCTCTCAACCAGATCAGTGGACAAACGCTAAAAAGTTACATACTATCACATTAATTTTCCATTTTTGTATCATTTACCTTGCTAAAACCTGCACAACAATCCGATAACTCCAGAAATCAGATTACGATCAGATCTTTGCATATAACAGAGCCATCCACAAAACAGATGTGAACTCAAAGATGTAACAACTATGTAAACGTCCGTGGTAAAGCGTGGTGAGTGTAATTTCACTAAAGTGTGGAGACAATGATGGCTAATTAGCAGTGCTAGGCTAACAGCTGCACCCGCACACACTTGAATCATAAAGATAATGGGAGATGTTTGTGTGAGCGGGCGACCCTCTGAAAAGCATAAGCCTGTGACTGAGGGCGGACGCTCAAAACACTGTTATAATGAGATGTGGGTGATTTCGTGGGTGAACGCTAAGCTCTAAGACGCGAGCTAACGAAATAATCAACGCAAAATCCAATAAATATCTGGAGAGGTCGCAGCAGAGATCCAAGAAAATGCAATTAAATAAATAACTGAATTAAAATATTACATATGACACAGAAATGAAAGGTGCACTGCGGAACTTTTCTGGTAGTCCACTGCCTGTTAGTCTAAGGGAGATGTTAGTGCTTTGCCTGGAATATTTCATAGTCTGGTATTAAACTTGTCTGCCTTGCGTTTTTTTGTGTTTTAATAGCAAAAAAAAGACATTTTTACACTGAGCAGGGTCTCCTCTCCACAGAGCTGACTTGTAACTTGGCCTGTTGGGTTCACCTGCTTGTTTATATATAAATATAAGTCAGATACTGTAGAAAACAAAGCAATATGAGACAAGGGAGTGGCTGAACCTCCACCAAAAAAAGTTACATAGTGCATCTTTAATAGAATAAAAAAATAAATGAATAAATAAATTAAAAAAAAATATATAAAATGAAATAATAATAATAATAATAATAATAATAATAATAATAATAATAATAATATAATAAATTAGACTTGAACAAATAAAAACTTGAATAATTAAAAACAAAGTACTCTAGTTACCTTGATAATAAACCAACATTAAAAAAAAGCTGATTTAGAAATTGCTTTCACACACAATCAAATCTGCAAATGTATTAAAATCACTAAAAGTATAACGTTACCACTGACGCAAGCAAGAAATAATTCAAAAATAATTCCTCTCAATAATATGCGGGAAAAATAACATCTTAATCCACTGAAAAATGCGACGGTTAATTTCATAGTTGGTCGAGGAGACAAATTGTTTCTATGTGCAGAAATTGGCAGAGAGACGGCATTAGGAAATCATTATAGGAGCCGCAGCAGGAGAGCAGCTGCTTAAGACACTATGGATGTACAACTGTGAGTGCGCATGTTTATCACTGTGACCATTTACATCAGATTTACGAGTTACAAGGCAATTATTCTTGTATTGGGCTCAATACTTATTTCACATTCCCGGGATAGTTTGATTATATTGAAATGCATCTGTGTCTGTGCTGTGGTATATGTGTCTGCTGATATTTGTCACATTGAGGGGGCTGAAATCATAAGAACAATGACTTAGTTGCCTTTTGGTGTGGGGGGATTGGGTAGAAATCAGTCCTCATCAGATAAATCTTTCATAATTACATTAACGGCATGCTTTGAAATGAAGAAATCGAGTTAAGTAAAGGTGGACTACGTAACTTTTGTTGTGATGGGTCTGCTACCTGCTTTAAAGCGGCATTAAACCTGTCTATCTCCATGGCGACAAAGGCCAGGTCTGTGGAAGGGCCCCTGCTCACTGTAAGATGGCATTTTTTTCAGGCAATTCAATCAGTCTAAAATGGATCAGTTTAATGCTATATTGTGAAACATTCAAGACCAACCAAGAATATTTCCATAGACACAAGCTGGTGGCGGTCCTCTTAGCAGAAAAGCGACACACTTTACCTTTAAGATGATATAATTTACAAGATGATGGTTAAGTTTAGGGATAAATCTCCAGGAAATACATGTAAGCGAATGTAATCTAAACATACACTCCATTTGCACGGTTGTCTGGGTGGTCTGCGTGTGCAAATGTACCATGGTTGTAGTAATCTAGCATATTATTTATCTTTATAATGAAATCCTCCATAAATCTTGATTTGATGTAGAAAACAACATTATGTAGAGGTTTGGGGCTTGTCTGTGTGCACATAAATATGCACTGGCTCTGTTTCTCTCTCTATCTTCTTTGTGAGCTGTGGCACTGGGAGAATACAAATGTCTAAAGGTACATGAGGTCAGGGAGTAGAGGGAGTAAATCTACGTGGAAACAACTGCAAGAAAACAACGATAAAATACTGAGGTGAAGTGAGTGCATTGGAGGTGGTTTTAATGTAAGCAGCATTTCCTTGACCTTTTGGAAGTAGACAAAATGTACAGTTGGAAAGCGCATTTATAGGTGCTATGTAAGGAAACTGATACTTTGCAGTAGGGGGAGTTCTGCGTGTATGTCTATGGCCGTATGTTCAGCAGTTGCCGTGGTGACATAATGCACACATTAGCAAACATTGCCACAAAATACAAAATGGACAACATACTTTACAAGCGATTATGACCCGGGTTACAGGTGTTTGATTTTCAACAAAAAAGGTGTGACTAATTCTGACTGTTGGCTAATGCTAGCTAGCTTGTGACTCTAATGTTATTGTAGAGGGACTTGTTTAACGGTACAAAATCAGCTTGCCTGTTATAGTTCCAGCTAAATCAGGTCTTTATGGTCAGATTGTGTTAAAAGAAAACTCAGATGAAAGTCTAACTTGACCAACAGAGCTTCAGACAGAGCAGTGCCCTTAGTTAGCATCACACCGCCTGGGAATGTTGATCACACCAGCTGCAGAGTATCCAGTGTGGTAGATATAATTGGACATAGATGTGTATTGTGGAACTTTTCAGGTGGTCTGCTACCTAATCCACAGAGAATGCTTGCGTTTCACATGTGCTGCCCTCTGCTGGCAATACAAAGGACTGAAGCATTTTGAAGTAAAGAATTTGCAGCATGGCTATTACCAACATGACACTGTGAACAAAATGGGGTACAGTGTGGATCTAGCGTATCTTCAAGAAACTACAAACATTCTAGTTGTATGTTCAATTAAGATGTTAACAGCATCATATTTAAAGCTCTAAAAAGTCTTTTTAGTCACACATCACATTAACTTTAAAGATGCACTGCGTAATTTTCCTTCTAGTGGTTTCCATGGAGAAGTCTTTGCTTTACCTATGTTATACAGAATAGGGTTAAACGTATCTATCTCCATGGGTATTTTTGAGCAATAAAAACACTCAAAATGAAATAAACATGTTTAATTTCATGTAACATATTCTCCATGAAGACAAGCTGATGGCGTATCCTCCATCAGAAAAGGTACACAGTGCACCTTTAAACTATTCTCCTCACATGAATAATTCCAAAAAGCATACTGAAAATTACCAGCAGAGTTGACCCTGACTGCAAATGCCTTTAAACAGTGGTCTCTCTCTCTCCTCTGTACAGTTCTTAAATGGTACAAATTGGCCACTCATTGCTTTAAGACAACTGCAGCATTTTAATAGGGCCAAAGTGCACAATATTTTAGCAAGAAGTAGATTATTTTTTGCCAGAGAAAGAATGGCGTGATATTACAGTGTAAGTCTAAGGTGAGGCTGAGACTGGAGCTTTCACACAGCTGCCCTATAATGGATGCTATTCACAGAGTCACATTTCCACCTAAAGAAAATTTCATTCGGCATTTTCTACTGGTTATATTAACATGTTTCTGACATAGACTGTATAAAGAAGTGGCCTATGGGAGGGTCACTTATAGCGTTCAGCTCCAGTCAAATGAAGCTCATAGAAGCAGCAGTTATAACGGAGAATTTGGAGCTGAGTTCCATATTAGGAATTCCACCGCCGGTATCATAGCAACAAAAGAGCTAATCCGCTAGCGGGAGCCACATCGAGGAAAGAAGGCGCCTGATTTGTCTGTTATTAAGGTTTCTGTCATGATTTACGGACACTATAGCGAAACAAAAATACGACAATCAATAAAGCGGGTTAATATAAACATTTTAAGACCAAAATGATGAGCCTGACAGCAGCAGTTATGGGGAGAGGGGCAACAGTTTTTCAATGTTAAGTTAAATGGAGCCAGAGTCAATAGAGCTGGAAGCACGCCCATGCTCACTTCCTTTTGAATGTGGTAGCTAGTAGGTTAGCTATATCCATTTATATATACAGTACAGTCTATGGCAGGGGTGTCCAAGCTATGACCCAAGGGCCAAGTGCGGCCTTCAGACCAATTTTTTTTGGCCCTCAGGCCTTAAGTTGAACTGGCCCAATTGATGATAGTCAGTAGTTTGTATGGCAAATTTGAGTAATCCTACCAATATAACCTAAATAACATCGCATTGCATAGTCATACAGACCTAATATTAATATTTCAAGCCTTATTTTAAGTATGAAATCAAAACTACGGATGTTAAATGCACCGTCTGAATTATCCACTGTATTGTATCTGGTCTGTGACCCCCGTGTCGAATATTTTTCAAGATATGGCCCTCATTGAAAAGAGTTAGGGTACCTCTGGACTATTTTTAATGGTACACATTAATAGACTTCTTTTTTTTCCCAAGCAGATGTTAGCATTAATTACATGCATTTTAATTTAATTTAAGTGCGCAGGGTCAGCTTTCCACATATCTGACCTATAACACGGCCTGGTGGTATCAGGTGCTTTAACAGACCAAGTTAAAGACATGCTGTGGAACATTCAGGTCAACACACAACATCTCCCTGGATACTGGCAGTGGGCAGCCTGTTGATTTAGTCCAAAACATTGCATTGTAAACAAAACATCTATGTTCTAAGCCTTATTACGTAAAATGCATGTGGATGACTGTGTGGCGCTGTGATAAAAAGTATGGTTCATAACAAAAATCAAACTTCTCCAACTTACTTACTTAGGATTAGAGTGTTTAGCTTTTGTTTTGCTTAACTCACTGATTCTACAGAAACCTGTGATCTGTTTTGTTCCTCTTTCTCGTTATAGCAGCGATGTTTGCTTTGATTCGGTGGATCATGTGTTTCTTTGATCAGCTAATCCACAACTCAGTCTAACTCATGTCTGAACTCTGGGAGGTAACACAGGCTCAGATGACACTACTTGGGAATTAAAGTATAGATATTGCACTTTCAGTTTTGGAGTACTGTTTTAATTGTGGATCCTCACCTTGAAAACCAGTTCTCCCATCAGGCCGTTCCAGTGCCCGTCCGACTGCAGGCTTCCATACTTGTGGTCTGGAGCGACGTAGATCTCGTACTTAAACCCCAGATAGTTGGACAGGGCATCCAGGACGTCGATGGAGAAACCCTGGTACTTCTTTGGTTTTCCCAACACATTCTCCGACACCATCACGAACGGCTCCTCCTACAGGTCAAAAAGGGAAAAGAAAAATCAATCCCAGTCAGCGCCACAAAGCCAGTGAGCCGCCAATCAATGCGCTGCAGTCATTTAAGCATTAACGCAGCCAATTACCAAAGTACCCATTGTTCTACAAGGAAAACCTCCTCGACCGATTGGACATTTCACACGCAATCGATATGGTCTGTGATAGTAATGGTGATTCTGCACAATCGTTGTAAAGGTCAAAAAGTCAACATGGAAAGTTGTACATTGGAAAAAAAAATGCACCTAAACAGCATGGCTTTAATTACCACAGTGAAGTTGTATTGAAGTTGTATTAAAGGTTCTGTGCACGTTTTTTTTGCCATGTATTAGTGCTGCCTGGCCAAAAAACACTGCCTGGCCAAAAAACGAAAAAAAAAAAAAAAAAAGGTCAGATTTAACTAAGCAAATAGTTCAGCATACGAGTCAGGTCTAGGTCAGCAACAGTCTGAAAGAGGTCAGCTGACTACCTGAATATACTGAATGACCAGGTTATTCCATCAATGGATTTTTTCTTCCCTGACGGCACGGGCATATACCAAGATGACAATGTGAGGATTCATGGGGCTCAAATTGTGAAAGAGTGGTTCAGGGAGCATGAAACATCATTTTCACCACAGAGTCCAGACCTTAACCCCATTGAGAATCTTTGGGACGTGCGGGAGAAGATCAGACTCGACCATCATCAATGCAAGATCTTGGTGAAAAATTAAAAACTGAATGCAAATAAATCTGGACATGGCAAAGCGAAATCAAACAATGGCGCATCTTAGAGTGTGACCTTTTTTTGGTGGGGCAGTGTATTTTGTATAAGCAGCTCTTGAGGTCAAAATATGTGTCCTCTCTGATAATCAGGAAGTGTGCGTTGGCATGCTAGTTGCTGTTAGCTTTACAGTGACAGAAGCGCTTATACAGTCATTGTGGTGAATTAATAGGGTGCTCAAAATTCAGGTAAGCAAGGGAGTTCTGTATTTCACTTTTGCTACAATGTCCTTTACAGCCTTGTCAATTGTCTATTTATTCACACATATTCAGTGTTGGTAAGCTACTTCTATAGCCGCAGCTGCCCTGGGGTAGACTGACAGAAGTGAGGCTACCAATCTGAGTCACTGGCCTCTTCAACCACCATCAGCCACTCATTCACACATGGCAGTTATCACTCATATGGATATATACATTTACATGATATTTAAAGTAGAAGTGGACAATATATCAAGTTATATTATATTGTGAATGTCTGTAAACGGTGGAAAACATGTTTAGGTGTATTGCATTTCTGTTGGATGGACATAATCACTTCATTTAGCAGTTAGTAACTTCATTTGCTGAGGGAAAGTGCAAACAGGAACACATCTTGTCAATATATAAACTCGTCCTTCCTATCATACGGTTAGGTAATGTACGGCGGCTAAGGTATACTTTATTGTCCCTGTAGGAAAATTTGTCCTCCAAGGTTTCTGGGGCAACCATAGACTGTGTAAAGAAGTGGTCTAAGTGAGTGTGATGTCACCCATCGCGCTCGGCTCCAGTTAAATGAGGCTCATCGAGGCTAGCGGCTATAGGGGCAAATTTGGAGTCGAGTTCCTGATTTGCAATTCCGACCGCGAGTATCATAGCAACCGAAGACCAATCCGAAGCGAGACTGTTGAAGATAAAACCCCTTCCGTGTGCTCGCTCATGTACAGCGAGTTAATATGAACATTTTAAAACCAAAAATGACGTGTCTGACAGCAGCAGTTATGAAGAGAGGGGCAATGTTTTTTCAGTAGAAAGTGAATCGGAGCCAGAGTCAATGGTCATTTCCTATTTGGAACACAGTGACTAGCAGGTTAACCATGTCCAACCTTGTCAAAAGCAGATCTTAAGTTATTCTACTTATGGTACAAGTCTTGGGTTGATGGAGGAGCGACCCAGGAAATAGAACAAATATATCAATATACTACAAATTAAAACAACACCTCGGTCTTGTTAGGAGATAATATATTTTACTAGCTTTGTCATATTTCTTAAAAGCATCTCTGTCCTAGCAAGAGGGATTATTTCCAAAGGCAACTTTTGTGAACAAGAGACAAATGAGAGCAGTCAGACAGACACCGAAACTATGTAAATTTATCAAAACTAAAACAATTATAACTGAAAAGGTTTTGTAGCACTGATATAGCTAGAGCCCTCACTCCCTCTTCCATCTTCCTGTACTCTCCTCTCAAACACAGCGTATGCATCAGTGCCTTTGGTCTGGTGAAAATGTGATTTGTCACACCTCAGACATGTGATCTGTCTCTGCCTGTAAAGACTTTCTTGTTTACTGGCAAAGCAGCCCAACACAAGGCCGTTTTTTATTATGATTTGGATTCGTGTTAGACTGCGCCGTGTGTCCTCTAGCTGTCCCGCTGGGCTCTGTTAATGTCTTGTTTGTTATTAAGGATTTTGAAGTTTCTTTGGGACACCACGGGCATTGGGATTTCACCATTGTTGTTTAGTGTTTGTGTACAGTCTTAGCAGGGAACACTTGGATTTCTACAATACAAGTAGTAAAGTACTGTACTTAAGTAGGATTTTTGGGTGTCTGTACTTTAATTGAGTACATTTTACAGGTTCAGGTGGTTTTATTTGGACCCGCAGGTAGATTCGTTTTGCAGAGGTTTTCAGGTTTGGCATCCATATACACCAAGACAATACAGCCACATTCAAACATTCAAATTTTCATGTCCTTGTTCCTCCTGAATGGCCATGTCATTGGTATTTGATGTGTTGAGGACTGGGTCACAGTGGGTACTTTTTACTTTTACTTCACCTACATTTGAAACAAGTATCTGCGATTTCTACTCCACTACATTTTTGTAACTGGACTGAAAAGTAAAATCACTTTTCAAATGATTTCAGGGGTTATTTTTACCATGTTCATAGTAAAATCGGAGTTTGAGCTTCGGCTTTGAACAAATGTGGTTGAATTTTACCACAGATGCTCACCTTTGTAGCAGTTTTCTGGATGTGTTCAGGAAATGACCCAAAAGACAGAAGCTCTGATAGTGTACTGGTATTTATTACGAAAACAGAGTATATGTCAATTACAGAGGTCTGGGTATCTCTAAGCCAATGTGAGAAGATCCCTGGCGAAAGAAATTCCCCCATATTTATATCCACAGAACGCCTCCTATCTATCCTATTATCTACAAGGACTTAACTATTTCCAGATGTTACATATACACATCTCAGTGTTGGAGGCCCACAAGCATCTAATGGTGAAGGCCAGATACTGCACAAACAAATACGCAAATGCACAAAACTCATAAAAAAAATAATAAGAAGAAGAAATTGATTTGTTTTGTTACTGACAACTAAAATATGTATCACTTTTTAATCAACATCACTACATTTACATAAATTAACATCACTTTATTAAAATCAATGTGAAATACTTTTACTTTTTACTCTAAGTACATTTTTGAATGGATACTTAAATACTTCACCCTGTGATAATTTTACTTGAGTGACTTTTTACCTCTGTATCTGAACAATTGAGTATTTCATCATCCACTGGATTTAATACGATCATTTCCCATTTGGAGTGTCTTGGGTAAACTTTTGCACCAAATAAGAGGCAGGCAGTGGGTTGAGGGCCATAATTTCAAGATATAATACTGACAATGTATAAATAGGAAACTGTAACTGTATACTTTTTAGGTCAAAGAACACAATAAACTACAGATCATGTTTTGTAGAGTTCTTGCTCTTTCAGTTTTGGTCTTGTGTATATATAAGTGTAAGAAATAGTGCTCACAAGAGACCACAAGATTATTCAAACACGCACGGATGATGATTTGATGAGGGAACAATGATAGAACATGGTAGAAAGCTCGAAAAAGTCAATTTAGCATAATACCCGCTCTTTAAAAAGTGGACACAGAGGGACTAAATAAATATAGTCACATTTTTATATAGCGCTTTTCCACCTTCAAGGCACTCAAAGCTCTTTACATCAAGAAACCCACTCACACAAACATTCACACACCAGTGTACCCAGACACTGTCTTATAGGAGCTGGAATCGCGCCGCCAACCAGTGGGACAGTGGATCTGACCGGTTTACCAATGATATTTTATGTTTTCAAACCGTCAACCTTCGCTTCAGTGGACAAACAATCTACACTCTACTCAAGCTACTGTCAGCCTCTGAGCTACTGTCGCACTTTCATTCAGTGATTGCAAAATAACATGAGTGTTTCCCCTTAGCTCATCCATCATTCTTGCTTTTCGTTGCATTGTGGGATTCTCCGTCTCTATCTGTCAGGGTCTAAGCAGCGATGTACAGTAAGCCTGACGCTTCACTATCCCCGCGTATCCCTCTGCATTTGACCGATTCTTCAACGCCGCTGGGTCAAACTCTGTCAGGAGCAACACGACGCCCTGGGACCCATCTCCCGATCGTGAGCTAAGCTAGGTCTGTACTTGTTAGCTGCAGGATTAGCTTATTGCGCATGTTTGAGGTTGATCAAAGAAACAGTGGTACCCAAAGGAATCCCACCCAGACACAGGGAGAACATGCAAACTCTGCACAGAATGGCCCTAACCGATCCAGTAGCTAAATTATTCATCATATCTCATTAGTTTGTCTGGGCCTCTTCGGGTTTTAATACAAACAGATCTCCCAATATCCTCTTCAATATCTTAAGTTTTCTTATCTTTAACAATCCGATGTTACACAGTTGACGTCTTGAGTCTTGATGAATGTGAATCTTCGGCAGGGTAGATTCCACAACATCCCATGAGAACTTTAAAGATTCAATGCCGTGAATTAGACATAGACTTTGAAGTGAGAGGCAGAAAGATAGTACCATACATCTCCGTGGCAACCCCCATCTTCTAAAGCTATTCCTCTACTAGAATATAACGGCCAAAAGATCCTAGTCATTACATAGATCAATGTGATGTATTAAAATGGGGTATTCTGTAAAATGTATATGTATAATTTTTTAGCTTTTCAACCATGTTCCCTCGTCAAAAACACGCCTGAAGAGGTTTTAGATGCCATCCATGCATGTTTCAATAATTTAGCGATCTTTCCCGGAGCCGTATCTGAATCTTCTTTATGGTTAGCTGTAAGATTCTGTCCAACGCTCCGCCCAGAAGCCTACGTCACCCATGCGCATGACAATTCTATAGAAATATACAAAAGGATACTACACCCTGCACAGCGCTCTAAAGGGGGAGCGACTTAGCTCAGAGAGTAAAGGGAGAGGAGACTCAGAGCGTCAGAAACTAAAGTGAAAGATGTTAAATAGGTTAAAACGTTGACGAATATAGCATTTTCCTAACAATAAAAGATAACATGGTGATCTAAATGTGTTTATGTGTTAGCAGATAATAAACCACAGAATAGTTCATACACAAAAAAAAAAAAAACAACAAACTATTTATTTTTACTTCTGTTAAATATGAGACATTCACCAATAGAAAATAAGCTGAATATTAGTTACTATCTTATTATAAACCTACAGTTCGATTTTCTCTATTTATCTGTTTTGCATGCACAGTACTCTTCCAGCTAATTATTCCTGACCAAATTCCCGGATCAAAATCTGGATTGGGGTCCTCTGAGATAATCCCTAGAATGGGCTGATTAGAGAGGACCAAATTCAAGATGTTTTTTTCAGCATGTTCCACTTTGATGAAATGAGAAATATCTGTTGCATTAGATTTAGCGTCCTCGTTTTGTATTACACACACTTAAGGCGTAAATGGAAGATGGATATGTTTAATGCCATACGGTGGAACATTCCAGGTGAAGCGATGACATCTCCGTAGAGACAAGCAAATGGCGAACTCTCCACTTGGAATGTTACGTAGTGCACTTTTTCCAAACCAAAACACAACCCCCACGGTCTAAGTGTAACTGAATAATTCCTAATGATAAATCACTTTTTTTTTTTTTTTTTTTTTTTTTTTTTCTTAATAGCATGCATGAAAAAAAAACACAACATATAAAATATTAAATAAAAAATAAATATTATAATATAAATAAATATGTAAATAAAATAAAATAAAATAAAACAAAAAAGAAATAAAACAAATTTCCCAAGTGAAATTACATATTGAATTACATTACATTAAATATTGACCAGTTCCACTTATGTCTGGGCCTTTATTGGCAGAAGTTGGATCCCTGTGTCTGAGAGGTTCATAATCGATAACGTCTGTCTGAACTAATCTTTGTGTGACAGCTTTCATATCCACTGACCTCACTCAAAGTTTGGACACTGTCTGTCACTGCACTCAAGTCCGCTCTGACAGGAGACCACTACTCTCATAAGTGTACACCGAGTTCAGAAAGTTACATTCAGTGACGGGTGATACCAGTCCTATCTATATTGACCTGATGTTGAGACCAGTGAGATACATACGGTTCCTTTAAAAGAGCCGTACATTTTTTTTTTTTTTTTTTATCCATAAAGATGAGCTGTATCCCCACAAATGAGGTGGACATGTTCAAATCAAATATAGTTTTTACTGATAATAATTGTAATGCTGATTTAGTCTTAATTCCAAGAACACTGGATATGATGGCGTCGTTTTGGTTCCAAAGCAAAAGACCATTATCCAATCAGAAAGCAGAATAAGCCTTGCATGAGTCTCTCGTTTGGGTTGCCAGTTTCAATGTTGAATTCCAGTTGGTTTAAACATAAAAGGACTCTCTCCTGATCTGAATGGTCACTACTTAAACCGATCATTAACAGCCGTCATAAACCAGTGGTGCTGCAGGATATGTCATATATACTACGAATGACAAAAAAAATGTCTACGGTGAAGACACTGTCAGAAGTTGGACTGCAGATGGCGCTGTTTTCCTGCCTTCACTGGTAGAAAGACGGCGGCAAAACGTCGTGAACAGTCCCAGCTATCACATATGAAAACAAACTAAACCTTGGTCTGGAAAAAGAACAAATGGTTAAGATGCTAACAAAGGTTAAGACACACCCAGGTGATTTTGATTTTTTTAAAAACTGTAAGTGTGTAGCCTACATGCAGTTCCTTTAGTTTTTTGTCTATGATCAGGTGTACAGTTTTCAGTGCAGTGCCCCCCGTAGGTCCAAACCACCAACCACTCTCCGCATTGGTCGAGCGGTCAAACCCACTGACCCACAGGTTGGCGGTGCGATTCCAGCCTCCACAGATGAACGCTGCTATTGTGGCTTTGAGCAAGACTCTTAACCCCCCCTCGCCCCCCAGTGTCTGCGTACTTCGGTGTATGAATGTGTGAGTGAATGTGTGAGTGGTTCCTTGATGTAAAAGCGCAATATAAAAAAATTGTACCATTTTTGCCATTTGCCAAAGCTGCTGGTGCTCTGTCGTCAGTGCATTTTCCACACACATTACCCCAGATGACTGATGCCTAAAGACAGGAATAGATTGAAAACAGTGTGAAACGCCCAGGCCACTGCCCTACCCAGACGCGCTGTGCTTTATGTGGTTGGTTAGAGGGCTTTATGTGAGTGTATGTGTGTGTGTGTGCAGATTCACATGATGTCGAGCTCCTTTGAACAGATTGTGCCGTGTTGCCCTGGGCTTTTTCACTCCGGTACAACCGTTTTCTGTCTGTACAACGATTTTACACCAGTTAAATTATGAAACAAAATCATTAAATTGGTGTAAGGGACTTGGCGTTTGACCCGTCCTTCAATGCGACTGAGGGAATCTTCTTTAGATCTTGATCTGGGATGTCGGTACATGGTCAGGAGTATAGTATATACGTGTGTGTGTGTGTGTGCGGGTGTGTGTGTGTGTGAGACAGTGAGAATTAAACCAGAAAACCCAAAACCAGACACAAGGAGAAGATGCAAACTTCCAACTGAAATATGGTCAAAGTAGGAATCGCTACTTCGACTTTTACTTTTCACTGCAATTTTAGCGCAATACAAATTTCACATGAATATCTCTACTAGGAATTAGTTTAAAGTGGTGTTGAAATGATCCATAATACATTCCTTGGAGTTATTAATAGGCCCTTTGTAGAGAGTTTAGAATAGCTACACACATTAACATTATATCCTATTCATTTTAATGTGGCAGCAAAACTAATTTAGCTTTTTTTAGATCAAAAACACTAACTGTTGTGTGTTGTGCATATTTTTGGTCAAGATCCATTTTCTAAAGTAGTATTTGTGGTAGTTGGTGACTTTAAAACATAATTGTCACATTGTTTTGGCCTCGTTTATGTGGATGTTAGCGTTAATGATCATTTTGGTGCTAACGGTAGTACTCGTGGTAATGTTTTCTATAGAGGTGTGTGGTTGAGTGGTTGTCGGTCGCCAAAAGAGCGATGGTTTTTCACAGTTTGCTGTTGGGTAACGTTCAACTCTCCTACTGAAAATACATTACAGCAATGTTCTACCCGGTAACAGCTTTTAAACAGCAGGTTTGAAAATATTACAAGAGTCTATTAAAAGTATTTGATTTCAAACCGTGACTCAAGAGAGTGAGAACTTTTTGCCCCGCCCACTTAGTCCTATGTCTGTCACTGTGATATTGCACCATGACACTGAAACAGCTGGCTCGTGCGGTTGTCTCCTTAGTTCTACAGTTTTTTTGCACTATTTGCTATTTTGTCACTCTTGAAAATGCATCACGGCAGAGGATCAAATGTCTGGGATACTATCAGGCAGGCAGTTGATTTCCCATGATTCTAAGTAACAACGTGAATGGATGAAAAACGTGACCTTGCCAGTAGCTTCTGTGTTAGTTACTACCCAAGAAATGCTGTGTAAATTGACTAGATTATATATTTTTTTCCTCATTTTTTTTCGTATTTAGCTGCTTTTACAGTACAATGCAAGTTGCACAGAGGCATGGGGCCTTTAAGATAAGAAAAGCTCTAGTTGTCCCAATGGGGAAAGCAGTATTACCACCATAGCAAAACCATCAGCACTTTTTATATGAATCTTAATGAGGATGTATTCATGCTAGCAAGCTGCTCCGGCTAAATACTTATCGATTGTCTAATTAGAGATGGGATCATACACCTATTACACTCAATGACTCCCAGCCAATGCTATGGATTTTCAGGGGCTGCATTGATTAGAAAATGGCTGCCACTAATGAATGTCTAAATCACACTAATAATGCGTTTATGGCTCTCTAAAGGACCCCTTAATGTTACCATTTCATCCTCAAATGCGATGGGAATTGATATTTTGCTGCGGAATAACGTCATATGTGCTGCTAATCCATAAGCGGAGAGTTCATATCAGGTTTTTTTGCGAGAAGAGGTGGTTTTCATGAGCTTTATGTACAGTACTAGAGCCATCAGCACCATGCCTCTGTAGTGTTTGTAGTTTCCTAGCTTTCTGGAGGTGGCGCTCATTTGGGTGATTTAATGGAAAAGGAATACTTTGGAACATTCTCCATAGAGACAGATACGTAGATACAACTTTTCCATGGAAACAAGCAGGAGGTGGCCTTCTCCAGGCCAATAAAGAGTCAGGTTTGTGGAGATACAAGTCCGCTGTATCTTTTCTGTTTTCTGTGCAATAACCCAACCTAAATGCTTTGTTGACATCACATGGGTAGAAGTCCAATCAAATGTTTTGGCCCTTGTCTAGTCCTGATTTAGACTGTAACAAAATAAGGCAGTATAATCCGGGCATGTCCCACCAGAGAGGAGGCCCCGGGGAAGACCCTGGACATGCTGTAGGGACTATGTCTCTCAAGTGGCCAGACTGGAGGAGCTGGAGGAAGTGTCTGGGATGGATGGAGGAAGTGTCTGGGGTAAGGGAGCTCTGGGAGTCCCTGCCTAGACTGCTGTCCCAGTGACCTGGCTCCGGGTAAGCGGAAGAAAATGGATGCTAATCACATACAAAAACATAAAACGTTGCCAAATATATTTATAAAAAGTCAGGATTTCCCCAGTAAAATGCTCTCTGGATTGTGTCGGCCATGTTGCAAGTCTCGTTTTCTGACCAGACAGCGGATGGAGGTAACGGACACTTCAAATACCCCACCCTAACAGGGACAAAGACATTTTATAAGGTTAAAATGTTACTTAGTTTGGCTTTAAAAGTAGATTTTTCAACTTTTCTAATCCCAATTGTAGTGGTTGTCCAGCAGATTATCTAAACTGAGAGCAGAATGTGCAACTCATTTTTGGGTTGCCAGATCCTACAACTAAAACCAGTTTGCAATAAACCAAAAGGACTCTCTTTGATTTGATGTATCCTCAAATGACAGTGAGGGCATGCTAGGGTCAGTTGTGATTGTATTGCTGTTTTTAAACGTGTATGAGCACATGTTATGAGCTGTTACCTTTAAGTTAGCACAAAAACATCCATTCTCTGATAGTGCTTCGAGAGTACTTTTGGAGCACTGTGAGATGGAACGCAAGCACCAAACTACGTCCTTGGCTGACTTGAGTTACATAGCAGAAAAAAAAAAAAGTCTATGCATCGCCCTCGCCCTGATTGACCCGGGGTTTAGCACGCTGGCTCACAGCGAGCCCGCACTTACACACGGCCTGATGGATGACAAGGGTCTGTAATGACTTTAATAATGATTCATAGGCTCATTTTAGTTAACGCTGACATTTGCTTTGATTAAACGTGTATATACCACTCCCATATTAATGCCCTAGTTCTTAATTCTAGTTTAATCTATAAGAGCTGATAGGAAGCACGATGGGTAGAATTGAAACTGCTATTTTAAAGAGGGGTATTAAGCAAAATTGACTTTTTGGAGTTTTCTACCATGTTATAACTTTATTCCCTCATTAAAAACACCCCCAAAGTAGTTTTATATGTCATCCATGTTTGAGTCATCTAGTGTTATGTCCCGGGCACCACTCCTACCCTCCTTATGGTTAGCAGTACGAGCCTGTCTAAGTCTCACCATTAATACCCAAAAGCAGGATACAAAACAATATAATACAACTTCACAAACCTGATGCGATGTGCAGTAGTTTCATTGGCGGGATGCACGCTGATTGTGCTGTGATAGCGCTCTGAAGGGGGTGTGACTTAGCACCGGGGAGCAAAGAGGTGGGGAGAACCAGCATTTATCATTTCATATAGCATTTTCACAAACAACAGAAGGTAACACGTTGTTCCAAATATGTTCTGTGTTTGCATTTCTTTCCCCATGTGTAATCTTTCATTATTCGCATTAGAGAGTCGGCGGCCACACTTGCCTGGAGTGTTTCAAAATACAGGATAAAACTTAATCTATCTTGCATTAATCACAGAAATACAAACATGTACGCTCGCTGCATTAAGGAAGGGCATCTGGCATAGGTTGTAGAACAAATGCAATCTGCCACATCGCTATACAACTGTCTTGCTGTGACGCAGAATAAAATAAAAGTAATGAATTCCTTGTTGAGCATTTGTTGGAAACAGTTGGACTATTTCATAACTTCCTAATAGTAATCATGGTGTATTGTATTGGACATTATGAATCCTTTGTTTGGGGGGAGTGCGCTAAAACAATGGTCGTTTGTTCCAAGGCCTGGTGCATGTTCCTTGGCAGCGCTATTTGTCCACACACTCACACACTCCACATGCTTTTTGGGGACACTACATTGACTACCATTCATTTTCCGGAGATTGACCTTACCCACAGTCATTACTACTACTACTACTACTACACACACAAAGTTTAACCTAAACCATAAACTTAAAAGGCTTGAATGTATCTTGCCCCGCTTCAATATATTATACGAGCAGCTCTTGACGTCAAAATAAGTCCACTGCTTTCTGTTTGTATGTAATTATAAGGCAAGCGCTCATTAGCATGCTAGTTGTTGTTTGCTTATCACGACGGCTAAACTCTGCACTCGTCACCGGTTCCTTTAACCTATATTTTAACCTATATTTTAACTTTAAATCCAATTGCTGATCAAATAATAAAGGATTTACGTAATGGGGACCTGATTTTTGTCCCCATAAGTGAGGCAGATCTCCATGATGTGAGTGTGTGTTAGTGTCACAATACTAAAATTCGATTTCGATACTAAGGAATAGACTCGATACTCAATTAGGGATGGGACAGTAAAAAAATAATATCATTTATTGTGATGTTTTCTCCTAGATCACTGTTGTTTTTCGCTGATAAAATACAATACTATAACAGCTGTTTAAATATGGAACCTATTCATAATGTTAAAATTATAATTATTCATAGCCATAACATTTTCGCACGTATTCTGGCCATGATCATCGTGACACTATATTGTATAAATACAGATTCCAATACCATGATGATAATAAAAAACACTCTTTCTTTAGACAATTGAATGTGAATATTACCATGCGGGCTCATGTCTGTGTAATCCCTCAGTCGTCCAGGTAAGTTCCATAGTGGTCCATGGGCGTATACTCGTCTATGTGGTCTTATACGTGTTTAGATCAACGCTCAAATGAATATCTAGTTTCGTTACTAGTTTTTGTATCGACTTAGTATCTGATTTTCAATACTTTTGACAAGCCAGATTTGAGTCCCCACAATGCCATGAACACCCATCTGCACATGCACGCACACACGCAGAGCTTTTTGTCCAATTGCTTCTTTTTCCACCCCAATCCCTGCACCGCCGGCGCCACTTCAAGTCCACCAGAAATGATTGGCCAAATTGGTGGCAAATTAACTTTTTGTGCACCTGCCACCACTTGTTGATTCCAAACTCCACAAAACCCCTTTTTTTTTATACCAAATAGCCCAAAACTAGCTTGCTGCACTGTTAATATTTATGAGTTCTGGGTCTAAAGTTGTTGAAAAGTCTTGATTTTAACATGTTTCCTTCACCAAAATGAGCGACGTGAGGGTGCACACATTGACGGAGAAGGAAGACAACACAAAAGAAGTTGCTAACCCCATCTTGGCTAATTTTTGCAGAGTTCAAAATCACAACAGCACTCGTCCCGCAGGGCTTCATGAAGATATTGATCTGACCAACAGAAAGTTAGAAAAACAAGCAGTGAGACATTGGTCAGAAGCAGACACACAAACAGTGACACGAAACAAGCACATGGATAACCAGGACTAAACCGGGGCTAAACCGGGACTAAACCAGGACAAAGCCGGGACTAAACTAGGACTAAACCGGGACTAAACTAGGGCTAAACTAGCCAAAACCAGGGACTAAACAAGGACTAAACTAGGGCTAAACCAGGACAAAACCAGGACTAAACCAGGACTAAACCAGGACTAAACTAGGACTAAACCGGGACTAAACCAGGACTAAACCAGGACTAAACTAGGGCTAAACCAGTACAAAACCAGGACTAAACCAGGACTAAACCAGGGACTAAACCGGGACTAAACCGGGACTAAACCAGGACTAAACCGGGACTAAACCGGGACTAAACCGGGACTAAACCAGTACAAAACCAGGACTAAATCGGGACTAAACAGGGACTAAACCGGGACTAAACCGGGACTAAACCAGGACTAAACCAGAACGTAACAAGACGGACAGGCTATAGATGTGTCCGGGACTAAAGCAGAATTAAACTGGGACTAAACTGGGACTAAACCTGGACTAACCAAGACTAAAACCAGGACTAAATCAGGACTAAACAGGCTGACGGACAGGCTGTAGATATGTCCTGGGCTAAAGCAGAATTAAACCAGAACTAAACCGAGACTAAATCTGAGCTAAACCAGGACTAAAGCAGGACTAAATAAGATGTACAGGTTGTAAATGTGTTTGCGAGGAGTAGACAGATGGACTTGAACTTAAAGATAAACTATGTCACTTTTTCTGGAATAGGGTCCACCACCTGATTGTCTCTATGGAGATGTTATCACTTTCCCTGCCAGGTTCCACAGTTTGGCATTAAACGTGTGCAGACAACGTGATAATAGGCCATGATTAGGATCAGATCTGTGGAGAGGCGACCTGTAACTGAAAAAATACAAGCAGCTATAGCCTCCTAGGACTGGGCGTCCACATATGGGGACAACACATTTTGGGTTGTCTAGGCCACAATGCAAATTTGTGGAACATTCATAATATAACACAAAACATTCATACTATAACACAAAACAACCTTTTTAAATCTAACTTTTGGTATTAGTAACAAAAGAGTTTTTTTTTGTTTTTTTTCACACAGTTCTCACGAGTGTACACTGTGAAATATGAAATAGTTATAGAGTCTTACTTTTCCAACCTGACACTGTACACTTGAACGTGTCAAAAGCCCGGGGTATTGATTGATCTTTGCCACTGAAAACCGTTTTTATCGCAGACATCAGAGAGTTGAATAGCAAAGCAGTGAGCAGTAATTAGCTATGATGTCACTTCTACTGTGCCAAAGTGAAGTGTGTGGAGCTGGAAATAAAAAGGATATTTTCCAAAAGGTCAGAGCCTTCAAGAGGGATATGTCACCGAGAGGACAGTCCAACCAGAGAAGGAATCTCTCACTACATATTCTTTAAAACAGCCACTTTGTCAACCATCATTAAAGGTGCACTACGTAACTTTTATGGCAGATTGAGCAGAACCTGTTGTTAGTGTTGTTCTGCATCTGAGCCTGGAGCTGGGTGGAGATTTGGGCTCCTCCCGATGCTCAACTATACCTAATCTGCAATCAACCTGCACCTGTGGAGGACAAAGAGAGCCAGGCCCTGACACTCAGCGTCAGATCGTCCGTGTATCTTTGTGGTACAACTCCTCGTGACTCAGATCATGTTTTTACGCTTTTCGACTCTTGCTGAATTGGATATTTTTGCTCCTCACCACTCATCCCGCTCCCTGGACCCGTTCAGCTCCTCTGTCTCCGACCCTGCTCTCCTCCACCGGTACCGTTCACCTCGTCTCCGACTCTGCTACTCACACTCGACCCCTGGACCGCGGCAAACACCCCGCTCTCAACCCACTGACCGATCTGCCTTCATTTGCACTTTGTATATCTGTAAATAAACCCTGCTAAACCTTTCCCTGAGTTCTGTCTCTTAGGTCCCTCCTGTCAGTCGTTAGGACAGTATGTAACTTTTTGGAGGTGGAACGTCTTTGGAAATGTTCAATTAAGGTATTATTTTTTGATGAAAAGGTCTATGTTCATGCTTTATTAAGGCTATTAAAAGTGTCATAAAGTATTGCATAATTTTTGCAATAAAGTAAATGCATAATATTGCAATGCATCTTTCCTGAATATCTTTAGAACGATCTTGAGCTGTATCAGAACAAGTATAAGACACACAGACTAGTATACACCCATGGACCACTGAGGGATTACACGGATATAAGGCCACATGTTATTATAAAAAAGCACTACTATTTAATGTCGAAAATCACTATTCCTTCCTTAAATTGTAGTATCGTGACAACAGTACACATGTATAGTGTGACTATCTGAAACCAACAGATAATAAAACAACCAGGTGAGCTAAATCACAATGTTCCCAAGGGCAGAAAAAATGGCTCCTATTATGTGATACAGTATATGCTCTTAAACCTCTCTTTACTAACAGTGTACCTTGGTCAAACGAGTGATTACTTGTTTGTATTTCTCCCAGAAGACCCTCCGCCCCCTGCTCTCTGCTGCACATAACATTTCTGTGCAGTATTGATTTGCTGTGGTTGCCTGGAGTTTCACGGTTAGGGCCAGGCTTGCGCATGTGTGGCTAACCCTACAACCCACTGGAAAGCAATCAGCGTGCTATGAAGGAGGTTAATAATGGAAAAAAAAAACAGAAAGCAAACTGAAATTTAAAAGAACAAACGCGAATAACCTCAGGATGCTGTGAAGAAGCTAGACCATTAAAAAAAACTATAACTGTACACCACTAGTATTTCAGCCAGAGTGTGAACTAGGGTTGTCAAAAGTATCAAAAATCAGATGCTAATTGATACCGAAACTAGTGTCGAAAGGAGATAGTTATTTGAGTAGTTATTGATACTAAAAAGTCACATTTACAGGACAGAAATGAACCTTTTCTGAATAGCTTTAGAATGATCTTGAGCCGTATAAGAAGAAGTACAAGATCACATAGACTAGTATACGCCGATGGATCACTATGGAACCTACCAGGACATACTCACGTGAGCAGGTACTGTTACTAAAAAAAGTCACATTCACAGGAGGGGACAACAGACAAATGATACTTAAAATTTACAAAATTTTAAAAACTAAATCTCAAAATTTTGGATTTCACTGAATCTCATGTATATTGCTTCGTTCACACGAGTTGCTGTTTTGCTATGTTTGGATAGTTAAAGACAGTAGTGATCACCTCATAGTGATGGGCGATACCAGTGATTTTTGTTTGGATCTGGTACCAAGAAATACTATGGTAGGATTGTCAAAAGTATCAAAAATGAGACTTATTTATACTTAAACTAGGATCAGTGCTAGATACTCATTTGAACAAGCATCGGTATTAAAAAAGTCAGATCAACGGGACAAAAATGAACCTTTTCTGAGTTGCTTTAGAGTGAACTTGAGCTGTATCAGAACAAGTATAAGACACAGACTAGTATACACCCATATATGCCGGATATAAGACCACATGGCAATATAAAAAAGTATTACAGTTTTTTAAAATTTGTATTTATGATGATGATTATTGTTATATTATTATTATTATTATTATTATTATTATTATTATTATTATTATTATCAATCACCATTATTGCTATTATTATTATTATTATTATTATTATTATTATTATTTATATTATTATTATTATTATTGTTATTATCAATCACCATTATTATTATTATTATTATTATTATTAATATTAATATTAATATTATTATATTTCATTTCATTCATTTATTTATTATTTATGAGACAGGGACAGTGCCACAATCTACATTAACCTAAACAGGAGAGAGATGTATTGTACCAGGTTATAGCGCTAGTGCTAATTTCCACCTGTAGTCCCTGGGCAGGTTGATGTTATATTCATAAAAATCAAACATACAAAGAAAGTGTCTTTATAATGACCGGAGCATCAGAACAGTTCTGTTCCTCATCACACACCCAGTTCTCTCAACCCCTTAAAAT
This sequence comes from Periophthalmus modestus, assembly GCA_019594935.1. Taxonomy (NCBI): domain Eukaryota; kingdom Metazoa; phylum Chordata; class Actinopteri; order Gobiiformes; family Gobiidae; genus Periophthalmus; species Periophthalmus modestus. The sequence continues at coordinate 21,566,953 of JAIEZT010000012.1, read as the reverse complement.
CATCATCCTTTTCCAAAATCATCATACAATTCATTCATTCCAGAACATCCCATTCTCTCCAGACACTCATCAGTCCACATTATGGGCACAGGTTTGGTTTGAGAGGAGCCACTGTTTCACCAGGCGTGAGAATGTGCCCATAGTTTGTACATGTGATCAGCTCTGTTGGTAACATGTTCCACTGACGGACAGCCACGCACTGGCTGAGTTTTCCGAATGCCGTCCTGCGTTTTAATCCTGCACTCGCCACGCACAGTGGATCGAGTGGCTCGGGAGGTGGTTTCAGAGCTCAGAGACACAAACTGTTTTAGTGGAGGAGCAGCAGAATCATGAATGATCTTAAACAGTAAACGAACATTTGCAAACATCATCAGATTATTATTATATTAATCTGTATTGATTAGAGGATATTCCCTACAAATGAGTTGAATTTCAGGTGTCGACAGGGCTAAAGTCCAAAGCTAACCAGTTGTCTTCTCTTATTTCACGTACATAAGAGGTAAGGTTGTTTGCCCTCGTCTCCACGGTGAACCTGTCAGTAACAGTGGGTGACCGGTGCAGTGCTGTGCTAGTGTCACATTGCATTCGACTTCACACTGAGTATAGAACTTTATATATAAAACAAAGCTGCTTTTCTGATGGGTCCTTCATCTGCTTGTCTCCGTGGTTTTATCAATGTTTAATGGCATGTAATGGAGTATTCTGATAAAAACAATCTCTCTCAGCGTACTGGGATGGTTCTCCTTGGCATTTAATACAAGCTAGACAGGGTATGGAACTTTTATGTGCAGAAGCTGAAGTTAAAAGTGCTATATAAATAAACTTGAATTGATCTGAATTAAACTTGGCCATCCAGGTAAAGAAATGACATCTGGAAACAAGTAGATGGTGGACACCAAACAGAAAAGTTACATAGTACACCTTTAAAAACTCAATTTGTCTACAACAATATGTAAAAACAATTCCATCAGTCTCAGTATCTATTATTTTAATCCCAAACATGCATTGGTGAAAAGAAAAATTGATCCTCAATCCTTAAAGTGCAAATTTCACTAAAAGACAGTTGCATTAAGATTTTATCACCAATTTGTCTCGTTTTCCCTAGTTTGAAAGTTTTGTGTAATTTTACTTTCTGGTTAGACATGGGCAGCAAATATAACATACACTGAAGTAATGTCATAACTGTTACCTAGCAACCATAATGTAAAGAAAGGCCAAAACGTGTCTTTTCTTCTCCACCATTTTCCACAAACTGAGACTTATCCTGCGGTCCAATATTATACAAAAGTGAGCATTAAGCCATGTTATAATCTCAAAACCATACTTGGAGTTGTGTTTTGTTTCATTCACGACAATCCTGGCAATTAGACAATTAGTCTGTCTACATCTCCAAAGCTCAAAATGCTCTGTTCCACCTTGTGATGTCATGAAGCAGCAGATCTAAAGTTAACAGCTACTTTTTTACCTTCAGTTCAGTAGAGATTGGCAATTCCAGGGCTGAAATCATCCAAATGATTCAAGTGAAGGTGTGCGGAGTTTTAAAACACAGTGGAGCACTTCCTGTATCACCACATGACATCACAAGGTGGAACAGAGTGTTTTCTTTTTGAGAGAAGAATAAGAATATGCAGGGTTCGGGTGTTAAACATGTGTGAATGAAACAAAACACGACTCCAGGTCTGTTTTTGATGAGGGAAACAACCTAACATTCTTTGATGCAAAATTATTCTATACAGGCTCTATCCCACTAAACTATGTAATAATTACAAAAACTTAACAACCTGTCACATGCAATTTACCATCTTTTGTCAGTCCAGTGTTTGTCGACGGTTTAATTTTGGAGGGGCAGCGAGCACCTCTCCTGGGTGGGTGTGGGTGTGGGTGGGTGTGCCGAGTTTGACTGATGGATGCTTCTGGTTAGTGAGCGACTTGGCATGCATGTCCTGCCTCCGCCTAATGGCTTATTGAGCGGCAACAGCAGCTAGCACAGATTAGAAGGCGCCATAGCGAACACGGGCGCTTGCTCCGTTAGCCACCGCGCGTGTGTCCTGATGTGTGCTTAATACGCAGCCACTATCCAGTCAATAATGCTGCACGCGGCTAGCTCGTAAATCTACAAGACATATTGGCCTAAAACATTTCACTCATCAATAGGGATTTATTAAAGTGAGGAGAAAAAAAGAGGGGTGAAGGATGCGAGCGGGAGATGGAGGGGACAGAAAAGTCGGTTGACGTGGGCAGGTAACGTTATGTCGTTCAAGTCGGTTCGGTTAATGCCATTTCTAGTTTAAGACCGTGTTGAAAAAGTGCACTGTTAAAACAACCTTATACAATGAGAGACAGTACCAACACTAAAAGTACCAAGAAACATTATGACACTGTCAACTAAACAGGTCAAAAAAGGTTAAGTTGCCAAAAAAATAGGGCTGAACACATTCATATGCTATTGTACAAGGGGGGGTCAGTGTCTTGCCCAAGGACACAGTGCCAGCAATCCTCTCTGGGGGGGCTGGACACGCACTGCCAACCTTTTGGCTAGGTAATTCAAAACGGCAATCTTCGCAAAAGTTAGATTAGGTAATTACTGCAGTTAGATTTGTGATTTATGTTTTAATGATAGCATTCTCTTCAAAGTTCACATTTTCAACTCATCCAGAAGAAAGAGTGAAATCTGAACTGACAAGAATCACATTTCAGAACACGTAAACTAGAGGGTTAGCAGTTTTCATGCAGAATAAGACAGAATATTTTGCTCTTTGTGGAGGAAATGATGGTACTTCAAAAACTGCAGCCTTGTGATTTGCTAATTGCACCTATTCAAATTGTGACTTCAGTTTAATTGCGATTAATTTTACAGCTGTACTAAAAATACAGTAAGGCCCTACAACAAAAATATCAAAGTACATGGTTCAAAACTGTGGAAAGAAGCTTTTAGCACCATCAACACTGACACACACCGCATTCGTACTAGGCGAGGTTGGTGAAGTGTCTTGCCCAAGGACACAACTGCAGAACCTGGTTTTAGCGGGAATGGATCCTCCGACCTTCCGGGACTAGTGCTCCAACCACCGAGTCACTGTTGCTGTGGTCTCGTGCAGGTTAGATTTGTATGTTTATACAGTACATAGCGACCCAGTCCATGCGTTTTACCTATGACATCACAATCCAGGCAAAATGCAAAAGCAGGATTTTTTTTTTGTGCTCAGAAGTCAGTCGCTATGTATTAACACCAGTATAGGAAGTTTAAACATAGTGACCTGTTTAGCATACCTTAATTCATCAGAACATAGCAATATTTAAAGTGATAAAACATTATTTTAAATGGAGTAAGTTCATTTCACACCAAAACGAAACCAACACTTTTGATTCTGACAAGGTACCCCTCCCCCCAATATTGTAAAAATATACTGTGAAATGGAAACCTGGATACACCTAATGCCATACAGACTGAATTGGATTTGGTTTGGTCCCTGGTGGAAGTATGGATTATGTGGATGTTTTGCGCTGGGCTGAGGTTGTTTTCGAAATACAGCACGCTTTAATGAATTGTCTTAAATGTCAGCTGGTGGGGTGTCATTTGCCCTCCACGGGACCCTGCCCTTTCTTTGCCATTGTAATATCGATAGCAACAAGTTCAGCCATCTCCAGAGCTCACAGCAGAACGCAATAAAATCCCATGTCCAGGATCATGCCTAAGCCTAGCTTCAATAGCCGACTATACGGTTTTGTTGCTTATACTTCATTACACTTTTTTCATAAACACTAAGCGCTTTTAACCAAGACATATTACGCCAGATTTACAGTTTTTGTGCTTTTAATCGTGTTACAGTGTTGTTCCCTTATCAAAAACATACTTGTGCTCAGTTTTGTTTAAAAAAAAAAAAAAATACTCCTTTTGCATTTTGCCTGGATTGTGATGTCATAGGTAAAACTCATGGACTCATGGACTCAAATCGTGTTCAGAGCAAACATGTGGCTCTATTAGCGTAGCATTCACGGGGATAACGACTTCATATGTTTACTTTGCCATTCTTCATTCCTGCAGCAGAGGAAGCTTCAATGCCTCAATATCTCCTCATTAGGAATATTTTTATGAATCTTATTTGCTTTTTTCTACTCACAAAACACCGGCCCTGACTGGTTTATGTCCTTGAGACGTCCATCTTTTTTAATCAGGCCCACACATTTTTTCTTCTGACTGCTACTAACCCGTATTTCTGCTGTGGTTTGTGTAAAATGTCCAATGTTTGTGTGCACCAATAATCCAACAGCGCAATTCTCTGGGAGGTATTATAACTTTATGTGAAAGCTTAAGAACTGCTATTGGCTGCTCCTGTTTGATTTCAAATGTTCATTTATGTGGGATGACTTTGATTTTGATTTAATTCGTGCTTACACTTAACCCTGGAGAACCCACGTCAAATTTGGCCACAGTTAATTGCTGCTAACCAAAATGAAAAAAAAAAAGGTCAAATTTCAATTCAAAAAATTCAAAAAGCCCAGAGTGCCACTTCTGGCCCCTGCATAGAGACACCTAGTGGATGAATATTGAACTAAAATGACAAGATGGCTGACCTGTTGAGCTGGAGCGGTTGGTAAAATTGTGGGGGTTTTTTTTTGTTGTCAATGTTTTTAGTAATAGTTTGAAGAATGTCTAGAAGTACGTTTTATATTCTTTTTGAATAAATTAGCGAGCCCAATGGGTCAAATTTGGCCCTGATTCTAAATTAGGGAATAAAGGGTTAAATTGAAAAAAGTGGATGTTTCAGTGTTCAGTGAACTTATAGCAGTAATTTAATGCAATGTTCATAATTTTCCAAAGAAGAAAAGGGTTCTTGGGTTCTCCAGCGTTAAGAAGAAATGATGTTCAGTTGAATTTAAAATATTAAAGATGTTGTATTGCACTTCTATGGGCTATTACCTGCGATCTAACATATTTAGATCCTTTATCTTTTATCGTTTTGAAAATGCAATGGACAGATGATTGTATGTAATCCCTTAGTCGACCAGAATTTTTCTTTTACTATGCGTGGATGACATATAAAACTTTCTGATGAGGGAAAGATGTTAGGTTGTGGTTTACATAATACCACCTCTTTAAAATGTACAAAAAGACAGGGATAAACACTATCCTTTTGCCTCACTCTCACTCACTTCCCCTGTGAACATTTTACTGTTTTGTTGCTAGTACACAGACTTCTCATAGTGCTCTCTCAACCCCGTAGTCTACTGAAAGCAAAAGCACACAACACACAGAAGTATACAGCAGTAGTCACAAGCACTTATTTCTGCTTGGTGAAAAGTGTAGCCATTTTCAGACTAACTCTCCCCAAACAGTCTTACGTTTTCCAGCCGTTTTACTCACCAAAACAGTCACGACTCGAAGCACCACTCCCCTCATGTTGTTTTCCAGTTTACGATCGGTGAGTGTACCATTTAAGCCGTGCACTGGGTCCCACGTAGCAAGCTGTAACGGAAAAATGAAAAGAAATGAATATTAAATGTTTTGAAAGAAAATGCATAATGGGGATTTTACCAGCATATGCTCTACGAGGGGACAGGACTGAATGATTAATGGTTGTGATGAGGGGCGAAATATGGGAAAACTAAAACTTTATTCACACATACAAGACAAAAGTTTGGACTCATTCAGTGCTTTTTTTCTTTGCGTTTCCTGCTTTTTACATTTTCTACATTCAAATCCTCAAAGTAGCCACCCTTTGCTTTGCTGACAGTGCTGCAAGCTTCACTTCACAGGTGTGTCAGGGTCAAGAAATGCCAAGAGTGCAACGCAAAGGGTGACTATTTAAAAAAAAAACCCAAAAATTAAAACAAGTTATTAGTTATTTTGCGTTAATTTTTTTGTTTGCTACATGTTTCCTACTGTGAAGTACTTCCTGGTTCTAGTCAGGACCCGAGCAGCAGTGTTCTGGATGTACTGCAGCTTTTTTAACGCTCGTTTGGAGAGGCCAGTGAGCAGGATGTTACAGTAGTCTAACCTACTGGAGACAAATGCATGGATAAGTCTCTCTAAGTCTGGTTTTGACAATATACTTTGATTTTTTGCCATGTTTTTTAGATGGTAAAAAGCTGCAGATGTTATTGGTTTAATGTGGCTGTTAAAGTTCAAGTCTGCGTCCATTATCACCCCTAGATTTCTATCCTGATTTGAAGGTTTTAGAGAGAGACTGGAGGTGACTGCTGACACTTTTTCTATGTTTCTGTGGGTCAAAGACTATGACTTCGGTCTTGTTTGAGTTTAGCTATAAAGAAGAAATATACATGATCAAACAACCACACAACATTCACTCAGACAAGGTAAGACAAGTGTCAGACAGCGAGATTTGAAGATGAGAACTTCTAGTTACAGAGCAAACCATTCCTAGACGCATTACAACTTGACGTGTACTTTGGTTGAGTGACTAGAACAGGAACAATCATGCAATCATCCTTTTACAAGTTTTTCTCTGAGCTCCCAGAATCAAAGGCAATTTTGTTAGAAAATAAATAAGAAAACCAGAAGTCTCTTGTGTGGTTAGAGTGTCCACAAACCATCTCTGACCTGTTCTGAGCAGCTCTGTGCAAATGCAATGACAAGAATATATGGATATACTGTATGACACCATGAAACCAAAGTGCCAACATAACCAAATGCAAGTTTAACTAATTGCAACTGTTCTAGTAGATTGTCCACCACCTGCTTGTCCCCAGTGTGTTGTTTTACAGATTGACCTATGAAACTGCGAGAAACACCTCTTCACCGTTGCCATGGAAACAAATCTAAGTAGGAAATGTTTACCTGTTGGGCTACAGGAATACATGTTTATAAACTACAATTAGCTTTAGCGAATAGTGATGTTATATCCAGATGCGGTACAAGAATTTACGAACATTCAGAGCATATAGATAATTGATTATAGCCTATTGGATTGGTAATATTTCTCAAATCTCTTCAAGCCGAACACTCACAAAGGCCATATGAGTCCAGCTTTAACTTAGAACTAAACTTAATTCAAATTCTTTATGTTAACTATACCCCCTAATAAACCCTAGAGTTTAGACCAGGCATGTAAGACTCAGGCCCATGGGCAAATTTGGCCCTTGATATAAATATATTCGGCCCACGAGATCATATCAAATAAATATTAGAGCTGGCCCACCGTGTCAGTATAGAGGATGTACCTCTAACACTATGAATCCCAGAATGCTTTGCAAATGTGTTGGCGCCGCCCCCCACCACTTCTGTTGACACCTGCTACCTGTCGCCTCACTCACATTTAATCCACCCCTTCTGAAAAACATGCAGATGTTGAAAATGTTCAATAAATATTTAGTTTGACCCGTGACTTAGTCACAGTTTTTAATTTTGGTCCTCTGTGAATTTGAGTTTGACCCCCGGTTCGGATGTTATTGCATTGCCTGGAATGTTCCACAATATGGCAGACTGCTTTATCTCCATGAAAACAAGCAGAGGAAGCCAACAGGCAAAGTTACAGGTTAGATCTGTGGCGAAGTAACCCCAATCAACTGGTAAGAATCCAATCCAATGTTTTTCAGGACATTTTTTGTATGATTAATGCATCATATATATCTGTGCTATCAGTGACATTCCAAGTAAAGAGATGATATCTCCATGGAGACAGTCAAGTGGCAGACCCACAGCCAGGAAAGTTATACACTGAACCTTTAAACGCCAATAAAATCCAAAATAAAGCGTGATATGTCCACTTTGCAATGTTTCGCTATTTCAAAAACATAAACAAAGTGACAGTCCCTCTCTGTCACATCATCTCCATAAACACATCGAGTCGAGTGTGTAGCAAAATCTCTCAAAGTCACCCAAAGGACCAGCTGTGCGTTTTCTGTATAAAACAGAGCAAACAAAAGAAAGATTACAATAAGCTGCAGTGGCCAGCGCCTGATCGACTGGAGATATCAGAGTCCGCTGTGAGCTGAGGAAAAGCCAAGTCATTTTCTATAATTCAAAGGTACTTTATGAATCCTGCCCTGCTGATGTCTATCAAATTGCATCAGCTGTCTCCCCCGCCATATTTTTGAAGTCCCTAACCATATTTTCATCTGTGTTCTGCTTTCAATAAAATATTGTTTTTACTTTTAAAAGATCAAACCCGTCTGCTTTCCCTGTGGGGACGCTGAGGCAGAGGAAAAATGAAGTGATTTAGCTGTCTGCCACGCTAACACAAACACACACGCAGAAACACACCCAGCCAGGAGCACTCCGGGGTGTGTAAGCTTTGTGAGGACATTACACCGACTCTCATTCATTTCCTGGAGACCGATCCTTAACCATAATTACTACGTACCTAAATCTTAAAGGTCCTATATGACGCAAAATGTATTCTTTTGCTCTTCAAGCCTCGTCAGAAACATACGTGGATTTGTGTTTTGTTTCATTCACACATGTTTGAGTTATTCTCGGTTATCAGTCTATAGTCTATATCTCCAAAGCCCAAAAAGCTCCGTTCCACCTTGTGATGTCACGTACCAGTAGTTTTCAAGTTAACAGCTACCTTTACATTTTTTTCAGTACAAATTCGTAATTCCAGGGCTGAAATCCTCTAACTTTATCCAAATTATTCTAGTGCAGGGGTATGGAGTTTAAAAACACAATGGAGCACTTCCTGTCTTACCACATGACATCGTCCTGGCCTGGATCTCGTTGCTGCAGTTGGGGGCACATGGGAGGCCAGCAAATGGTGTACAACCTATTTTAAATTTAGTTTTGTTTAGGGAGTAACAGGATAATTAATGAGAGAAGAACATAACTAATGTCACCAGGTTAAACTGTAAGCGATGTGGTGTTCTTCTTTCTCTTGGACTCTCTTTTCCCATGGGTGCCCAGTTTAAAATACAATACAAGCAGGAAAACAAAGCAAACACGTATGCACATAAGTCCATATAAAACATTAAAAAAGGAGCAGGTTCGTTAAAAGCTCCAGATTATTAAATTGAGATTGTGTCACCAACATATCCAGTTTTGCTTTCAGTTGAGGTTCTTGTATTGCAACACCAATTCTAGTGAAGTTGGGACGGTGTGTAAAACTAAAAAAAAATACAGAATACAATGATTTGCAAATCCTTTTCAGCCTATATTGAACTGAATAAACTACAAAGACATGATATTTAATGTTCAAATCCTTGCTTGTGAATTGACTGAGCCCTTCGGGGATGACACTCACCTGCTTCCAATGAATGGGAAAGTTGAGGAAAGCTTAAAATACACCTGTTTGGAACATTCCAGAGGTGAACAAGTTCTTTATCCCAGCTTTATTGGAACGTGTTGCAGGCATCAAATTGAAAATGAGTGAATATTTGCATAGAAACAATACTGTTCATCAGTTCGAAGATTAAATATCATGTATTTGTAGTTTATTCAGTTAAATATAGGTGTATTAAGTTTTACACATCGTCCTAACTTCTTGTTATTGGGGTTGTAAATGTTCCAGTATCACAGATTATCAAGCAGGTGAAGTATTCTGACAGTACTTCAAGTAGTCCCTTATAGATAGATTTCATTCGTGCTGTTCTCTGCTCATAGACAGTGATGGCAAACCCACTTTTCCATAAAAAATACAGTGATGAGTTTCAAATCCATCACCTGTAATAAAACAAAGCTGCAAATATTCCTAATCTGCTCCCTGTATATGTCTGGATGTTGTTTTTTTTCACGTACGCTTTCACTGAGAGCCATTCCAGGTGTGAAGAACCCACGTTGCGCCGGATTACCCGATTTACCCCATAACGTAAATGCTTAAAGCTATGTTAATGATGTATTGCAAGTGTTTGAACTGTATAACACAACACATAACACAACTCGCGCTTTGAAATGTTGCGAAATACACTATGATCCATTTTTTCCACAGCTCTGACTTGCTCTTGAATGCATCACTTTCTGTCCATTCACATCACAATCCCCCTCTGGGACCAATACTTATGGAGAGCTTAGCCGACTGCCTCCTCTCCTCTGCCCCGCGTCTGTGATCACTGCAGTGACAGAATAAAAATGAAAGGTTCTGTATGAAGCGATGTGTGTGCTCAGATGGTACTTTTTTTAGGCGTTAGTAGTAGTAACAGCAGCGATAGTAGACGATGATGGCGCTATTGTAAAAAACGATGACACTCCTCATGGGGGTTAGCTCTCCGAGGAGTTGGAGTCTAATTTAGATGCATCAAAGAGCGGTGGAGCAGGAGCCGTTTGGAGGACCAGCGGAGAGCGAGGAAACAGAGTGGAATAGTAACATACACTTTAATCTGAAGAACCAGAGCTCTGTACAACTGCAACAACGGATCAGAATGGCGGTTTTCTACGTCTACGGCAGTGTCCGAATTTTTCACCCTAGTCCCTAAACCCGCATTCACTACATGGCGTAAATAGCATAAACTCTGATAAAATTATGGACTAAATATGGACTAATCATAATCACACATGCTTTTCTCCAGCTGGATCTCACATGAAAGGATTGGAGATGTGGAAATGATCACTTTTTTTAACAGTTCGACCTAAGGTAAGCGGCCAAAGCCAACAACGTAATACAGCACTTTATTTAAGAGCGTTTTATTCATAATCAAGGGTCAAAAGTGCGATAAACCAGCGCTTTTATCTGCTTTCATTCAGTCGTGTTGTGTCCACTTAAAAACCTGTTGCCACACTGTCGTTTTTCCGACTCTCGCAATGCATTGAGACCACAGATGCCCACAGTTTTTTTTTATATATGTATATTCTGGGCCGGCCCCCCAATTTTTGAACCTATTGTGGCCCATGTGTCAAAAAGTCTGCCCACCCCTGCCCTAGACATACGTTTTTTTTTTTTTTTTTATTCACCAGTAGATGGCAGATGTGAAACCTTTTACCCCCATCCCCTCAGCAGTAACGCAGATAGCAACAGAGCCAGGCTAGCCAAGCTAATTACAAATGGTAGCTTTAAGGGGTTGAAAATATAAATCAGAAAGTTACACTTACAAATATTTATACCACTACTTCTACTGGAGTAATATCATTTTATAACAGTACTTCATTACACTTTCTATCCACTCCTCCCTCAGCCCTCCTCAATCTACACTGTAGTTTCTCAATGTCAGATATAATTAAACAGCCATAATAAACTCCTTCTTGCATTCCCTTTGGCAGCACAAATGCCGCGCTCTGGCTTAGCTCACACAAAGCTCTCATATTTCTATATTTGTGACGGCTCTTGCCTCATGACCTGCCGGATCTCATTCAAAGGGGCCCATTTCGTATTGATCTGTCCCAGCCTGACCCCACAGTGAATGTATGGGGATAATAAAGAAGAGGATCACAGGCGCATGTGTCAAATGAATGGAAGCAATTCTGATCATACAGGATATTACAAGAACATTGTAGTAATTGTATGTTATGGGCACATGCATTTGCTGGTTATTACATCGTCAGCCTGCAGGGGGAGGTGTGGAGTCACAAACTGCATCTGCTATACGTCTTCATCCCATTAAAATGTCTTCTTTGTAGTGAAAACACCCAGAAATATATGTAATATTTACTTGGAATGAACTGTTTTCAATATATTTGTTCTTATTTAAGCAAATGTTTGTACCAGTAGAAAATTGCATCTAAAAAAAACATGGAGCAATCTTGCATTTTCTGGCATGGGAATGAAAATATTAAAATTACAAAAAGAGGCAAATTTGAGTCTTTGTGGATTGGTTTTGTGTGAAAACAAGCCACAAAACAAAGTTATAAATATTTCAAAATATATAATGCATATCCTGTCTTAATATTATAAGCAAATATTTATACCAGTGGGGTTAGACTTGCACTTTAAAACAGATGGAACAATCTTGCATTCACGGGGACGGAAATGATAACACAGACGTTACAAAATAGGCAAAACTGAATCTTTGTGAATGAGTTTTGAATGAAAACAAGTAATAAATGCATCTAGGTTATCAAATAAAACACGAAAAACACACAAAATGCTGCGGTAAACAAAATAGTTCAGGGATAATTATTCACCATGATGAGTTTATAAGCTTTTTTCAAAACTCTCAGACAAAAGAAAGCAGTGAGCTACAGCAGCTAGCATGTTACCGTGCACTTCCTGATTATCAAACAATAAAATGCTTTCTAATTGTACCCAGACAATACACAGCGAACTTATTTTGACCACAAGAGCTGCTTATACAATATATAGGTACACATTTTGCTCAAATACATGGGGAAAAGTGAGTACAGGGCCAGTGATATAGTTTTCCCAAAAGTTTCTATGTAGTAACAATAAAACACCAAGGGATGTCTGAGAATTGTAGGATCAATAGACCAGGTACATGGGTGGTTGTATGATTTGTAAAAGCCGTAAGCGCAGAATAAAAGATTTACTGAGGCCAGGGCAGTTCAAACGCACAAGAGGAGCCCTGCTTTGGAGACATCCATTATGAACGGAAAGAATGAAAAGAACAAAACAGAGAAACATGCAGACGGCGCGGTTCAAACTTCATTGTCCCAAAGAAATGGATATTTTGGAGGAATATTTAGGCTCTGCGAGGCAAACATAGAGCTAAAAATGAATGGATGTATTTGTATCACGAAGTAAGACGTCAACATGAAAAAAATGTGTCTTTGATGAGTGTTTGTGATGGTCTGTGTTATATTGTTTTAGTGTCCACTCAAAAATAAGTGAGGTTAGTTCCTACTCTTGATTCAAGGCAAAACCATCCACAATATAATTAAAACCCAATCCCAATGCTACCAATTCTCAAGCCTTTGCCTCAAGCCCTTCCCCTTCAATTCCCAATTCTCTTTGGCAGAGGAGTAGGGCTAATGCGAAGGGCTGTACACTCCTTCAAACAAAGCAAGTTCAGATGCACTCTTCAAAACCAAGAGGGTAGGAGGACTTTCAAGAAACGGGATATAAACTCTCAAATGTCACCTGTGAGCACTTTAATGACATTTATAAAGTCATGAGATTGTTCTTATGTGTTTTTGTTAACTTTGCGCCACTGTAATCTGTTCAAAGTGGAACAGTTGTATGTTTCGTGTTGTCGTCAGTCCACTTGCTCTACATCTCTGGCTTTTACAAACTGCAATGGACCAGAGTTGTATTTTATTTCACATTTACGCCGGATATCGCCGCTGTCTTGAGTAGATTCTCCGAGGTCAAAGCACCACAGCACGGAGACTGCCCCTCTCTTCTCTACCTAAATGTAGTCCCTAAAATATACCCTACAGGCCTATATAATATAATAAGGTAACCTGGTATAATCATGTATTATAATGTATTACATAATAGTATTTTAAAAAGGAATAATAATTTGACATTTTGAAGGAGTAGGGGAAAGGGCTAGGGCTAAGGAGAAAGGGTAGAGGTACTAAAGAGAATTGGGGCTAAACACACATTTTTGTTGTGTTTTTCTAGTACAGATATATAGTATCTGTACTTTTAACGTCAAAATAAGTCTGCTGCGTATTGTCTGAAGCTAATTTTAAAGCGCTTTATCGTCCTAGAATCTGGAAGGATCACTGGACATGCTAGTTCCTGATGGGAAAACTCTGCTCATTTGTGAAAAGCACTTATAAACTCATCCTGGTGAACAATTAGGATGTTCTGAATTCATAAAGAAAGTGAGGAATAACTTGGACCACTGCAAACTGTTAACTGAACGTAAATGTTACATGAACTAGTTATGTTTTTCCACAACTAGCCAAGCCCTGACATCTCCATAGGGACAAGCAGGTGGTATACCCTCTTCCAGAAAAAATCACAGCTACATATTTGTCAGATATTTGGCTGCCGTTTCCATATCCCGTTGTATTTATAAATGAGAATGATTATCCAAGAAAGCATTGTGACCGATTTGGAACTGCCTGCTTGTCGCTTAATCCATTCAATGCACCATCTGTTTTCTATGGCTCCATCACACCAAATCACCCCAAAGCCCAAACGAAAATACCTCCTCTTTAAAGCTTACATCAGACGAGGCCGACGCTAGCCTATATATCATCTGGCTATAAAAGTTCCACTCTATATTCATATTGTTTAGAGTCATTTTAACAGGTGTGTGTGGGGGCGGGTGGGCAGGAGCACTGGGACCTAAAATGGCAGCCAGAGCTTATCTCCATAGCACCAGATAAGAAGCGAATTTTTCCCGGACTCCGTGGAATAAATGTGGATTTGTGGATGCGCCGATGTCTGTGTGCACATGCCTGCGTTTAAGCGAGTGACCCTCACCGTCTAGACCTTTGCAAAAAAAGAACAAATACGAAGATGAAGACGCGTGGTTCAAAGTTCAATGTCTGAAAGAAATGGAAGGACTAATCGTTTTTGGAGGAACAGATAAGAGCTGAAAGGTAAAGGACAAAAAATAACTTTAAAAAACTAAAATGGATGAATGTCTGTGTATGCTTGAGTTGTTGGTTTTGGAAACATGTTTTTTTTCACGTATTATACTGATGTCCATTCATAAAAATAAGTGAGGCTAGTCCCAAATTTTGATTTAAGTTATTACAAACCAGAGCTTGAGCTTTCCATGTTATAAATGGTAAATAGTCACATTTTTACACAGCGCTTTTCCATCTTCAAGGCACTCAAAGCGCTTTACATCAAGGAACCACTCACCCATTCACACACACACTCATTCAGTCTAGACAGACAGCGGGAACGAGGTGAGTTAAGTGTCTTGCCCAAGGACACGACAACAGTATTCGTATTCGTATTTGTGCAAGCTGGAATCACAACGCCAACTTGTGGATCAGTGGATCTGACCGCTCTACCAATGCTGTTTATGTTGAGAGCGGGATTCGAACCACCGACCTTCAGATCAGCAAACAAACACAGCATGCCAACGCCAGACGAGAAGCAAATTTTCCCCGTACTCCACAAAATAAATGTGATTTGCGGATGTGCCAATGTCTCTGTGCATTAAAATGAATGACCCTTGCTGTCTAGACCATTACTGGCTTCACAGAGCTGCAATTTACCCACAATGCCTTTCCTCCAACGTTTTTTTTGGAACAGTTAATTCACGGCGTAGATGTGTAAATTGTGACATACAGTGAAGTGCTGTTCTGTGTTCTTGTAGCGCGCTAGCTCGAACCACCTTCGTTTGTTTCACATAAAAACAAGGTCAAATGCAAATATCAACTTTGCACGGAAGCACTAGCTATTGTTTGGTGGTTTGGCTAAGCAAAATGTATTACAGGGAGGTCGGCAACAACAACCTTCTCTGAATTCAATTACAGCAGGCACATAAGAGGAAGAAGAGGAAGCATAAACACTTCACATGGCTTTAAAATAACATAACACATTAAAATAACATGCTCTGGCAATTATGGCACAACATAAATTACATGGCTAATTACTGTGTGCTTTCATCTACAGTTAACACTATAAATTAATTTGCCTATACTTAAAATCGGAAAAAAAAAAAAAAAAAAAAAAAATGTACAGTGGTACACAGAACACAAAGAAACAGCAGTATAGAAAATATATTTATGTTGGATTTTATGGATCGGGGCTTTTTACACATTTTGTAACTTACAAAATTGCAAAAAAAACATCGTTAACATGATTAAAAACTCATCAAAGTGAATTTAGTATCTATGGTAACCGCATAGCCATACTACCTTGTCAATACCTGATCGTATCTCATCTCAGAAGCTAAGCAGGTTTGTGCTTGGTTAGTGCTCAAGAAAGTACAAAATAATTAAAAGCCTTTATTAGCAGATGCCAGATAAAGTTGAAATGATTTTGTACTTTTTAAGTGCCTCAGTTTTTTCCAACTTTTTCTTCCAACTTTGTACTACACCCACATTGCCTACGAATGTGAATGTGAGAGTGATTGTGAAGTGAGTGGAATGTGTAATATTTTGGATGGTGCAATGAACGCAATATGTGGAATGTGCAATATGTAAAATGTGCAATGAGTGGAATGTGCAATATTTTGGATGGTGCAATGAGCGCAATATGTGGAATGTGCAATATGTAAAATGTCCAATGAGTGGAATGTGCAATATGTAAAATGTGCAATGAGTGGAATGTGCAATGTGGGATATGCAATATGTGGAATGTGCAATATGTAAAATGTGCAATGAGTGGGATGTGCAATATGTGGGATGTGCAACGAGTGGAATGTGCAATATGTGGAATGTGCAATGAGTGGAATGTGCAATATGTGGAACGTGCAATATGTGGGATGTGCAGCGAGTGGAATGTGCAATATGTGGAACGTGCAATGAGTGGAATGTGCAACTATGGGAATTGTGCAGTTTTTATTTTGACCCATCTGTGACCCCAGGCCTTGGGACAGCAGGTGGAAATTAGGCTTTGGCTATAATCTGCCGTGTTAAAGTTCATGTCTGTCATGTCATCTCGGTTCATTAACATGCTTTGTCCCAACCAAATAAATGAATTAGTATTTGTTGGAGAGGCCAATGGCGCAGATTGGCTGCCTCACTTTAAACCAGTCTACCCCAGAGACGCTGTGGCTACAATGGTAATTTACCATCACCGAGTGTGGAGTGAAAAGGCTTACATTTGTACAGCAACTCTAAGCATTTGTGAAAGCTCTTTATAAACCAAATGCATTATTACATGTTAGTGCAAAATGAACCACCTCAGTCCTCAGTGACCGGCCTCTTGCTAGTCAGGTCAAAACATAATTCCTTATTTTTTTATTAGTTCGGTTATGTTGCTATTTTCGCATGTCCTTTGCCTTTTATATGAACACATTTTCTCCACTAATGAACTGGCCTCGACTATATAATTCCCTTGGCATGTGGCACACAAAAACATTCATTATTGCATTTTTTCCCCAATTATTTCGCAGGAGAATAATCTACCAGTAATTCATTGAGGTGACGTCAGCAGGAACCAGCCTGATCTCAACATTATACATACATACGCTGAACTCATAGGAAAAATCTCATTTGGTAAGAGCGCTGACTTAGCCTAACATTAAAAAAAATACTGTGAAATATAATGATATAATGCAGTAGCGTGTGGTGACTTTTGTGGTTAGCGAGCAGACTTGATCAATATTTAGTCGATAACAATTTAATAACTCAACTTTTTTATACAAACTACATTGAAAATTAGTATATTCATTTTTAGTGATATATTAAATGCACATACTGAGCCATTTGAGAAAATTAGACCTAAGTACAGTAGTTACATACAGTATTTATTATATATATCGTACTGTATTTAACTGTATTTCTGTACGACTAGGGCTGATGATTGGGGTGTTTGTAATTATCATCATGCATCTAAAAAACTATTTGTGAGTGACATATGACAGCTTTACAGATGTGTTATGCACTTACTAGACGAAATGCACATCCATGAAGAGATACTAACAACAGCGCACTGGATAGACAGGTGTGTGCAGACTGTAATAAGTACTTATGTGTCACAAACGTCCCTTTAAACACAGCCCTGCGTTAGGTCACAGCCGCTGTCACTCCTCCATTTCACACAAACTATCCCTGAAACCAGCTCACTGTTTGATTAAATGATTGTCTGTTTTTCTAACTAACATCTAATCAGAAATGTGAAGCTAAAAGTGAGTTATTTTAGTCACTTGTGCTGAAAGTTGGCGCCGCTGCTGTCATCTCCTGCTGCCCACACGCGCTCACTCCTCAGATGTCCGATTCCTTCATGGGTTTATTCAGTGCTGTTTGAGCCGGCTGTGATCCGCAGTACGCATGCTCAAGTCTCTAAAGCAACCTGCCATCTTCTCTGGGTGTAGACGCACATGTCGAGAGTGCGGCGCAGCATGGCCTCCGTAGCTGAGGACAGTTTATGACACACGACGACTGCGGTTCATGCAGTCTGCTCACTGACCAGTAGGGTGTACTAAAGGACACTGTGACTTCAAACACACTTCAAACACACACACAAGTGAAGGGAAAACTATTTCGTTATACTTTTGACACGTGATGATTTTAGATTTTATTGGACAAGCGCTACTTGCCTTGATTGCCCTGACCGCACGCCACTGATATAATGACTACCCACAAATCTGTTCTATTTTGCCTTCCTCTGATTGTTGTAATAATTAGCAGACAAAATCCTGCTCATGTGGAGGTAATAAAGTGAAAGTGGGTGCTGCTAAGTGCTTGTTCAGCTCGTCTCTGGGGGATCAGGGTAACAGCAAATATATTCATATAAACAGTGTGATACAAATACGCCTGGGTCGGTCCAATCTCTCTGTAGGAGCCATTGTGACTGGCGTTCATTTGTGCACCTGCAGCCTCTATGGGGCACTGTGGTTTAGACCCCAGGAATAAAGGAAATTGGCACCAGGTCTATAGAAGTGCAGAGCGTATGATTTTTTTGACAGTCATAAGGTCTGTTATTGTGGCAAAGGTGAGCCACATAAATACATTTTAACTACTAACTGCTGGACTCTTTTACTATTTTGGAAGACTTCTGCACAGGACAAATTAGCCTCTACACTCTCACATAGCAGATTAGAACTGTAACTTGCAATTTTTTTAGTATTTGATTAAGTAGAGCTCTATTTGGCTTTAAAAAAAAATCGGTGACTAAAAGGGAGTGTGGAAAAAAGCTCTCAAAATGATTATGTATCTCTGTGCATGAGACCCAAAGTGCACTCAGAAAACAACAACTGCACGGGAGTTCATGCAAAACGACTATTTATGCAGGGAAGTACTAGGAAATGGTGTATTTATATGTTAAAGCCTCATGACGCACTCCAAATCTTCAGCAAACGCACTGCTCTCTGCTGTTGTTGCTCATAATCTAAATAAAATGATAAGACTTATAAGTTTTGATCGACTAAACGATTAATCGATGAAACAACTAAAGGGCTATTGACTACTTAGCATTTTTTTTTTTTTTTAATTATTTGAATAATTATTTTTGAGACTATCACAAAAGAAGTAAAAGATGAAAGATGGCGATTGAAGGCTTGTAAAAAGAGAATATTTACAAAGAGAGGGGTTTTCTTGATGAAATAGTGTATTCTTTTTAACATTAGTCATAAAATATCTCCTGATTACAATTATCAAAATATAATTACGACAGTTTTTGTTAGTTTTTTTCGACTCATCGACTAGTCGTGACCCTATGGCAGATGCTGTCATGCCGAAGTGACTTTGTAGATGTGCAGCAGGATATTATTTCGTCTGTCATTATTTTGTTTCCTTTTAAGTCCATATTTGTACGACTGTTGTATTGCTCCTGGGTGTACCTTAAACAAAGCATGGCCTCCAGCAAAATGAACAATAAAAATGTCTGAATTACAATGTGCTTCGTCCTTTGAGGGAAAGTTGGTTGGTAATAAGATTTTTACAAAGGCAGGAGAATGGTTCGGACTGTAAAATGAAATGGACAATTACTACACTGTTGCCATTATCCATTCAAGCCACACTCGGAGGTGGTAAGCTACTTTTATAGCCACAGCTGCCCTGCGACAGACTAATGTAAGCAAGGCTGCCAATCAACCACCACCAATCTCTAACTCACACCACTTTTATATTAGGCTAGTGTCTTGCCTAAGGACACAATGACAGAACTTGGTACAAGCGGGAATCTTGGGACCTCTGCTCTAACCACTGAGCCATATATGTATGTATGCATGTATGTATGTGTATTCAGAATTATATATATAATTCTGAAGTAACGTTATACCGTTATTCGACTACTCTAGCCATCTCTGCTCTTAAATAATTTACAAAGTCTGATTTCTCTATGTTTTGCGTTTTGTTCCACGTTGGAGCTCGGATTTCTGTTGAGAGAGTCAAGATAGGCCAGTCATGTGAAAAATACCACGATGCAACATGATGCACACACACACACACGCACATTTGTGAAGCTATCGACCTATAGGCACTTCACTGAACACATCTGCGGTAGGGCAAGCACTCCAGCTAACCGCGTGTAGTCAGATACTACCTGACACGACAGGGCCTGTTCAAAGCATCACGTATGTAGCACTTACTCTCCCAAGAGCAAACACGCTAGCTTGTATGCTCTGCCGCTCACGTACGTGTCTCGTAGCTAAGCGCTAAATCGATAGCAGGTGACATTCAAAACCAATGGAGTTGAAAACACCTTTAAGGAAAAGACATGGTCTGGCAGAATCAATATGCAGCAGAGAGAGGACGAACAGGCTCAGACACATACGGGGAATGAACGGTGGGATATGAGAATGGAAACACTGCTGGACTTTTATTTTCGCTGTATGCACATTCCTTTTCGTTCATCCTGGCTGTGTTTTAAAGAAGCACTCTGTAACTTTTCTGGTCGAGGATGCATCATCTGCTCTGCTTGAGGTCACCAGTAGGTAGTATTACAAAATGCTATGGTATTTTGTGGAGCATTCCTATGGAGAGTAGAAGGTTTTGAGACCCTCCACCAAAACCTCCAATTGCAGGATGGCCTATGGGTTATATCACAAATTCCGGTGAGCCAGATCACAATTTAAATGTCATTATTTATCTTTATATCACGTAGAAGTAGCTAAAGTCATCTCCATTGTCTGAGTTCAAGCATCACTGATAAAAGTAGAAATATAGATAAAGAACTACCCGATGAGCTTGTTGGCGTTTATGCGACAAGAAAACCGCGCGGCGTTAGCAAATCAGGAAGTCGAACAGCTAAAAAAAGTGTGTTCTTTCAAATTAGTCTTAGTCAGGAATATGACATAGTAGAAAATATTAAGTCTACAAATGTAACACCGACACAAACTTTGCTGAAAGCTTGCATCTCGCTAACGTGGCTAGCACTAAAACAATACAAAGATGACGTGAGCCTGATTATCTGATATGGGCGTATGGATGTGTAGAGCGCTGGTGATTCCCACGTCTCTGCCCAAAGCTCTGTGTGTCATTTCCAGCCGTGCTTCTGTTACTCTCCCTCTGCTGCTGCCAACGCCTCATGTCTGCCATGTGAGTAAAGAGACAGTCACTGGGCACGCGCTCCAACAATCTGCTCTCCTTTCGCTCTCTTTCACTCCATCGCTCCCAGTCTCCTTCTCTGTTTCTCCCCCTTATGCTCCCTCTCTGTCTTTTCTAGTCTCTCTCTCTCCCTCCTCCCTCTTATCCTCTCTATCCTTCTCTCCTTCTATCTTTCCCACTTTCTCCCTTTCTCTCTCCCTATCTCCTTCTCTCTAACCCTCTTTCTTTCCGTCTTTCCCCCTCTCTCCCTTTCTCCTCTCTCTCTCCTTCTTTCTCTCCCTCTCACCTTCTCTGCCCGACTTTCTTTCACTCTTTCCCCCTTCTCCCTCCCTCCCTTTTCTCTCTTTCTCTCTCATTCTCTACCCCCCCTTCTCTCTCTCTCTCTCCCGCTCCACCTCTCGTACATCTTTCCTCGCCCCCTCTCTCCCTCTTTTCTTCCATCTTCCATCTCTCTTTCCCTTTGCCAATGATCAACACGTGTGTCTGACTGGCTCCTCGCAGTCTGCTTGTTCCAAACCTTCTGTTCTCCTGCCTCTGCTGCTCTGATCTGTGGAAACTCCAAATCCACCTGTTTTAAACCTGTTTGAGCTGCTGCTCTGTTAACGTGGTACTTTATTAGCCTTATGATCACGGCATGACTTTGCTCTGGTCTCTGAAAGTTGTGATAATCACTTATAAAATCATTGTGGTGAATAATTTGGAGTTTACAATGAACTAGTTTTTGTTTTTCACGTTTTTTAAGACAGTAAAAATCTGGGAATATTGCAACCAAAACTATGGGGATAACTACTAAAAAGACAAAAAAAAAAGTTAAAATGTGCAGTGAAATCTTTTTGTGGTTCATTTTCTGGTCAGTTAACGTTTTGTGCCATATTTGAACCTCAACAATGACGACTGTTGTCATGTTTTAGCACTTTTCTGATTAACTGTCTCGTTTTAGACACACATACACATTATATAATAGAAAACAGACAGTGAGGAAGAGTTTTACCATTTCTCCCATAGACTACATAAAGAAGAACTAAGAACTAAGTGAGTGGAATCCACTCATTCAAAGCGCTCGGCTCCAGCCAAATGAAGCTCATCGAGGCTAGAGCAGTTATAGCGGCGAATTTGGAGCCAAGTTCCATATTTGGAATTCAAGCTCGAGTATCATAGCAACCAAAGAGCCAATCCACAGCGAGGCACCGCTGGTTTAGCAGGGAGTGGGCGCTTAGTAATGCTGGCGCTCAGTACCTGTTGTCAATGCAAGAGGGAGCTGTCAGTGCTAAGAAGATCTATTATTATTACTGGTCTAATATTATTGTTCATATCTTGATTCAGGATCATGTAGAGCGATATGAACATTTTAAGACCAAAATGACAAGGCTCACTGCAGCAGTTACAGAGAGAAGGGTGACAATTTTTCAATGTAAAGTGAATTGGAGTGCGCACATGGCCACTTTATATTCGAAGCACGGTTGCTAGCAGGTCAGCTATGTCCATTTATATATACAGTCTATGGCTCCTCTGCACCTCTCTGCCTTTCCATTACCGTCTCGCTGTCCAAAGACTAGGTGCAAAACTATCATGGGAGTTCTGACCAGGTTCCTTTCTCTAGAAATTGATTCATTCATCCATCAATGTATCCATCACCCCGTCTATCGGTCCATCCATTCCGTGGGTCCAGCTGTTGTCTGATGGCGAGCTGCCCAAGGCCACGAACCTGATGAACTCGAACACTAAAGGCTGGGTCATATTTATATCACTCACATCTGCTTGGGAAAAAAAAAAAAAAAAATCAGCTGCCATCTGACTTTCGCTATTTAATTTCTATATATACTTTAAATATTGGTCAAAATACTGTATACATACCCTTGTCTGTCAAACCTTTCAATACAACTCCCACTCTCCTCCCTGAGCCGAACCAGAGAGTTTTTCTGATACTAGCCATTACTCCATTTCTTCACTGTATTGTACCACTCATATACTCAACATAAGGTATTATAAAAAAGCCCCTCAATAAGGCACAACTGCAACACTTCCTAAAGGGTCAGTACTTTATGCTATTCATTCAAAGATCATATTTGTTCTATCTTATAGTACTCTATTGTGCAGAGAAAATGTGTAATAATGATAAGTCAAGGTTGCTAAGTTAAAATTGCAGTTGTAATCCATTTATGCGGGTATGAAAGAGCAAGGTGACCTGCTCCTTGTCAAATATGATAACACTTCTATTATTAAAGCAGTCTGTGGCTTCTTCACAGCAGCCAGTCTACCACATGCATTTTAATGTGCTGCAAGGTAGAAAAGGACCGGACATAAAAATATAACTTTGTCAACAATGCAAGGGCTGCTCTGGTAACATTACTGCACATTATGGGTATAACAGATAACGTGCAGAGGGCAGTAAAACAATACCTAAAAAGTGAGGCTACTACTCGTCCACCCAAAAGACAAAACAGAACTGTAGCACAAATGTAATGTCATATATGCGATATACCCTGGATGTCATGCAATAAAACATACATCAGGGAAACAGGGAGGGCTTTCAGTACATGGAAAAGGGAACATAGGACATAATGTGAGAAGAAAACAGTGAAGGCGTGCACACGAACAACAAAACACAAAGCAGAACAGGAGCAACTCAAATCAGCCAGTTCTGACCACTGCAAAAGAGAGAACCACACTATGGACTGGGACGGAGCAAACATCAGCGGGACAGAGGGCAACAAACACCGTTGTTGGAGTAAGGAGGCAACTGAAATACGGAAATGTGCACATGGGACTATAAACCAAGACGAGGGGACCTTTTTTACTCTCACGCACCAAGAATATTGTCTTGATGAAGTCGGACTGCAGATGCATGTTGTTTTGACCTCAAAACATCAGCTGACCTCCATTACATTAGACATGCCATTCTCCAATGAGTTCCTTGTCTTTTTATAGTCCACTTCACCAAACTTGTTCAGGTCATTTCTGTACTCTAATTGCTTCCGTGTGGTTCAGAATGGTGAACAGTACTCAAAATTGGGCTTATAAACATGATGGACATAGTGTAGTATTAGCATGCTGTGTTTTAACTCACACAAACCACTTTCAGTTTCAGTTGACAGCAAATACAGGTCTAGTACCCTCTGCTGGTGACTTTTGCAACTACATGCTGTGATTGACTAAGGTTAGAAGTCTAGTCTTTATAAATTCTTCTATGTTGCACTTACGGGAAGACAAAGACATAGTGTAAAAACCTTCATAACTGCATAAAACATCCCCTTTAAAGCTATAGTATATCGCATTGTCCCTACAAACTGTCTTCTGCATTTGACCCATCCTTCAATGCCACGACAAAACTCACTGACTGGAAAATGGCCTATTTTGAATGGTTCATGCTGCCTGTCCCAAGTACATTCTTAAATCTCAAAGTTCCTCTTGAATAAACATTAATTATTATTAGAATACATAATTTCCAACTTGACTAGTATAGAAGCACAAAACAATAATTGTGCTGCTGATTATAAAACTACGTCGAGAAAAGCAATTATCTCGAGAAAAAAAACCCCACTTACGAAAAGTTCTGCCCAGCCGCCTCGTCACTAATAGAATTGAATTTCAGGAAAACAATTATAAGAACAAGAGAAATGTTGCCAGGAAAGACTGATAAACTGCATAAATGTGTGAGGTATAATTCAAAAAGAAGCATGGCCCGTATAATGGCTTCAAGCTGCGCTATTATCACAGCACGATGTTTCAGTCCAATAATGGCAACAGGTATAACACGAGTGAATGGCTTCTATCATTACATATTAAAATGACAGAATAAAACTGACAAAACTGCACAGTAAAAAAAACAGTTTGAGTGATTTTGTTATGATACATAGCATACGATGAACTGAGCTGGTGGCGACCGTTTCCGTTAGTTTATCAGCTTTGGACTAGCCTAAGTAAATTGGCACCGTGTAAATTTCCTTAATAAAACTAATGCCATGGATTTATAAAGGGTGTTTTAAGAAAGGCAACGTTCTTAACAGTGCATTATTCATTTAGCCTATACTCTGTGGTGGTAAGCGTGTTATAATGTTGTTACCTCATCAAAAACATACTACAAATGTGCAACGATTATTAGTCCATCTACATCTCTGAAGCTCAAAATGCTCTGTTCCACCTTGTGATGTCATGAAGAGGTAGTTTTCAACAGCTACCTTTTAACTTTCGTTCAGTAGAGATGGATAATTTCAGCTCTGGAATAGTTTAAGTGATTCTAGTGAAGGTGTGTGGAGTTTAAAACACAGTGGAGCACTTCCTGTATTTAGACATGACATCACAAGGTGGAACAGCGTGTTTTCTGTCTGAGAGAAGAACTCAGCCTAAATATGCAGGATTTCTGTGTTAAACGTGTGAATGAAAACACAACTCTAGGTATGTTTGTGATGAGGAAACAACATTATAACATTGGCCCTTTAATTTGTTTTTTATTTGACACCAGAATGTTTCCTGTTAAATAGGTCAATTGGCAAAATAAACTACTCACATGAATGCAATTAAATTAAATGGAAATTATTACAGAAATCCTTTTAATCTTGCAGTGGGAGGTTTCAGTTGCAGGGTTATTTTGGGTGAAACGTTTTAAGGATAAGGTAAACTAAATAACTAAAAAAAAAATTATAGTTGATTTAACTATTTAGAACATTTTAATTCCTATATTAACTTGGCACAAACGCAAACATTGTCAGTGAGAAAACTTGGATTATGTTCTTGTCAGGATCTACGTGTTCCTGCCTTGTTTGTTTGCCTCCTGTGTTCTCCTTCCCCCTCCCTCACCTGCCTGACTCCGGAGCTGGGCGGAGTTCTTGGCTCCTCCTGCTCGCACCCGCAGCCCATCAGCGCAATCAGCACCACCTGCCGTGGATAAGAGGAGCCGGGACCAGACACTCGGTTCTAGATCGTCCGCGTGTCCAAGTGACTATCTTGCTGTTCCTAGTTTTTGTAATTTTCTCTCTCCAGATCCCGCTTCCTGGTCTTGCCCAGCTCTGTCACTCCTGGTTCTGCTCCGTTCCTGCTTCCCAGTCCCGGTACAGTCAGTCTCGTCATCTCTGCACCTCCCCGTCTCTGGACTCTTCCTCGCACCCTGCTCCTCGCTCTGTTCCTGCTCGTCCTGTTCCCGTCCCTGCACTCCTCGTCTCCGGACTCTGGCTCCTGCTCCGTTCCCTGCTCCAGACCTGCCCGCACCGCCGTACGCTCAGCTCTCCTCGCTCAGCCCCGGACTCAGACCTGCACCCTGCTCTCCGCTCTTCGTTGAATCTACCTTCATAGTTTGTGACATTAACACTTTTTGTAAATAGATGCTGTAAACCTTCCCCGAGTCCTGCATATCTTGGTCCTATTTCCCCCGCATTACGAAAACCTGATGCAATTGTATTATTATGTGCTCGACCCCTCTGCTGGCAACATTGGAAACTCAAGCATTTGAAAGAACAAATCAGCAGCATGTGCAATATCAGTTTTATAAAGGTTTGAAAAACTGTAAAGATTGATTGGCAAAAGGAAGAATGTAGTTGAAACTGCTGCTGCTAGATATATTGCAACAAAAACAGGTCTGAGGGTAAAATGTGAAAACTTGGACAGGTAAAGTATTTGGTGCCAGCCTTGTCAAGTTCAGGGAAAACAAAAGAAACGGCTGCCATCTTTGTTTGGGGTTGTCACGGTGACGCCATGTCCAATCCCTCAGAAGCGGCCGTATCCGCACACCTCCTCTGACAGCTCCATCTACTGTGTCTGAAGAGAAAGAAAAACTAAAGGGTGACATTTGGAGCAGAGCTGAAAATGCCACTGTGAGAAATATAGCGCCCTGAACTAAAGTACAAATGTTTTCAGTCTACAAGTGACAGCAATCACTGCGTTATATTAGTACAGATGGACCAAAGCCAGAGTTGCAAATTAAGATTAAGGAAAAACTAAAAAATCTCATCCTATTACCATCATCCCCTGATGTGTTGATATATAGCACATTTAATTCATTGATTTGCTGTCAGAAATGTATAGAACAAGTCTTGAGATGATTTAGGAACTTAAAAATTGTGCAGGGTTTCTACCTGTGATGCAACAATCCTGGGAAAATTCAAACTTTTATCAAAATTTTAAGAGACTCAGGGGCAAAGGAGTTTTTACAGAGGATTACTGACCTATCTGTGTCAACCAATAAAATATAACTTGCGCTGATAACAATTGTAATGTTTATTTATTGTTAATTATGTTGGTCATTCAAAAGTATTCTCTCTGATATCAGTTGTCACTACCTCAACCTCAGCGCCCACAGTCATTAACTGCCTCGGTATACAAACACACCGAGAACATGTAAATGCCTTCGCTCCCACTGTGACACCGTGGACGCCTTGTTTTTCCTTTATCAATAAGATGCACAACCTTTTATTTCTCAAACCTCGGCAGAATCAACTACGCTCAGAGCAGGGAAACAATTACGACGCCCCGAGAATACAACAAATACTTGATCCTAACGTGTTCTAATTTCCTTTTGAATTTGACTGGCTTGTTCCTCACGTGCACGCTCCCCAGCCGTGCACGTCCCGAGTCTTCAAACAGATCATTACAATAGTGACAATAGCAACGCGCGTCTGATTTCCCAAATGAGCTACAATCACTTTTATTGCTCCTCCACAATGTGCGTGTGCGCCTGTGTTACCGCGGGTTTCCCTTATGTTACGGGGACATCAATCTGTTTACATGGCGCTTTGGGGTGACAAAAATCCCTTTACGCTGAGCCAGTAAATTTGAGCGAGAGAGTGGAGGATTTCATGGAGTTGGGTTGAGTTTACTTGAAACTTTAAATGAGGCGAAAGTGAAATAATGGAGTGGCATTATCATTCAATTTGCCGTTTTAATTGAATTAGTGAGAAGAAGTTATCATGTGTTGACTTCATTTGAATGTTGCCGAAACAGCCATGCTTCTCTGTCAGTGATACGAGGTTTGCGGATTTATTATCCAAAATGAACTTGCTGTCTGCGCCTCTACTTGGAATTTCAATGCTTAAGTCTCCATCACGACAAACCGAGTGTTTTTTTACTTGAAATGATTGATAAAAACCTATATCCCTGATCTCGGAAGCTAACCTGGTCAGTACTTAGACGGTAGACGGCTAAGAATACCAGGGGCAGCAGTGGCTCTGTTGTGTCCTTAAGCAAGACACTTCAGCCACTTTACAATTTATAAATGAGGTGCGGTTGTGATTGGTCGAAGGGGTACTTAGGCAGCCTCGTTTCCGTCAGTCTATCTCAATGCAGCAGTGGTTAAGTAAATGGTGTCACCCTGAAATATTGTAAAGAAGTCTGCATAACAAAGCACCGCAAATTAAATTCTGTCAACTGGGCAAACGATTTTAAGCTTGAATATGTTTTGCCACTCATCCAAGTCGCTTCTTCAGTTCTAACAGAAACCTTATCAGAGCCCTGTCAGAGCTACTCAGATCGGTGGCAGAGCAAATTTACTTTTAAAAACATTTGACATAATTCAATTTTCTTTTGCAAAAGAAACTACCTGGACGGCTGAGGGATTAGACCGACATGTACAAACAAAGCTTCAAAGTTGATCAGAATGAGTCCGGTGTAGGCCTGTTATGGAGGAGTGCCTCTTGATGACATCACAAGGTGGATCCAAGATGGACTTGATGGACAAGACGGAAGTTGTTAGAGCGTTTGTCCCCAGAATCCCCCTTCGAATCCCACTCTCGACGTAAATATCATTGGTAGCGCGCTCAGATCCACTGACCCACAGGTTGGTGGTGCGATCCCAGTTCTCACAGATGAATGCTGACACTGTGTCCTTGGGCAAGACAGTTAACCCATCCCGTCCCCAGTGTCTGTGTACACTGGTGTATGAATGTGTGTGTGAACGGTCGAGTGGTTCCTTGATGTAAAGCGCTTTGAGTGCCTTGAAGCGCTATATAAAAAAAACATTTAGCATTATACCATTATTTAAATGACACAAAACACGAATCCAGAAGAGATTTTCGAACAAGGAATCATGAAGCTCATAAAATTGATTTACAGCAATACTTATGGTCTACAGGAAAACAAGCACTGCCTAAACTGATAAATCAGTTTAGCAATTCCAACAAAACAAATTCAACTTTTTGCCCTTTTGTCATTGATCTAAATGTCAAAGTTACCATCTTCGCCCATCTGACAGATTCTCAAAGTGACGAGTACAGAGGGACTGAGGAGGCACAAAAAGATTGTAACGAAATCATGGGCTGTGTCGGGAACAAAACCAAAGCTGCTCTGTGCTTTGATATTCCCACAGGAGAAGAACAGAGGTGTCACACGGACTTTAACATGGACTAGAGACAGACTTAAACCACTGAGGAACCACTGGGGAATGCTACTCCCACTAGCATATGGTCAGCTAACAAGAGATGGATTGTATAGAAGTGTGGAATAACTGGCTGTCAGATAACATACATAGAAATTAAGCCCTCTCTCATTCAGGAAACGGGTCCAATATCTTTGAAAAGGAGGTCAAACTGAAAACAACTTAACAAACCTTACTTCTAACGATTTTTTCATTTGTACCAAAATGACTATGTGACACTGCCAAATCCTATGTTACCACTGATTAAGAAAATTAAATTGGAGAACAAAGTAAGTACGTCACAGTGTGTGTACGCCGGTGGGGGTGAAAACAGGGATTGATCTGCAATATGGCGTCTTGAAAATAAGCGATTAAAGATTGCTCAGACATGCACAAATTTTCATGACATTCGCTCAATGGTTTGTCAGCTCATATGCCCGTCTTCTCTCAAATATTAATGCAGCTGGAAGTGTTTACAATGCCCACTCTGAATAGAATCCTAATTTGTATATTGTAAATCTAATCACAATCACAATACATGTCAGAAAAATCCTAATTAGATTTTTTTTTTTTCCCCCCCAAAACCAAACAGCTCTATTATGACCTTTGAATGATAATGGTGTAAACTGGCACAGACTGATCGTACTTATGCAAGTCAATGCAACCTCGAACAGAGACGAGCTCCACTGAGATGGTTTAGTGAACTTAAGCTTAATCCCTCACTAACTCCTGTGGGCTCTGAATGTTAAATGCGAGTAC
>JAIEZT010000012.1:21454439-21531939 GCA_019594935.1 Periophthalmus modestus | reverse complement strand
TGAACACCTCTAGGTCTATCATTATACTCATTTAACTTTATATAGCTACATGTCTTTGATTAATATGATAGAGAAATAATTGCTGGAGATAAAAACCTGAACATTAAAGGGAAGTTCGGAAGATGGGTTTAAAGTGATGTGGTTTAAAGGGATGAAGCCGTTCTGCACATCAAAAACTGAATTAAATGGAATTCCGGGCACATAACGTTCCCGTCTTTGTTCCTGTCTGCTCCTACCTTTGGGGTTAATGCCAAAAAAGAACACCCTGGTTTGTCTCATGTCACTGGAAGGGCGACTTTCATCCGCTCTGAATGTCAACATGTTAGTTTCCTCTTCCAAAATTATAACTAAAAGACACATCGGGTCCTGAAGCCAAGCTCTGTCGCTTGGAAAACAACGTCAAATTCCCTCGCAGTCTGTTTATTGCGATATTTTGAAGCTGTTTATCTTTAACACATTGCATCGTTCATAAAGTATCTACGCTGGACTCACAAAAAAACAAAGAATCAACTTCAAAATAGTCTTCAACGATTCATACTTCACGCCTGGGGGGGTGTTTTGCATGTATCTTTATGGCAGAATGTTCAGTGGTAACCATGGAGACACAATGCATGCATTAGCAAACACAGTCCAAAACGTTTTAAGATGGTCTGAACATTTTCAGCGACCTACGATCAGTACGGTCAGATTGTGTTCAAATAAAGCTGAGATTAACGTTTAACAGAGCTTCAGACAGAGCAGTGCCTACAGTTAGCATCACACCCCCAGGGAATGTTGATGACGTTAGCCGCAAAGTATCAAATATCATATCTAGGGAGATTTTAGATTTGGATTTTATCAGATGATCATTAGGGCTGGGTTCAAATAAGCTGCCGAGATACGTAACTCGTTACACAGTCCACGCTACATACGTATCTCGATACAGTGCAATTTCGATACGATTCGATACATATATTTCAAAACGATACGATACGATTCAGAAAAAATAAAGGCCTTCAACCTCTTAAATGGTCAACCCAATTTTCACAAAAAAAAAAAAAAAAAAAATCATTAAATGGTTTATCTTCCATTTATTTAAGATTAAAAAACACAATGAAGTGCTGCTTGATTAATGCATGTTTCTAACTAGAGGGAGGAAGGCGGTTGAAACATTTCTTCTGACATTTTTCGTTTTCTCTTGCTTCTCGCTTCTCTTCACCCGCCCGTAAAGATAATGTCTGGGGGGACACTGGATACTAGAAAAACAAAGAATCGATACCGTATCGATTTTAATAATATCGATACATATCGGTTTATTGATATTTTAGCACAGTCTAAAATATTCAAATAACAAAAAAAATCTCTTTTTCCAGTCTAAAATCTAACAAAAAAAAAACTAAAATCACATAAACTAAAAAAAGTTGGATTGTTTTCTTGTTCTCCAGAAGTGCCTGTATTTAGTAGTAACATTTGTAAGTATCTGCGACCCCGACCCCACCCAAGATCCCCACAAGTCAAATAAAAAGAGCTAACAATGGGTTTATTTTGTCTTCCTGTTAAATTTATGTGAAGGACCTTTCTAAATGCAAATTAAGCAAAACAAAGCAATAAGACATTCTGAGTAGTTCTGAGAAACCTTTCTGCCTCACTCCAATAATTATTTTTGGAGAATTTGCATGTTCTCTCCGTTTTTGTGTGGGTTTTCTCCAAGTACTGTACTACATCATCAAAATTAAACGATTAGCTAATCCTTCCACTATATGATTCTATAACAAAATCGAGATAGATTATTTCAAGGTCCGCTACACAACTTTTCTGGTTAAGTGTCTGCCGTTTTCTCATGGTCTGTAGAGAGACAAGTCCATTCACTTAAAACAGGGCTGTCCAAACTACGGCCCAGGGGCCAAATGTGGCACTCAGACCAATTTTTGTTGGCCCTCATGCCTCCTCCTAAACTGGCCCAATTGATCAGGAAGTATTTTTACTACAAACTGAAGAGATTCTACCTCTATAACCTAAACAACGTCACACTGCA
Source organism: Periophthalmus modestus (assembly GCA_019594935.1). Classification (NCBI taxonomy): domain Eukaryota; kingdom Metazoa; phylum Chordata; class Actinopteri; order Gobiiformes; family Gobiidae; genus Periophthalmus; species Periophthalmus modestus. Next base: position 21,529,925 of record JAIEZT010000012.1, on the reverse strand, counting down.
TTGCGACACAGACCTAAATATAATCTTCCGAATCTTATTAAAGGTACAATGTCTCTGTCAAACCCTGTGTATCGACATTGGTCTGTGGCTTTAAATATGTTTCAGTATGCGGCCCTCGCTGAAAAAAAGTTTGGACACCCCTGACTTAAAGAAAGAATGCCTATTTTGAAGGTATTTTTGGCAATAAAACATCTCTTTTTTCTCATCTTTCTCATCTTTTTTTTTGTTTGCAATACTGTCGAACATTCCTGGCAAACCAGTAACATAGGAAACAAGCAGGTCATACCCCCTCCACCCAAAACGTTACACTGTGAACATTTCGGAAAAGCCAGTTGAACGTGTATTCGCTATTAAAGATATTGCTGTATCACTTAACAGCCTTGAGGTTCCGAGGCCTTGCTATGTAAATGCACCAGGATGTGTCTGAGCAGCGCTGTGTGGGTGGTGAGTTTTTGGAGCTCCGCAGTGGCACACAGCGCAGGGGAAAGAGGGGAGGTGCTAATCCCAGGTTTACACGCTGTAATGCTGCTCAGAGCCTGCAGGGCGAGCTGGCACTGAGCGCGAGGAAGAGGAGGAGGAGGAGGAGAGGAGGAGAGCACACATGCAAAGATGAGGGGGCAGAGCGCAGCAGCGGAGGGGGGAAAGCTTAAAAGCAAAAGGTGAGCTGTGCAGTTTGAGCAAATAAGAATAATCTTGTCTCGCGAATCCGGAATGATATCTATGTGTCTGCCGTGTGTCGAGCCAGAACCGAACGCAACTGTACAAGCAGATTTGTTATTTTTTTTTTGCTTTCGGTTTTTCTTGTAAGCAGCCACGTTTGTTTTGTTACAGATGGACCGTGTGCATCTCTTATTGGCTAATCCATCTGTCAATCACGCCCATCTGAATTCGGGGAGATTCACCAGTAACTGCACTCACATGTTTGGAAAAGACGCACATCTCTGGATCTCTGGCAAAGAATAATGAGGAGTTACATAAATGTTCGATCGCAGTGTGACTCTGAAGTGCTGTATGTTTGCAAGTTGTTTTCCCCAGCAAAACCCATAATGTCGATGAAACATTCTGCTTTGAAACGCTTTGGATTTAAGTGTTTCTGTGCACAGAGAGGCGCCTCTGTGGATACCGCTGAAGCAGAGGAGCATGAACGACACATTTAAAGCAATCATCGAGGAAGAGGGAGATAATATACGAAGGTTTGAACTTTGAGAGTGTTTAAACAAGAGAGAAAATGTTAATGCCACTCTCAAAAAGTGTATAAAGTGTGTGGTGAGGGGTTAAGCTTGAATTGAAAAAAATTGAAAAAATAAAGCTGACTACTTCGTGGAATTCGCACATTGCGGGTTATTTTTAGAACGTAACTCCCATGATAAACGAGGGACCACTGTATTTCAGAATACTGCTCATGAGTTGAGGAAGAGCAACTTTGGACTGTTCACTTTTGATCCTAGTCTGAGAAATGATTCTTTGTAGTGAATCGAAAGAAACAATTCCCTGTAACTTCCTGATGTGCTAAAAATCAACAATACAAAGTAGAAATGTGGTTTGATGGGAACACAAAGCTGACAGTTATATGTAAGAACAGAATTAATACAGCTGATTAAAATGGATTCATTATAATATAAAAAAAAAAGAGTAGAAAATAAGAAGCCATTTTGGGTATGTTTGCTTGAATTATAAGACAAAGTGCATGAGCCATAACTCTTGAATACAATGTAGACAGTGCCATTTGGGAGCCAAGAAAGCTAGATCTTCACTGGGATCCAATCCAAGAATCAGCTCTTTGAACAGAGCCGTGCTGCCCATAGAACAGACGAGCACGATCGATTATCAGCAGCAAGACACTACACCCACGTTTGTCAAGTAGCCACATATTCAGAACTACAATGCCACAAAACTATCTGCGAACGTGTTGACATGCTTCTAATTTGTCTTTTAAAAATGTTTTACTCCCAATTGTGACCACTGGAGGGCGACTAGCAAAAAGAGTTCAATTAGATAGTGATTGTGTACTAAATATTTACACTTTGAATACCTAATTTTAAGACACGCATGAGTTTCAGAGTGATGAAACATTAGCATGCGTTAATTAGCAGTTCAAAACGCAATATTTCATCTTTGGAGCAGTCAAGAGTCCTCAAAATGTCGCCGAAACTCATCGATAAATACCAATTCATATCCAAGAAGTGTTCTGAAATAGGAGAACTATTTCTGTTTTAAGGAAATTCAAATTCCTGGGTTACAGAGGTATATTTTCTGGTCTATTTTTGACTAAAGCTCAGAGATGTGAGTGTTCTCTATAACAGGGGACCATGTGAAGATCAAAGCTGAGTAACCCCGTGCTAACAACCGTAGCTTTTTGTTCTGGAGTCTTATAATGCAGACAGGAGCTGAGCAGGAGCGTGAATGGAGGATGAGATGACAGGAGCGGAGGAGAAGAGGAGGGTGGAGGAAATAAAATGAGAGCCCGGTCTGACAAGATGGAGGATACAGCCAATATCAAACCCATGCAAATCCGGTCCCTCGTACTCACTTCATCACTTCAGAGGCAGAGTACCACCTCATGAAGACTGCGAAGCACAAATGCTCTGATGTGTAAGCCGTGTTCACCTTAGACAAGCTGATAAAGTCAAAATTTGAGAGGCAAAATCTCTACGGTTGATCCTCCATTTTGTAAAGGATCTCACAAACGTTGAACCTGTTTTGTTTTAGACTGGAATCTTACATTAGATTAGCTTGAATAAAAAAAAGTGGGACTGGTTTTCATGGATTTTGGTGATATTTTGAGGACAATTGAGCGTTAAAAAGGTATCATTTTTTGCTGTGCCGAGGGTTTTGCTACCCCTGTTTACATCAAATTCCAGACATTACCATAACTAAGTCAGCCATCTCAGAGGTAACAGAGTTTTGTCCAGGATCTCAAGGCCTGAGAGGAGATTTTGAGATGGAGTGAAAGAGGAAATTTAGTTTGTGAGAGATAAGATCATGTAGAGGAAAGAACTGAAGAACGAAAGATCATTGGCTGCAGGGAAGACTGGAAGAGACCTGACAAAAGTACAAAATCTTCAAGTCGGTACTACTGTTTTCGCCCATTTTACCCTGTACGGCTTGGCTGAAGGACCATGTAATATTGTTATTACACATCTACCACGAGATGCAGTACTCAACATTTCTCTTGTAAATTAGTTAATTTTATTTTACACCCATAAAATGTTTTGTAAAAGTGCTTTGTGACAAAATCCGACAATGCAAACTTGTAAAAATTAACCAAATTGCTATATGACTCTTTTGGATGAGAGCTGATTGGCCGTGTTGTGTTATGTATACTCTACTAAAGGGGAGATATTCAATTTTTTTTTTTTTTTTTAACTTTTCAAACCAAATGTGGTGACCTCTAGACAGGGGCGGCCCAGCCTATAAACAGACTAAGCAGCTGCTTAGGGCCCCAAGGCCACCAGAGGGACCCCAAGAGCCCATACATTTATATTGAAAATAGTATAATATATAAAGTTTTATTGGACAGCAGCATAAATATCCATCTAAAAACTATTACATTTGTTTTATATCTATAGTAGCAAAATATTTGCTGCTGTTACATTTGTCTTTGAGTCGGGCAGCCACCGTCGCCAACTGGAACACATTAAAATCCACCGGAAAAGAAGAAAAAATGTCTAGAATTTCAAAACTCTTCACTCTAGTGACATTCTGGAGGTTTTAAGTCTGATGTTGGTCATATAGATACAAATAGTCAAGGTGATGAGAGCAGTCATAATGTCAAATGTGAATCACCAATAGCTGACGAGGCATCCGCTGTCGGGGGAGGGCCCAGAGACAAATTCAACTTAGGGCCTCCTGAAAAGCTAGAGCCAGCCCTGCCTCTAGAAGACCATGAAGTGTCTAACAACTTTTAACGCATTATAAAACTTCTGAAAATACATTATATTTCATGTACAAACCTTATTATTACTGTATTGCTCAGTATCGGTCAGACTGATTGAAGATTTGTGAATGAAACAAACCTCTATGTATGTTTTAACGACACGAGCCAACATAATTGAATATGTCTTCTATATGGTGATTAATCCGCTTGCCTTTATGCTAACCCGGTATTAAAACACGACAAAAACACATGCAATTGTGTTCTCAGTTTTTTAAAAAAAAGCTATTCTCTCGGGGTTAACTGTTGCCTAGGGAACCCTTAATATTCTGCGACTATGTCTGATGAAAAACACGTCGTACTGAAAATGAGGCTTGGTAATTATAAGGGAAATAATTGGCTCCTTGGTTCCCATTAGCTTTGGGCCAATATTTACAGATTATTCCATAGCAGAGTGAAGAGGCCGTGCTTGGGCTCTAGAGGCGGATTTAGACTGAAGAACTTGAGTCATTCACTTCTCTTACTCTATACTTCAGCTAATAACGTCCAATCCTTTTCAACAATGTGCGGTTATGACTTGACACATAATAGAAATAAAATTGGACTGGAACAATACTACACAAGAAAGAAAAATCATCTCAATTTCAAGAATAAGTTTATATTTGGCTCGATATTACTGATCACAAAAGAATATGAGGTGCCATGTTCTTCCTATACCATGAATATACGAGGTTGAGGCCCACAAATCCAAAGGTTGATGGTTCAATACCAGTTCCAACCAGTGTAAAATGACATGTTCTATACCATAGCATTAGACAGATATATTTCCATGGAGAAAAACAGGTGACACCAATACAAATTTACATGCCAGATCTGTGGAGAGGCAACCCCACTCATATGTTTATGATTGAGCAATACGCAAGGACACAAGGAGTACTGGCATTCCCTTCACCAGAGAAGTTACGCAGTGCACCTTTAATACATGCCGTATATTGTTCATTTATCTTATGAACCGAGTTATGAATTGTGCCTACAAATTGTACTTTCCCTCTTTTACAGGCCTTGTACTGTAATCTATCACTTCCTGCCTATGTCTGCTCTCCAAAAATGGCTTCGGGGTTCAAATAGCAGATGTTTATTTTGTTGTATAACACCATACATTACATATTTATCTTTCTGGGGCTTCATTCTTCACTACGACCACATAAACTCCACTTAGTTCATTTCCCTCAGCTCTCTGTACACCTAAAGTGATGTTGTGTTGTTATATTGCTATAATATATCATGACAGAAGTGACAAACTACAGAGTAATGCCAGGGAGGAGGTGTGTGCCATTGGATACTGTTTGGACTCTGTAAGGGAGAGAGGACTGGCCTTGGAGATGCAAGAGAGAGAGTTTATTATATTTGATAGGTAGATTCATAATGCAATCTGAAGGGCGTGTATTAAACAAATATAAATGCTTATACAATATACAGGCGTCAGTAGCTCAGATGGTAGAGTGGTCAGATCCACTGACCCACAGGTTGGCAGTGCGATTCCAGCTCCCACAGATACTGCTGTTATGTCCTTGGGCAAGACACTTAACCCACCCTGGTGTATGAATGTGTGTGTTAATGAGCGAGTGGTTCCTTGATGTAAAGTGCTTTGAGTGCCTTGAAGGTAGGAAAGCGCTATATAATCGTTAACAACCATTGCAAAAAAAAAAAAAAAAGCACTAAACAGTCAACAAATATCCAGTTTTATCTTTCTCATTAATCTTATTAATTAACAAGAAATTGGATACCAAAACTAGAAATTGGATACCAAAACTACTATAACTTGGTCACACACATTTTTATATAGCGCTTTTCCACCTTCAAGGCAGTCAAAGTACTTTACATTAAGGAACCACTCACCCGTTCACACACACATTCATACACCAGTGCACGCACACACTGGGAGGGCTGAGATCGCACCGGCAACCTGTGGATCAGTGGATCTGACCGCTCAACCAATGATGTTTATGTCGAGAGCAGCATTTGAACCGCCAACCTTCGGATCAGTGGACAAACACTCAACCATTTGAGCCACTGTCACCCCATTGGATTGTATTAATATTTATTGGTCGACTTTCACATATGCAATGGGGTTGAAAGGTTTTGCTCAAGAACACAAGACACTCAGGTGAGGTGTCAACCAACTACCATCTAATGGTAGGCATAGACACCAGCCTGTGCTTTGCCTGGAATGTTCCATAATATGGCATTAAACTTCATCATGAAGACAGGAAACTCACAGGGTTATTTTCTAAGTTATTTTTTACCAATAGAAACAGGTAGATAATAAACAGATAGAACTAGATAAGTTTAATACAATGCTAAGGAACATTCCAGGCAAAGCAATAACATCTCCATGGAGACAAGCAGCTAGCCACAAGAAAAGTTACACAGCACACTTTAAAGTAAACAGCTTTGTTTTCAGATGCAATACTGTTTTTTTTCTTAATACATAAAGCAAAAATACATGACAGAAACTCAATTCAAAATCTCTTATTTAAGTACACTAAAACATTGATCAGATGTTTTCAACCAAAGAAATACCATATCATCTTAAAATGCACCCTGAAAACTTTGTAAGCATAATAAGTATTTTCAGATCTCCACAAACGCACACTGCTTTTTAGAATGAGATTTCAATCGACAAAACATCGCACTAAAACACCTCTTTGTGACAGTTGGCTGAAACTGATGTGCCGTAATGTTGCTAAAAGACGAGAAGTATGGATTTTCATGTATTTATTTGTACCTTCACCTTGGGACTTGCCATGGGTGGCTATTCATCCCCAGTATATTGGCCTGTATCCATAACAGCCTTGAAATGCTCAGTGTATTGGCTTCAATAAATAGAAACAGATAGTCGTGTGATTATATACAGTGTAGAAGTATCGTTTTATAATGCGATGGTACAGGGAGACGGAAACGGCCAGCGGGATGGCATCTGGCGCAATCTGTTCACACTATCGCTGCTTTTGTCCACCATCAAAAAGCATTTCACAACAGAAACGGCAAGCTGGAATCACACCGCCAAACCTGTTGCGTCAATGGATCTGACCAATCTGCCAGAGATGTTTATGTCGAGAGAGGCGTACGAACTGCCAACCTTCAGATCTGTGGACAAACACTCTACTGACTGAGCCCACTGCCGTCAACTGCATGATTCCAGGGTAACAGAAAGCTAAACCCATACTTTGAAACGTCCTCCATGGAGATAAGTTAATAATAATAATGATACTACAGCCAAAGGAGCAGGAGTCAGGTTTACAGAGATGCAAGCCCGCCCACAGTAAGGATGCATGTTTTTTTCTGTTTTTCACTGCAATAAAAACATAATTAGTACATAAGTATTTATTTATTTGTGTGTGTGTGAGTGTGTTGGTGTCTTTTTAGATTCTACAATGTGATGATGCCATACTCTGGGTCAAGAGGATAGACTGTATAAAGAAGTGGACTAAGTGAGCGGGATTCAACTCCTGTCAAACGCAGCTCGTCGAGGCCAGCAGTTATAGAGGCGGATTTAGAGCCGAGTTTCAACCCGCGAGTATCATGGCAACCAAAGAACCAATCTGGAGCCAGGCTGTTGTGAAGGTAATGCCCCTTCCCGCCCGCACCACTGGTTTGGCAGAGGGCGGGCGCTTAGCAACCCTGTCAATCAAACCTGTTGCTAACGCTAGCAGGAGTGACCTCAGGGAAAGAAGGCACCTGATTTGTCTGTTCTTAATGTTTATATATATTGATTTATGGACACAATAGAGAAATAAAAATGTCATCATCATGTAGAGCGGGTTAATATGAACATTTTTAGACCACAATGACAATGACAAGCCAGTTCCCCCCAAACCTGTGTTATTTCAGAACATTTTCGCCTATCACTTCTCTCTCACATATAAACTCCGCGAGCTCTGATTTGCATGTGGCGACACGCTAGGCCCTATCCAAGGACACCCCAGGCACTTTGTCAGCTCCAATTACCGTCTGCTGCCCGCTCTGCTGTGGTCACTCACAATACAAGCTGCCGGTCAGTGCGTGTTGCCACGGTGATGGACGCGACCTTCCGACTGCAGCGAACGCCAGACATCAATCAGCGCAAAGGAGGGAGCCAGAAAACCACGAGACAAAGCGCAGGGATGTTGTGCCGCAAGGAGTGGAACGTTTAAAGGGGTATTGTGTAACTTTTCTGTTCAAGGGTCGACCAACTTTGACTCGTGGAGGTTTATTTGCGTTGCCAGGAATGTTCCACTGTATGGGATTAACTTAATATATTGTGTATTTGTTTTATTGCTACAGACACACCTGATATGACCATATAATCTACCAGGGCAGGGAAATGAGAACAGAATAGCACAAATAAAACAAAAGTTGGACAAAAGAGGCTATTGAAATCAGGAAGCAGGGCGCATAGACCATCAACAGAGACAAGGGGGTGTTTATCTTGACGCACACATAGAACTCACTGCTGTATAAAATGACTAACTCATAGCAGAGCCACCCACCTCACTCCAGCTGACCGCCGAACCAGATTGAATCATCCATACAAGTATCAGAAACCCAATACGACCTAGTATAAAAACACCATCCCACAATTAAACCAACTACCAACTGAAAGAGTTTAGAGCCCGACTTTATGAGACAGCTGACATAACCGTAACATCACACAGTCTCTCTCCCTTCATTTTCAGATTAATCAACCTGAACCAGAATCCAGAGAACACCACAGAGGGGCAGTAGCGGTCAGTCTGATGTATCTGCCAGATCTGTCAAACTGACCACACCTGGGACAACGGCTGAGGCTAAGAGGAACATCACAGAGGTCAGCTGACACCTCTGACCAAGTCTTACCGCCCAAACATTTACAAGTCCTGACAATATTTATTCCATCCACTGAGGTTCATCTGGTCTTCCGTTAATTTATTTCAATAGAGTCTTTTTCCAGACCAAGGTTTAGTTTGTTAGGCCAACTCTGGTCACGGCAAAAGAGAGAACCACATTACGGACAACAAACTCTGTCGCTGGATTAAGGAGCCAATCGAAAGACAGAAACGTGCCCACAGGACTTTGAACCGGGACGAGGGGACCTTTTTTTACTGTCACACACCTGGGATACTGTCCAGAAGAAGTTGGACTGCAGATGGCGCTGTCGTGTGTGATAGAGGCAGGACCAAAACCAGATTAAATGAGCGGACACGTCGCAGCAACATCACGTGACCCTCTGAGGAAGAGCGCTAGCGAGGAGACGAAATTGTACGAAAACAAACTAAAACGTAAAAAACTATTTGTTCCACTTTAAAAATACCTTTAAATGTTTAACTCTGGGCCGATACATGAATTATGACACTTAGTACTTTGCTATACTTATACTTGCTATACTGTTACTGCGTAAGCTTCAGCCTACACCATTTCGAGCTTGTTAAATGTTATTGTTTCTGTAATTCCCGAATATATGTGTGACCAGAACTAATCAATCAATCAATTTGTCTTATAAAAAAGAAACTGAAAAAAGTCCAGCACTGAGAAGCTCTTCATGAAGGCATTTCACCGTCGCATGCAGTGGACATTTACTTCTTTTAATTTTGAAAAGTGCCTCGTTAATGTTTCAAATAAATGCAACTAAGCACCAGGAATTGGGCAAGGATGACCAGAAGGTTTATGCTTTCATCTCCACTACTGCAGACACATTTTTCAGGAGAGTAAAACTGGTTAGATTTCATAATTTTTGTTAATTTTTTACACATGTTTTCTACCAATTCCTAAAAGCTTGACAAATTAGAATACGACAGGGAATTCTCCGAGGATGGGCCGGGTTTGTCCCGATAGAAAACCACTTTGACATAATGCATGAATAATGAAAAGACATTGGTAAAAGCAGCCGAGGAATGTCACTTGAACCGGAACAAGTGTATTAAAAATGTATGTTGTTCTGGTTCTGGAGAATGAGTACAGTGAATGAACTACAAACACAGGACATTTTTAATATAGAACATCTCCGTCTGTTCATGAGGAGAATACACTATCAAATTCAAGAGCTTAGAAATTGCTTGCATGGCTTTAGAGCAGAGACAGTACATCATTATTGGGTTAATTTGCAAAACATCTTAGCACGTTTCCTATAAAGTCCTATATTAAAGTGTGTTGCTTTCTTTCTTTCATAGGTGAATGAGTGCATTTCAATTAGTTTTCTCTTTTTTTTTTTTTTTTGCCGACAGAACATTAAGGCAAATGAAAAGGCACCGTACCTGTTTTTTACTGTTCTTCTTCCTCACTTATCTTCCGCATTCTAAACATCCTAATTATTCACAGCAATGACTTTATAAGTGATTTACACAACCCTCACAGACCAGCGCGTGAATGCAGTTTTGACGTCACGGTAACCGCAACAACTACTTGATAGCTAACCACACACTTCCTGATTATCGGACAATAAAACACTTCATAATTAGGAGTCTGTGTCCCTCACTCGTCCAGATATGAGCCATAGTAAAAGAAAACTGGACTAAAAAGTTTTTGCGTGAAACCGTTTCGCTGCTCATCCTGGTCGCTTCTTCAGGCCGCTGGTCAGATTGTAGATGAGATATAAGGCAGTGTCCACTTTACTTTATAATTAGATGCGGGCGACAGACTTATTTTGACCTTAATAGATGCTTGTACAATATATCTTCACTGGGATGAGACAAATTTTGCTCAAATATGGAAAAAATCATGTACAAGGCCTTCAAATTATCTTTGTAAAACGCAAAATCACAAAAGCAGCTGCGTCACTGGACTTAACAAAATTGTTGATTTAACAAACAGAAAGTTGGAGAATCAAACAGTGACATTGGTCAATAACAGACAAGCAGATTAATGAAACATTCACAGGAAACAAGCAAATGGAAAATAGTCAAAGAGCGCCCCCTGCCCTTAGACCCTCCTTCTACAAGAAGAAGAAGAAAAAAAAAAAAAAAAAAAAAAAAAAAAAAAACACAGTTGGAAAAAGAGACACCTCAACGATAAGTTATTATCACATGATATGCAGTATTTCATATGTCAGCAGTGCAGACGCTTCCCCTGCATTAGCCCCTGATGCTCATATGGACTGACATTAATCTCCATGCTCCGTCAAAAGGGCAGCGGCCATTTTAAACATGTCACAGGGTTTATGCAGATGTGTCACACGTGTGGCTCTCCAGTCTGTGACCACTGTGTCTGTACAGAGTAAAGAGAGATCTGTCTGCAGACCTCCACCCAGAGAACCCAACCCGCACACCTCCACCCAGAGAACCCAACCCGCACACCTCCACCCAGAGAACCCAACCCGCACACCTCCACCCAGAGAACCCAACCCGCACACCTCCACCCAGAGAACCCAACCTGCACACCTCCACCCAGAGAACCTAACCCGCAGACCTCCACCCAGAGAACCCAACCCGCATACCTCCACCCAGAGAACCAACCCGCACACTCACCCAGAGAACCCCAACCCACACACCTCCACCCAGAGAACCCAACCTGCACACCTCCACCCAGAGAACCTAACCCGCAGACCTCCACCCGAGAAACCCAACCCGCAGACCTCCACCCAGAGAACCCAACCCGCAGACCTCCACCCAGAGAACCCGACCCGCAGACCTCCACCCAGAGAACCCGACCCGCAGACCTCCACCCAGAGAACCCGACCGCAGACCTCCACCCAGAGAACCCGACCCGCAGACCTCCACCCAGAGAACCCGACCCGCAGACCTCCACCCAGAGAACCCAACCCGCAGACCTCCACCCAGAGAACCCAACCCGCAGACCTCCACCCAGAGAACCCAACCCGCAGACCTCCACCCAGAGAACCCAACCCGCATACCTCCACCCAGAGAACCCAACCCGCACTCTCCCGAGAACTCTCAAGTGATTTACCTCTGTCCACAGGTCCCCAAAAGTAAAGAGAGTGGCCATGGCAAGAGATCGCCAAAGTCCGCTGTTTCCTGGCCGCTGTTAACAAGGTTATCTCCCTCAGAGTACTCACCATTTAAATTTATCCTGGATTGTGAAGTCATAGGTAGAGATCCGGAGGTTGATATGTCCATAAATAATAGTCAAATTCTGGCATCAAATCACGTTCATTGCAAAGACATGCTTAAATTAGCATGCTGGCTAAATCTCTAAATGGTTATCTTTTTTCATTGTAATTCCCACAGTTGGCAGTCGACGTCATGCTAACACCAAATCCAGATGTCAATCCGTCTGATTTTTGTCACAAAGTTCTGTTTTTATAATACAATATCCGGGAGGAAAAACAGAATGTACTTATTTATGAGAAAAAAAAATGTGTATACTCTAAAATTGGCATTATTAAGGCATCATTTTAAGCCATCACGTCAAGAAGAGCACTCAGTCAAGCAGATGTAATATTGAAGGGGATATTCTGAGGATGACATCAGTCCAGGGCCGTGGAGTCACTGCGTAATTCAGCTCATGTGTGAGCGCAGACAGGGGAGTCTAATCGAATGTGACCCCAATTTAAGCCAAACGACCATTTCCACAACACTGATTCTGATTCTTCTCATGTGGCAGAACAAACCAGATGTCTCAGGTCTTAAAGTGTCTAACTGGGGTGTGATATTTTTTGTAATTAGTATAAACTGCTATTAAAGTTCAATATGAAAATGACATGTAAAACTGGATGAATACAATACTGTTCTTTTTTTCTTTTCTTTTCTATTAAGTCACTAAATAATTAATTGACTAAAAATCAATAGATGTGTTAGCTTTTCCCTGCTCAGTGCTCATAAATAATAAGGTACAACTACGGTAAGATGTGCATACAATATTCAATATGTCTTGTTTTTTTCCTCATTTTCTAAAAGACTGCATACTGCATGTATTAATTAAATATAAAACACTATAGTATTGTATATGTTATAGCATTTTTTTTTTCTAATCATGTCTAATGGATACATTTTACAGAAAAACAAAGTTAAACTATAAAAAATTAAGACTTCTTTGATTTATGCATATATTGTTCTGCCATTTAAAGGTTCCATATTACACTATTTTCTAATTTGTGTTATAATGTGTTTTTCTCATCAAAAACAGACCCGGAGTTGTGTTTTGTTTCATTCACAAATGTTTAACTCAAAATCCTGCATATTTAGGCTGAGGTCTCAAACTAAATACACTCTGTTCCACCTTGTGATGTCATGTGGTAATACAGGAAGTGCTCCATGACATTTTTAAACTCCAACTTCACTAAAATCATTTGGATAATTTCAACTCTAGCTCTGTGTTAACTTAAAAACTACCACTTCATGACATCACAAGGTGAAACAGAGCATTTTGAGCTTTGGAAATGTTGCGTGTAATAATGCAGCGTTACTCAAACCTGTGCGGATGAAACAAAACTCAACCTACTTTTGACAGGTAACAGCATTATAACATGTCTTAAAGCTCAAGAGGAAATTTTGCATAATATAGGACCTTTTAAGAATAAATATTATGCTAAATCATTACATACCCATAGGATTCAGAAGCATCATATAGCCTTTTTGGCACAAATGGGCTTCAATGGGCTTTGCAAATTTCCAACCCAGAAGTCGGCGCACTAATTTCTTTTTTAAGTCGTTTTAGATCAACATTGCGATTTAAAATATCCAAAATATAACATCATGCTCGACGGGCCATAGATTATAACCATATAGCAGACAAAGGCAGTCTCATTCAGCAGGAAGTTATCAGGTTTGCCCCAGAACTATTCTGCACAAACAGCCTGAAACCGTAATAGTGTAAAAGCAATGACTCCAAAATGCCGTGTCTCGATGTCTCTTTTTGTACAGCTCGATTAGACCATCTCTGCCCTGTCTGCGCCCGTCTCCTCCCATCTTCTGTTACTCGGCTTAAATTAGCCACTTTCCAGCCACCCCCGCTCATCTCCTCCTCACAGAACCGGTGTCTATTGTTACTGGAACACTTTGAAAAGTTGTACGCTCTTTTAGCTCAGAGATGGATAGCTAACAAAGCGATTAGCCGTGGCAGACCCTGTGTAACTATAAGGCTCAGCAGAAGGGGAGAATATATAGGTTATCTTCTACGGCCATGCTGCAGGGTAATGGAGCAGAAAGCCAATGGGATAACAGGGTCCATTTTGGCCAGTATAAATGAGATAACTAGGATAATCCGATTACCCTAAAACTGGATCTGATTTTTGGTGTGTGTTTACATGCACCAAAGAAATCTGAGTTTGCCCCATGTATTTGAGCAAAATGCGCCTTCCCCAGTACATATATATTGTGTTAAAGCAGCTCCTGAGGTTAATTTTAAAGGACGCAGACAACCATGCACTTCCTGATTGTTGTACGACATGCCAAAACTTTGCTCTCGTCTCAAAGCACTTAGACTTATTTCTGTGAATAATTAGGATGTTCAGAATGTGTAAGGTAAGGAATAACTTTGGACCACTGCAAACAGTTTAAAATGAACTAGTTCAGTTTTTTTTTTTTCCAAGTTTTTAGAAATTTAGGGGTAATAATGGACTCAGACTTGAACTTTAACAGCCACATCAAATCAATAACATCTGCAGCTTTTTACCATCTAAAAAACATGGCAAAAATCAAAGTATATTGTCAAAGCCAGACTTGGAGAGACTTATCCTGCATTTGTCTCCAGTAGGTTAGACTACTGTAATGTCCTGCTCACTGGTCGCTCCAAACGAGCCTTAAAACATGATTGAAAGGCTTTTATTCTGCACTTTTCTGTTTTAATGGTAATTTTATGACGATTAATTGTAATTATTTATGTTTTGATTTGTGTGATTTTAACATCTTTCTTAATCTGTAAAGCACTTTGAATTACTTTGTGTATGAATTGTGCCGTACAAATAAACTTAGATGTTAAAAATCAGGTATAGCATCTTCAATCAATGGATCAATGGATCAATCAATTTCTCGAGTGAAGTTGTTGCATTTGAAAACCGACTGACGGCTGCTTTTTTTTTTTTTTCCTCGTCAAAACCTCCACAGGTGTCATCTGTTCGGAAATCAGATTACTCACATCAGACGGAACGTTTACATGACATTTCAATTATCTGATAACTCCAAAAAATCAGATAATCATCCGATTTTGCATGTGAACATAACCAGCGTCTTTAGTCCTTTGCTCCTCTAGCTAAGCGATAGAAGGCTAACAAAGCGATTAGCCGCGGCAGACCCTGTGTATCCATGAGGCCGTGTAGGAGGGGAGGATATATAGGTTATCTTCTATGGCCATGCTGCAGGGTAATGGAGCAGAAAGCCATTGGATCACACAGAGAAGCAGAAATAATTATGAGCGATCGGAGGTGTCTGCTCGTGCCATTATAGACCCAGACAACAGCACGTGTGTGTCGGAGGTACAAATGGGGAAAAAGCGTGCAGCGAAAGATCACAGGCTTTGTATGTGATTTTAACGGTCTTAAAAACTTCTTCTTAAAAACAGAAGTAGTTCATTTTAATTGGTTTGCAGCGGCACTCCTCACTTGCATTCTGGGTATACCCCGTGGTGAGTTTATAAGCATTTTTCACAACTTTCAGAGGCGAGAGTGATTGCTAACAACAGCGATCATGCTAGCCACGCACTTCCTGGATGCCTGGAGTGCATAATTACCTTACCTTTGGAGGAAATAGTTCTGTTTTTTACATTTTAAAAGGCCTATATTACGTCTTACCATTTTCTGATCTATGTTCTAATGTTGTTTCCTCGTCACAAACATACCCAGACTTGTGTTTTGTTTCATTCACACATGTTTAAGCCGAGTTCTTCTCTCAAACTGAAAACAATCCGTTCCACCTAGTGATGTCATCGCGTGGTAATACAGGAAATGGTCACTTCACTCGATTTTTGAGCCCTGGAATTGCCAATATCTATTGAACAAAAGAAAGAGGGTAGCTGTAAACTCGAAAACTACCACTACATGACATCACAAGGTGGATCAGAGCATTTTGAAGCTTTGGAAATGTAGATTAATAAACTAAAACATGACTTAAAGCTCATAAAAAATCAGTTTTGTGTAAAAAAGATACACAACTTTATTCTTGTAAATGAGACAATAATTTTAGTATACTTTGGGACAAAATGAGACCTCTGTATGCCGTTTGATGATAATGATTTTAATCTGACCATACTTTTTAGATAAAGTAACAGTGAAGACATACATCTGTGCCAAATCAGTAACTTTTTAATGAAATATTTACTTTATTTCTCACCATTTCAGAATATGCAAAAATGCCCAAGCAGCAATCCCCACTAGTCTGTTCCAATTATATAATCCAAACGAAATCCATATTAACCAGTTCATTTGTGTAATTGGCCGTTATTGGATTGCGGGCTACAGACAAGATCACATTACAGCCGCCTGCGTTTACAAGAGCAATAAAACGTATCTTTGAGCAACAAGTGAAATATGTGACCAGGGTTTAATGCTTGTTACATGCACTAATGTAATGTGATTTTAGCAAAATGAAAATGATTCTCCTGACACATGCTACATTTGTCTTTGGAAATAAGGAAGAATAGTAAAAAGTACTCTAGCTTGAGGGCTATAGACAAAATTATATCAGTTGCATTTGCCATGTTAATAAAAAATGTCTAATACTTATTGAAAGATCCTGTATTCTTATGAGCTTTGAGTCATGTTATAATACTGTTACCACCTGAAAAACACACCTGGAGTTGTGTTTTGTTTCAATCACACATTTTTGAGTAATTCTAGTTTATTAATCTACATCTCCAAAGCTTCAAAATGTTCTGATCCATCTTGTGATGTCATGAAGTGGTAGTTTTCAAGTTAACAGCTCCTTTTACCTTTGGTTCAGTAAAGATTGGTAATTCCAGGGCTGAAATCATCCAAATGAAGTGCTCCACTGTGTTTTTAAACTCCATACACCTCCACTAGAATCATTTGGATGATTTTAGCCCTGGAATTACCAATTTCTACTGAACTAAAAAGAGAACTGTTAACTTGAAAACTACACTTCATGACATCACATGGTGGAACAGAGCATTTTGAGCTTTGGAGATGCAGACAGACTAATAATAAAAGGTTACTCAAATGTGTGAATGAAACAAAACACAACTCCAGGTGTGTTTTTGAGGGAGCAACACCATTGTAACATGGCTTAAATCTCACAAGAGTCATTTTTGTGCCATGTAGGACCTCGATTGTGTTGAATGTCACATGATTATCTTGAGGTTTATAGACAAAAGTTGGCGCAATTGGTATAACATTACAACAGCTTATTAAAATGTATCAGCTGCATATAGAAAATCATTTCCAATTGAAATCCTATATGTTGTATTGTACGGCAGTGGTCCTACTTTGCTTAACATTTTGAAGCCTATAGTAAAACCCGTCAATGTATGCTGATGTTCATTATTCACACTTGTCAAACTCAATACAAAATACATGTGGAGCACTCATTACCAGTTATGGGACACATGAGGAGCAGAGAGCAGAGTCTTACAAATGTACACGAGAAATACATTTGACTTCATACACTATGGAAGCTGATGCACACGCAGAAATGGATTATTTATAATTCATTCAGGAAAATAACATGCTTTTCCAACAAAGGTCGGTGTCCGGTCAGTTTAAACATAACCAGGAAACCAGTCTAAATTAAAGAAGGGGAATTATACATGTGCTAATGACAATAATGGAAGGAAATATACCAAAATATAGAATTATTTTTGTACTTTTGTGATATTATTTGTTTCTAAACGGTAGGGCTTAAGTTCGTTTTTCATTTACCACAGCTTCTCATTTGACTTTTCTGTAAAATGAAAATATATAGCACATTTTATAACTTCAGCTGCCCAAAGAGCTTCACATAAAACCCAACAAAAACAGACATAACACGATACACAGGGAAAGTACAATAAAACACCAAGATATCCAGTCTAGCTATTAT
Organism: Periophthalmus modestus; assembly: GCA_019594935.1. Taxonomy (NCBI): domain Eukaryota; kingdom Metazoa; phylum Chordata; class Actinopteri; order Gobiiformes; family Gobiidae; genus Periophthalmus; species Periophthalmus modestus. The sequence continues at coordinate 21,512,108 of JAIEZT010000012.1, read as the reverse complement.
TAAATGCCAGGGAGAAGAGGTGGGTTTTTTAGTCTTAAACTGTGTTGAGAGGATCTGACAGGTAGGGGGCGCTGTTCCGTAGTCATAGAAAAGGCTCTGCCACCTCTGGCCTTAAACATAATCAATAACATGTTGTACTGCATGCTTAGCTCAAGAGGAAAATAAAGATGATTTGGTACTGGTACTAACTACTACTGCTATTACTACTACTACATTAACTGATATCATTGAACTGAGTATTGAATCAAATAAAAAATACTGCTTTCAGCCATCACGTATTAATTATGCTATAACTACCAAAGCTTGATAGTCTGAGATCACAAAAACATGATAGCATTAGCATGTTAACTTAGCACAACCTGCCATCATTTTATTTTAATCTACAGCTCTCTCCTTTACTCTATAGTCTGTATCAGTGTTGTCACGATACTGAAATTTCAAACTCGATTTTAATATTAAGGAATAATCTCGGTACTCAGTGTAGATTCTGATACCACGATGATCTTTTTTTTCCAACGTTAAATCATAGTACTTTCTTTGTATTCCCATGTGGCCTTATATCTGTGTAATCCCTCATTGTCCAGGTAGGTTCCATAGTGGTCCATGGGTGTGTACTAGTCTGTGTGGTCTTGTACTTGTTCTGATACAGCTAAAGATCAGTCAAATAAGAATCTAGTGTCAATACTAGTTTTAATATTGATTAGTTCTGATTTTCAATACTTTTCACATCCCCAGCAGAGCCGAGAGCCTCCTCAACCTCTCCGTCTCCTCCTCTTCACCACCATACAGTCACTAACCAGCTCCTCACATCACTCATTTCTAACTCAAACCACATCAAAATGGATTATATAGTAGGATGGTACAAAAAGGGGCCATTATATAGGTCTTGTACCATTCTGCTTGTATGCGTAATATAGAAGACATTTTCCACAGAAGCAGTGACACCAACCATCTTAATTAACCTCAAAAGGCCCGTTCCCCTGCCGCATTACATCATCCCCGACTCCCTCACCCCCCCGCGCTCAATGAGGGCGCACAAGGGCTTTTCCACGAGAACCGTTTTATGTAAAGAAGTTTGAACTACGACCCTCCGCACACCATGTTCACTGCAGGGAGACTGTCGAAGTACAGCTACTGAGAAGTGAAAAGTACCATATGAAGAGACAATACGAATCAACGTGTTAATTTTTTCGTATGACTCTTGTGTATTTATATTCGTTTGCTCAAAGTTTGAACTTGAGAACTTTAGCCAGTAAAAATAACCCCTCAAATCATACGAAAAGTACTTTTTACTTTTCAGTCTAGCTCAAAAATGTAGTAGAGTAGAAAGTACAGATACCTGCTCTCAAATGTAGTGAAGTAAAAGTAAAACACTATAAATGAATTAAAGTACAAATACCTAAAAATTCTACTTTAGTACAGTACTTTACTACTTTCACTTTGTTACCTTCCACCACTGGAATTCTGTATAGGTTCGTTTAAATAAAAAAACAAGAAATATCAACATTAAAAGCTGATTTTCTTAAAAAAATGTGTTTGCAGTGGTACAAAGTTATTCCTCACTTTCCTAACGCATTCCTAGCATCCTAATTACTCACTGCAATGATTATAAGCGTGTTTCACAACTTTTTTGGAGGCCAGAGCAGAGTTTTGCCATCCCAGTAATGCTAATGACAACTAGCATGCTCACAGCGCACCGGCTTTACTTCTTGTTTTGCGGACTATAACGCGCTATAATTAGATGCCAGCAGCACTCAGCGGTATCCCAGTTTGACCCTAAGAGCTGCTTCTATAATATGTCTGTACTGCGACCAAACTATTGTTACTTTATTACAAGAAGAAATGGAATACTGTCACTTTAAGCGAAGGTATTATGTTTGTTGATTCACAATTTAAGTATAGACATAAATTTAAAATAAAAAATGAATAAATAAATACATACAATAAAAATGAATAATTAAAAAAAAATAATAATAATAAAAATAATAATAAATAATAATAATAATAATAATAATAATAATAATAATAATAATAATAATAAAATGCCTTTAATCAACATAAAAGAAAAAAAAAAGGGGGGGAGAAAAAGATTTACATTAATAAAACATTAATACCCAACCAATGCTCTTAATAATCCATAAAGCAACAATGAGCAGCAAATAAGATAAATAAAATATATATTTAAAAAATATATATATTAAAAAAATGTAAACTGCTGGAATTATATAAAAAAAAAAAGATTTCTCAGTGGGATTTTCATCTGGTTTATTTTTTATAACTGTTTTTCTAATTCCAAGATGCAAATGCCATGTGCACATTTTCAAAAGCTAGTACACAGTAGGCCTATAGGTTGCCTTGTTGTTCTATTTTACACTCTAAAGGTGGAACAAAACCCTCTGTAATTATTTCATTTGATAATAAATGTAATTGAAAACCAACCGTAGGCCAGTGAGCGTTCAGTGCTACGGCAGCGGTGATACGGTCTACACCCAGTGTCTTAACTCCCTGGTATCATTATCCTCTGATTAGGGAATAGCGCTTTTATGTAATTACACTGTGCTTTGAAGATTAATTTTGTTGGCGATGGCAAGCTGCGCTACGTCGCGTATAAGAACATTATCTGTAATCACATACACTTCAGAGGCGAGCGGCGGCTGTGAGCGGGGCCCTCTGGTGTAGACCACAGGCAGTGCGCTTGTGGTAAAGAATGGCCCTAAAGTACAGTGAACACCTGCGAGTCCAGATGTCTCTATGTAATGTATATGCACTAGACAATGTGGCAGGCTATTATGCTGTACTTATGCAGCTAAACACATGGTGGAGGGAAGGACTCAATCTATTCTACATTTTTTTTTAAAAACAAATTCATGACAGAGCTAAGAATACACCCACTCTTGGAAGTTTTAGCGCCGACAATAATAAGTTTGGTAAGGTAGTAGTGTGACCTAAGCTGCCCTGGAGTAGACAGACAGAAGTAAGGCTGCTAATCTGTCCCATCGATCTATAACAACCATATTTTCTGGAGTATAAGTATGCGCCAAAGTATAAGTCGCACCAGAGTATAAGTCGCACCAGCCAAAAAATGCATAATAATGAAGAAAAAAAACATATTTCACGTATAAATCGTATATAAATCGATTTGTAGTTCAGAAAATAAGACAAAATTCTCTGATCCAACCAAGCACCACCAAGCACTCTAACCACCAAAGCCGCTGCTGCGTATAAATTCTTTGGTCCTAGTTTGAGTCATTATTTAGTCCTGATATAGACTTGGATTTGTCATATTCTAGCCCAAGTTTAGTTTTGGTTTAGTTTAGGTCCAGCCCAGGTTTGAAGTTATACCTCTATATACATTTTTTGTGTTGATCTTTCCATCCTTGGTAGAAAAGTTTCAGAGGTAATCATCTGGACACATTTTTTTTTTTTTTTTTTTAATCAGGATGTTCAGACTCAAAAAAAAAAAAAAAAAAACATTGTCAATTTGATGATACTGGTCTGAGGCACTAGGATTTATAATGCAGAGATTTATAGTGAAACTGACCTGCTTTTCTTGACAAACTGGCCTCATTATGGGTCATTGCTCTATTAATGGAACGGGAGAATGTTGGTGATACAATGCACAGATGAGCAAACTCTGTCAAAAAGAGATAAAATAGAAAAAAAAAACCAAAATGGATTTAAACAACACATCTTCAGGAGCCTGTGATCAATACAAGTGTTCATGGATCCATTTGGGCGTCAACAAAAAGGTGAGACAGACTGAAACTGTTGGCTAACACTAGCTAGCTTGTTACTGTAATTTTATGTGCGAGAGACTTGTTTAACAGCACAAATCGGCTCACCTGTTGTAGCTGCAACTAGGTCAGCTCTTTCTGAACAGATTGTGTTAATATAAAGCTTATCTTAAAGTCTAACAAAGCCTCAGACAGAGCAGTGACTTCAGTTAGCGTCACACCTCCGGAGAATGCTGATGACGCCAGCTGCGACGTATCAATTACAATCTTTAGTTTTATGAATGAGGCCCCAGATGACTACCTCTGAAACCTTTTCTACCTTGGAACACTGGCAACACCGTCACCTTTTCATCCTGTTATGACTAATGCCTTAACAATACCTTACATCTGCATTGTGCTTTTCGAGCCCAAAAAAAAAAAAAAAACCTCTCAAAGCGCTCCACTCTAATCATTAGTCATTTACACAATACTCAGTGGTGTTAAGGAGCTATTGTAGCCGCAGCTGCCCCAGGGTAGACTGACCCGAGCGCGGCTGCTTATCTGTGCCATCGATTCTTCTTCACCATTTATAACATACTCACAAGCTAATTTCATATAGGCAGGTTGGTGAAGTGTCTTGCTCCAGAACACAACAAGAGTGTAATCTGGTCCAAGTGGGATTCGAACCATCAAGCATCCTAATCTTTTAAGCCACTGACAAATAAACTTAAAGGGCCTATTTTCTAATGGGTTATAATGTTGTTTGCACATCAAGAATATACCTGGAGTTGTGCTTTGTTTCATTGATGCTATCGCCGGCGATACTGCAACCAACTGTGCTCTCTCGTGTAAATTCAAACGGCATCTCCGTAACTCAGAAGCGTGGGGGCTCTTTAAATATGTTATTACGGTAATGTGCTACAACGATTTGTCCAGTTGACAGATTTAAACTTCGTCTTTTGCTATGCTTACTTTGTCCCTCGAAGATACCCAATCAGAGCGCAGGTGCCGCCAGGATTCTCCCAGTCAGTTATTTGATGCATCAAAGGAAAAATAAGGATGGATTTGTAAAATAGAAGTGGTTGTGTGAAAAAAGGCAAAAGTACATGCTGATGCTTCTTTTAATGATTTTTATTGGCTAAAAAAAAAAGTGTAGGCGAGCTATGAAGGTCTATAACGTGCTCAGTCCTTAATGCCTCCACCACCGTAACCGCGAGTCTATCGGCGGCGACATCATCCGCCGCTATAGGGTTAGCGCACAGGCGGCATATTTAGGCGAGAGTTTTTCCCTTAAATGGAAAACGCCCTGTTCCATGTTGTGATGTTGTGACGATATAGGAAGTGCTACACTACACGACACACCTTCACTAGAATCAATTGGATAATTACGGACCTGGAATTGCCAATCTGTACTGAACTAAAGATAAAAAGTAGCTGTTAACTTGAAAACTATCAGTTCATGACATCACAAGGTGGAACAGAGCTTTTTGAGCTTTGAAACAAATGAAACAAAACACAACTCCAGGTATTCTAACATGGCCTAAACTCATAAAAGTCAATTTCACACAAAATAGGACCTATAAAACGTGTGATGTATATACAGGCAAAGTAAAGTAATCTTGATAAAAAGCAATTCTAGCATTCATATTACTACTGACTGAAAGCGCTGACAGTGTTCCCTTGTAATATTATTTTCAAAAAGAATACTGCACCTGGTAATAGTAATTTACAGAGAGAAAAAGGCAAGTTGTTCAAAGGCAAAAGCAACCAGCGGTAACCAGCAGGCAAGCACCACATAGCGAGAAAAGAGTTAGTGAACCTTTTTCAAAAACACCAAAAAGTACAGGGCACGCTTTTTGAAACACGAGGTACCCACATGTGTTCAGATAAAGTGGTACATCCGACGTGAAGGTGAGAAGGCGGTTGGACTTGTGTATTCATGATTGAGTGCATAAGAATCACGCTTACCCTGCTGACCCCACGACCTCTGTCCTCTCCGTAGTTAGTTCCCAGGATCTCGAAGAAGATGTTGGGGTTCGTGCCGTTATCCGTGAACTCCAGGAAACTGGTGAGACCGCTGACTCCAAACTGGAAAGATAATGGTAAAGGAAATTGAAATAAACTGCGGAATAGAGTTAGTATTTCTACATGGTCAGAAATCTCTTTACAGGAAGCCGTAGTTGAGTCGTAGTTTGAGTAGACCTGATATAGACTTGGATTGGTCATGTTCAAGGCCTGGTTTAGTCTTGTCCCTCGTTTATCGCAGGGGTTATGTTCGAAAAATAACCCGCAATAGGCGAAATCCGCAAAGTAGACAGCTTTATTTTTTAGAATCATTAAATGTTTAAGGCTGCAAACTCCTCACCACACACTTTAAACACTTTTCTCAGACAGGCATTAACATTTTCTCACATTTCTCTCTTGTTTAATAAATGAATAGTGACTCACGCATATTTCATAGTTCCTCTGACTCATAGGACCTCTTTGTCCTGGCGCCGTTTCGCTGCAATATCGATCGAACATTTATGTAAATTTGCTTTCTGTACAGTACAGGAGACACGGCACGAAGGAGACTCACTGACAATGGTCTACAGTCCCTCAGCCAATCAGGAGGCAGAACAGAATCCGCGAAAAGGCGAGACTGCGATCTAGCGAGGGACCACTGTATATACAATCTGAGAAAACTTTGACGTGTCCAGCAGTGGAAAAAAAAAAAAAAAGCAATATAATAATGAGGAGCACTGCGTAACTTTTTTTTTGAAGGACTGTCTTCTTGCTGGTCTCCATGGAGATATTATTGTCTTGCTTGGAATGTTCACCAATATAGTATTAATCGTATTCAGCTCTTAGACAAAGTAGGAGACGCCACCGTGAAATTACAGGTCAGATCTAAGGGGAGGCACACATTTATCAACACACATATAATAGGTAAGATTAATAACTTTAATGCCATAGTGTGGAAAATTCCCCTCAAAGCATAACGCCTATGGAGACAAGCAGGTATCAAAATGGCTCAAGATTAATAGGAATTGAAAGCTCATTAAAAGGAGCAGTGGAGGACATGATGTCTTCTTTTATGTCTCCAAAGTGTTTAATATTTAACTAATGGATTTTGGGGGGAAATGATGCTCCTATTTAAAAGTCATGGATTAATAATTCACTGAACTTGCAGAGGTTGTGACTCTGGTGTTTACATGGCTCCTCTCAGTGTTTCTGCAGCCACCGCTCTTTAGATACGAGTATAAACAAAGTGCAGTGTGTATGTGGCCTCTTTGCCCTGGGCCTGGTGAGCTGTAGTAACTGTGGCAGTAACCCTGGTTCCGGGAGTGAGTCATCGTGGGGGTGTCTTTGACTGGAGCGGGGGCAAAGACAGGAGTAGGGAGAGGGTGGGTGAGGAGACCAGCTTAGGGCGCTGTGGCTCACACCTGGATTTATGTCACAATAGCTACTTTTACTTCAGCCTTTAACAAAGATGAAGCCACCCGAAGCCTACCCCACTTTCCCTCATTTGTCTATAAGAGTGAGAAGGTCAAGGGGCATATGCTGTACGCTAGGGGTCCTCAAACACTGGGCCGGGGTAAATACGTTTTTGCAGCGACCACATCTTCTCCGACGTGACTTTTGCCCGTCCCTCATGATACGCCAATAAGCTTGTCTGTAGATATATAATGAAAATCCTGATGGGAAATCGCATCAGACACGTCGCCCAAAAGTAGACCCACAAGCTCGCAAATATGAGCCTAAAACAAAAGTCTTTGGAGAGGTTTTTTGCAAAGGAGAAAAGGCCAACTGAAGAGCCAGAAGATGAGCCTACAACCTCCAAGAAAAGAAAGCTAAATAAAAAAAAAACAAAAAAAAAAAACAAAGTCCTGCTCAAAATATGGGTTTGTCTCTACAGGTGAGTCTCACGCACCGAGTCCGCTGTGGGAAAAGTGAACGAGGCAATGAAACCTTCAAAACTGCTTCGGCACATGGAGACTAATCACCCTGGATTAAAAGATAAGCCTGTAGAGTTTTTTGAAAGAATCAAACGTGAACAAGAAGAAAAGAAGAAACAAGCGCAGGGCTCCCACTGATTCAGCGGTATAGTGAGCTGTATTTTTTATATACTTCACTTATTTTTTCTATATTTATTTATCTGCCACGTGTAGACAGCCGGTCCGTGAAAATAAACCCATCATTATTTTAGTCTGTGGACCAAAAAAGGCTGGGGACCCCTGCTGTACACCACACAAAGGAAATAGTTCAAAATACGTCACCAGAACATTCAAAAGTTCATAACTGAGGCAAAATGAAGTTACAGTTTCATTAATGTATGTGAGTAATTCTGTTTATTCTGCTCAAAGTCCTTTAACACTATTCAACTGGATTCTTTTAGTACATTTCAGTAATAAAATTCCCCTTCACAGCAGCTAGCAGCTATAGCTTTTAGCCTCATATGAACTGCTTGATTGCAGCAGCATTGTGCAGATAGAATGGGATTACTGTTAATATGTGCTCATATTTCCTCGTTCAGCAGCACCCGAGCAGCAGCGTTCTGGATGTACTGCAGCTCTCTTCGTCAGACCACAGAGCAGTTTGAAATGATCAGGCTTAAAAGAAAGTCAATACGTTATCTAGTAAATGCTCAGATGAACACACTACACATCTTGTTGCTACATTGGCCTTATATTAGTTTATCACACATCTCCATTAATTACCACTTATTAGATGTGATGATGAACCAGTGATACATTTAATCCCAGGACTGCACAGGCTTTTACTCCAAAAACACATGTTCTCTTTGAGCATCGTGTAAACAGCCAAAACTACATGGGTAACACTGCATCTTTAAGAATGTCCTAATTAATACAGGAGCTCTAATGCTTTCAAAATAAGGATATATAAAAAGATATTTAGTTCTTTAAACATAGTATTGACCTGATTTGCCTCTTAATGCTACTAAACTGCACGTTCTTTGTGGTAGCACTTCCAGTTAAGCGGAAATCCGAATCATTTGGGAAAAGTTTGCCACTAAAATATGATAGAAAGTAGGTTGTGTGGTGTGTAGGGGTGTAAAACGTTGAATGTTCATGTACTCCATCAAGTGAGCAACGCACTGATTCTCTGGGAGACTGTAAAATGGCTCTGTAGTCCATATAGAAAGTATTTCCTATTTCCCCTTGGAAAATAATTATGATGGCGCGCCTACAGCAACTTCCAGATAAGATAAACAGTAAACGGAGATAACTGCACTTCCATTACTGTTGCCATGCTTCATTTGACACATTTTAAAGCCCCACTGTGTATTTGTATTTATTTTTTTTTTTTGTTATTTATTTATTTTTACTTTTTTAATTTAATTTATTTTTACTTTTTTAATTTAATTTATTTTTACTTTTTTAATTTAATTTATTTTGTATTTATTTATTTTATTTTATTTTATTGCATTTAGAAACATTGCCATAAATTGATTAGTCTGCAGTTTCTAGAATTTTAATATTTACCAAGCTTTAAAATTAGCATTAGCATCGAGACAAAAAGACTAGCGTTCAGCGTTTTATCTATCCTGAATGCCGCTGTTCAATTGTTCCACAACACTTTAATATTTACCGTGCTTGAAAAATTAGCATTAGCATCGAGACAAGAAGACTAGCATTCAGCATTTTATCTAGGAACTCCTGAACGCTGCAGTTGAATTGTTCCACAACATGAATAATTCCCGAGCGCAGCCTTAGCACTCCTCAGAGGTTAACTCCACCATTTAACCTGCCCCATTTCCAGAGCACCACTGATTGTTTTAAATAAGCGCTAAGCTAGGTCAATACACCTCCGAATCACTAGCTGCAAGAGAGGACGTCGGCTTCACAAGGAGGAGCCACGGCTTATCCGCTCGCAAAATGGAGGCTATAGGAGAAGACAACTCCATTAAGGCGGCGGACAGCTATCACCGTGATGAAAGCATTGCCGAGCGCTCCTGTGGTCTCAAGGTGATGGGCACAGATAGATTTTAAAGACATGGCAGCCTCGTTTATTATTGTCTACTGACGCTAATCCTAAATTAGCATTTCACTCGGCTTCATCATTCAGTCGTAGAGCCATCCCTCAAGTAGTTTTTCATTGATATCAAAACACGGGGCATCGATCCAATTGGATTTCAGAGTGATGAAAGCGGTGCTAAAGCGCAGACAAACTCAAGGTGAAAAACAGTTTTATCATACCACAGCTGCGGGGCAATGCAACATGCCGATTAAAAGTTCAGGAAGTCAACAGAAGGATTATTGGTAGAACATTTGTGAAGGTTTATTTTAAAATTCCGTCTTCAGTCAGAGGGAATTTTATTTGAAGAGTAAAACGATCCACGATAAATGTATTTAAAGAGCTTGCCCCCGATTTTGAACCATGAGCGAAGAACGTGTTTTAGCTTGTGCCTGATTTCGTTCTGTAAAGTGATGATGCAACAATCGTTTTCAGAGGTCAGTACTTTTCCTTTGTACTATTGAGATATTTGTGTTAATTTTCTGTACTATGGTTAGATTTGAGCTGTTACGGTTAAATGTCTGCTTTGGTAGAAAAGTGCTATATAAAATGTGACTAAAACTAACTTGAGACAGTTTAATTGGTTTGTTTTTCAGTTGTGATTTTTCTTGAACATTGATTGCATTTCTCTTGCTGTTCTTGAACTGTGTGGTGCAACACTGGAATTATACCATTGTGGGGCAAATAAAAGTTATCTTATTTTTAGATGATAGACATAATGATATTGTACATTTAGAATAGTTTTTTTTTTTGGCGGGGGCTTTAGGGTTATTATATCTGTGGCATTAATTAGTTTCAGTATAACCGCATGTATTTTCTTTAGCAACATATCTCATGTCAAAATGTATAACTGTGACATGCCTAGCCAACCCTGCTCAATCGGCTCTATGCACAACAGCCTCCGGCAACCTCAGTGTTAGCGTCACTACTTCCTGTCCAAATCTGTCTCTGTGAGGTTTTTGCTGAATCGTGATAAAATTAATAAATAATTAAAGACAGTGACTGCAGGGAGCATGTCTCTATTGAAGACTAAACAAATGTCACTTTTGCAGTGCATACATACATTTACATGAAAACACTTTAAATGGTTGTTTATTTTATGTTATGCTTTTAATCAAAGATAGCATTAGCATTGAGACACAGTGAGCCAGCTACCATGCTCCTCTGCACAAGGCCTATTAGTCCCTTCTCGCCCTCTGAGACTGCACCACGACAGAGAAAAACTGTCAACGGGAGTCACAGGCAGCTGTTTCCACATGGTTCTCATTCAGCAACATCTCTGATTGGATAAAACTGTCTGTTTCTAGTTGCTTCCTCAAGGACCTCCAAAAATGTAATTTAACATGTTCAGGCAATATCATTAACTCATTTATTCATAACTGATTTTAATATACACTCCAGGCACTTTTCTAAAAAGACGAAATAAAACTCAAGGACATGCACTTTGAAATTTGAGCTTTTTAAGCTGTTTTCTTTTTAAGTTGTAAAAGGTATTAACCAGAACTCTGCATGCCTCTGTTATCTGTTGTGTGTTGATATAATGTGCGTGCTCCGTACCTTCTTCACAGTCTCCAGCATGCTCTTGCCTCCCTGCCAGGGCTTGGAGTTCTTGCGGATGCAGCTCAGACTGGCCATGCTGTGCCACTTGCGATCCTCCAGTTTACGGTGGAAGGTGTTGGCCAACAGCAGCACGGAGTCGTAGATGTACTTGTTTGTGATCTGGAAAAAAAATACACACAGAGTTAACAGAGAAAAACATTTTTGTGAGATCTCATATATGGGTCATACTACAAGTATCCCCCGAACCGGGTACTAGGAAATTGAATCTGTTCATTATTAGTGACATGCTATGAATGATTACTGTTGAGGCCTATGAAACACTGCATGCATATTTCACCCTATGCAAGTACATAAATAGCACATTTTGGGTGTGTTTTTTAGCCTGCATTAAAAAATCAATGGGAAGGGACACATTGACCACCAGCACAATGTATTTCTGGGGCTATTATGTCTCATTTGAAGGAGCTCAGGTTCAGAAAGGCTTTTAATCTGTGATTTCAAATTGACTTTAAAAACCTCATGTTTGCTGTGGTCAGCTACACATACAAGCCTATGCAGCTCGTTATTTTTACTGTAAACCTGTTACATGTAGCGATTCTCAGTCAGACAAATTCGAATAGCTTTCCCTGTCAGTGCTGCACAAACATCCTGCTTGAAACACTGCGACTGCCAGTGTCTTTGGCCCAGAAAAGTTACGCTGTGGAACATTCCCAGCAAAGCAATAGCATCTGCATTAAGACAAGCAGGCGGGGGGCCCAATGCATAAAATAGGATAGATCTTTAAGATTGATTGCCTTCTTCAAATCTTTTCTATGGCAATTAAAGAACTTTGAACTTCTGAACTGCTAAGCTGACAATAACGATTAAATGAATTATGACCTGCCATTGTGTAGATCCTGTATAAAGAAAACTCCTTTGTACTTCTGAACAGTACCTACACTTCCTTTCTTATGAAGCCTTTCATAATCATAATGGAACAATGTAAAGCACTACTGCAATCACTGTCATACAAGATCAGTGTAAAGCATTTAAGGCACGTCTATATAGAATCAAGAAGGTAATACATTCCCATTTCCAGCACACAATGGCTGCTTTGAATGAACTTCTAATTTGCAACTGTTTCAATACACTGAGGCAGTCTTAGGTGTGACTTTTCCCTATAATCAGCACATTCTTTCTATTAAAAACCTTGAGACTGAATGCAGTCACGCCAACCTGACAGAGGATAATGAGAACAGCGTGAGCCCAGCTATGAAAATCCAACACATTTCAAATGATTCCTCCTCTAAGACGAACTGTACTTTTGCCTTTGAAACATTAAGCTACACTGCACAAGACTTTGTAACAGGTGAGATTATGAAATTTAACAATTAACAGAACAACAACAACACATAGGTATATTAGCAGTTGAGAGAAGGCAACATGTTAGCTTTTTGGAGCTTTCTACCATGTTATAATGTAACTGTGTCATTAAAACGTGCCTGAAATGGTTTTATGCATACATGTTTGAGTAATCTAGCGATCTTTCCTATGCCCTATTTGAATCCTCCTTACAGTTACACTGCGAGCCTGAGATATAGCACGATATATTGGATAAGCTGCTCATTGTGACGATTTGCTGAGCAGACTGGCCTGGGAACGCCTTGGGGTCACACTGGAGGAGCTGGAGGACATGTCTGGGGTGAGGGAAGGCTGGGAGTCCCTGCTTAGACTGCTGCCCTCGTGACCCGGCCCCGGATAAGTGGAAGAAAATGGATGGATGGATGGATGGATGACGATTTGGGATGTTCAGAATGCCTAAAGGTAAGTGAAGAATAACTTTGGGCCACTGCGACGGTTTAAATTAACGTCTGTTTTTACATTTTAAAACAGTAACACTCATGTACAGTGCTTTAAAGAAATGGAATAATTTATGCTTATGACTGATAAATGAGTGTGACACGTATCTTTAGAAAATGAGGTGTGAAGAGCTCTGAACTACAGGGCGAGACAGTTTTATAAAACACACTTGAGACGGCATGTGCACTTCTCTGTAGAGGACCTCTTTTCAAATCTGAATATAATTAACAACTGACAAGGAAGTTAACAGTTTGGACTTGATTTTGCTTATAGCCCGCATTCAAACCAATGATGGAAGCAAGACATGCTGTTAAACGCAAAAAAATCAGAGGAGATGTAACGTTCATGGTCAAATCGACCTAACTATTAGCGTCACTACTTCCTGTCCATGAGGTTTTAGCAAAGTCAAGCAAAAATCAATAAATATTTAAAGACAATATGTTAAACACTACCCAAATAAAATGAATACTACACCAGAGGACACTTTTGTGTTTAGAAAGAGACATGTTTGTGTCTCAGCGCTAATGCTAATGCTAATGTTGAAGCATAATAAATATTAAAACACCACAAACTGATGTATTCTACATATAAAAATAATTGGAAGGTCTTTACGTTAATTAAGTTGAATTTAAATAGGTTGTTTAGTTTATGTTTTCCAATTTTAATAAAAGTGGCTGTTAGCTAGCGTGCTGCTGTGCAAAGAGCCTGTTGATTCTTAGGAACAGGAACAAATCTTGTTCTTCCTATAAAGCTTGGAATCTAAAAGCGACAATTATTGAAAAAAAATAAAATTAAATCTGCCAACAATGCAAAATGTATAAAAGGAAACAGTAAACTAAAGACATGTGGAAGAACCTGATGCTGCCTGTGGGGTGACTACTGTTAAATACACTGCGTTCCAAATGATTATGCAAATTATATTTTTTCTCAGATTTTGCCAAATTGTTCATATAAATGACAGTCATCATAATTTTCAAGCCATCAACCTTTGAACAAACCTCCTAATGATAAGAGTATTTTTCAAAAAGAAAAACTTAAAATGCATTTTAACAGTTTCAAACCATGTTATTGTTGTCAAGAACTGACAATGATAATTTGTTTATTTTTCAATTAGAAATATTAGCATATTACTGAAATCAAAAGCTATTTCAGTCAAAACATCTTAACAGGTCAAGTTACATGTTAACATAGGACCCCTTATTTGATAGAAGCTTCACAATGCTTGCATCCAGTGAGTTTGTGGAGAGTTTCAGCTTGAATTTCTTTGCAGGACGTCAGAATAGCCTCTCAGAGCTGCTGTTTGGATGTGAACTGCTTCCCGCCCTCATAGATCTTTCGCTTGAGGCTCCAAAGGTTCTCAGTAGGGTCGAGGTCGGGGGGGCACACCATGAGTTTCTCTTCTTTTAAGCCCATAGCAGCCAATAATGCAGAGGTATCCCTTGATTCCTAGCAGCATGAGATGGTACATTGTCATGCATGAAGGTGATTTTTCTAAGGAAAGCACAGTTCTTCTTTTTGTACCATGGAAGAATGTGGCCAGTCAGAAACTCCACATACTTTACAGAGGTTGTAATAGCCGAATAATGACCGAATAGAAGGTTTATGCATAACTACAAACCTCTGGAGGATCCTACACCTTGATGTTCGTGGGACTCCAGAGACACCAGCAGCTTCAAATACCTGTTTGCTGCTTTGTAATGGCATTTTAGCAGCTGCTCTCTTAATCCGATGTATATGTCTGGCAGAAACCTTCCTCATTGTGCCATTGTCTGCACGAATCTGTGTGTGCTCTGAATCAGCTACAAATCTCTCAATAGCACAATGATCACGCTTAAGTTTTCATGAAATATCTAAAGTTTTCATACGTTGTCCAAGGTATTCACGCTTTTCGGCACTAGAGAGATCCTTTTTCTTTCCCATATTGCTTGAAAATGGTTTTCTGCTTAATAATGTGGAGTGTCCTTCTTAAGTGATATTTCCTTTAATTGGACTTACCTTGCAAACTAATTGGCCCAAGTGTCTGAGATTGAATTCACCGACCCAAAGAGCCCTGCGTCAGAATACTATCCATGAGTTTCACTGGAAAGCAAAACCATGTGCCTTTATGACACTTAAACACAATGTGCATAATTTTGGAATTTAGTGTCAGAATACGACTGAATGAATGCTAACTTTAGTATTCAGTGTGTAGAATTGAAGAGTCCAGTAGCAAAATCAGATATTTTGAAAATTCCCCCCATTTTTTTTTATTTTTTTTCTTCTTTTTGATACCATTGTCGAGTGCAGTGGATTTTATCAAGAAGAGATGGCATAATATTTTGATAGCAGTAAAATAGATTTGGCTGTTGAAAATATTACTATACTAAGAGTAAACTACAAGCTCCCATTGACTTTTTTAAATGGCATTTCATTTTTATTTACATTTATCTAATTTAAAAAATCTACATTATATACAACAGGAAGTCAGAGCAGGTAACCCTATACGTGCTCTAGCTCACATGTGGATGATTTTAAACAAATCTGAGCATTGTTGTAATGGCCCTAGGTCTTAAGTTTTTTTGCTAATTGTCCACTGTTTTGTCTATGTGTCCCCGAGTCTTCGTTCCTTCCCCACAACCATGGCTGTTGGACTCCTTTGACGCTATTGGAGGACTGATTTCCAGCCTGGCCAATCAAAGGGCCTACCTTCAGCCACCTCCCCTGTATTTAAGACGATTGGCCGGTCTGCCAACTCGTGAGTGCGTGTCTCTTCTGTTCTAGTCACTACTGGGGGTAGTGACTTTTTGGTGATGAGACACTTCTTTAGTCAGTACGGACTTTGTTTGTTGTTCCTAAGATTTTGTTTGTTACAAAATTTGTTTTAGTTAACTTCACTTTTATTTTTACCCTTGCAAGATACCCTTTGTTCAGTTTTATTTAGTTCACCTTTACATTCCTGTTAATTAAATTACTTCTTTGTTTACCATTTTTATATCTTGGTTTGTGTTTTTTATTACTTCCCCCGTCCCCAGATGAGCTGGGTTGAAACAATTGTATTAAAAGAGACATCAGACTGTCTTCTTAAATATAAATACAAACCAAGAAGTGCCAGTTTTTACACTTGGCACTACTTGGATGAAATGTAGGCATCTTAAGTAATACCAATTATTTATGTTTCGATCGATCTTGCTATATACCGCCTCTAATTGCAGAAAAACGGGGACAAGTTGATGAATGTGACGGGACAAGTGGGAGGAAATTTTAAGTAACTGATATTAAAGAAGACCTATTGTGCTTGTGTCTGCTATATGGAATTATAATCTATGCCACACATGAATCATTATGTTATAATTTACATCCATCCATTTTCTTCCGTTTATCCGGGGGCCGGGTCACGGGAGCAGCAGTCTAAACAGGGACTCCCAGACTTCCCTCACGCCAGACACGTCCTCTCTGATGGGACTCCAAGGCGTTCCCAGGCCAGCCGAGAGATGCAGTCTCGCCAGCGTGCCCTGTGTATTCCCCGGGGCCTCCTGTCGGTGGGACATGCCCGGAAGAGATGCCCGAGCCACCTCAGCTGACTCCTCTCGACGTGGAGGAACAACGGCTCTACTCCGAGCTCCTCACCCTATCTCTAAGGGAGCGCCCAGACACCCTGCAGAGGAAACCCATTTTGGCCACTTGTATCCGCGATCTTGTCCTTTTGGATTTGCACATTTTAAATATTCATCTAAAACGATTGAATACAAGAAACAAGTCCGTCAGCTTCTGCGTTAGAAAATCGCAGTGCCCAATGAGAGATGACGTTACTCTAGAAAACATCTCGACAAAGAGCTATGTAGCGGTCAGGACCTGCGACGGATAGCTTGTAGCGAGTAGCACCAAAATGACTACGCAATGCTGCAGAATCCTATGCATAAGACCGATAAAGAAAAAAAAAAAAAAAAAAAAAAAAAAAAGGTAGGTAATATGGCATTTTGGTAATAGGCGACTAAAAAGACTGCACAAATCACTCCAGAAACAGCTTTGAGAAGGTAAGTGAGAATGGGAAACAACTATAGCATGATTAAAAGCTCTGAAAAGTCAGTTTTGCAGCATAGGTCTCGATTTACATGAAGTGACACCATGATTTCGAGATTGTATCAACTGTAACGCACAAAAGTCGGAGTAGGAAAAGCTGGCAATTAGTGTATTTATGTATTTATTTCTCTGTCTGCATAGCCTTGTTGTCTGTAAATGAAAGCTGACGTCTCCATGGGGGTCGGGGTGATCAGCGCTCTCACCTCAGTGCACTACAATCTGTCTGAGTGTGTGTACATGTTTACCAAGTCATGTGGGGTCTCTAATCTGTTCATATGGTCAATTACAGAACCCATAACTTATCCTTGAAAGGTTTACCACATCAACCGCATGATTTAGAGTTCAGAAATAGGTTCAGTCAGGTTAAGGTTAGGGCGGCTGTAAATCTGGTAAAGAGAAAATGAAAGCAGGTCTGAGGACTGTCCCCTTAAAGACACGTGGATCTAAACGTGTGTGTGTGCGCGTGCGCTTGTTGTGCTTCAGTGCAGTGTGAAATTGGGCTTTTGGGGCAATGTCTGACCACTGAGCTGATCGCTTCGTCACTCTCTCTCTCTCTCTCTCTCTCCTCCCTCCGTCCTCCTTGACTCCCTACTCTCCTCCTTTCCTCAGTACTCTCCACTCCCCTTCCTTTTTTCTCTTTCTTATCACCCACTTCACTCCTCTTTCCCTTTTCTTCTCTCAGTTACTTGTCTCCCCTCCGTCTCCTTCACCCTTCTCTCGCTCCTCCTCCATATGCCCCCCCCTGGACTCCCATTTCTCCCTCTCTATTCTCTCTCTCCTTCCCCTTTTGCCTCTCGTCTTCATGTCCTTCCACGGCACTTCCTTCTCCTCCTCCTTCTTCCTATGCGTTCTTTTCTCCCCCTACCCCCTTTTTTTTTTTTCTCACTTGCTCTCTTTTTCCTATGTGCTCTCCAATGTCCCCTACTCCTCCTCTTTCCCTTTTCCAGTGTGCTCTCCTCTCTCCCCTTTAAATGTATTAAGTCATAACTAAACTTGTATAATCACATTTTTTGAATAATTAAAATTTCTGTCAACTAGACAAAAGTTTTTAGAGAGACGACATTTCGCTGATTATCCAAGCCTCTTCTTCAGTTCTGGTCAAATTGCTGGTGGACACTGCCTTAAATCTGTCTGGAGGGAGGAGCTAACCACAATGCAACTAACATAAACTGGTTGTTAGCTAGGTCTACTGAACTGCAGTATGTGTGAACTGTGCCTGAGTCCATGTTTAGCATAATCATTCAGGCCCTTAATGGATGCTTTCACGCCATTAACATACTGCCTATCACTATTGTTCTCCTTGTTTTGATTTAGGCCTGAGGATGGAGTTATAAATAGGCGATAAATGATCTCTAAGCCTCCCATTTCTGCTCAAAGATGGATTGTCTTTCCTAACCAAAAACTGCCTCTTTAACTCCCCTCTCAAACCATTTCTTTTTCTTTAGCCAAAAAAAAAAAGAGAAACGCTTTGAGAGTCGAGTTAAGGGCGATTATGCAAAATATGACTCAGGCACAGATCGCACAGCATAGTTCAATAGACCTAGCCAACAAAACTGAAACTGTGAACAAATAAATGTGTGGTTTTCAGTGAAGTTAGCTCCTCCCTTCAAATAGATATAAGGCAGTGTCCACCAGTAATCTGACCAAAACAGAACAATCGCTCTAAAACTTTTGTCCAGTTGACAGATTAAAATTTTTCTTTTGCTAAAGGTCGACAGCCCTATCCTGCTTAACACTGCATCCATCTTTTACATATGCCATGAATGCTATATATGTGGAATACCATTATGTCGGAATATACATTTCGCTTTTGAATGAATAACACAACTACATTACATTAGCTTACAGTAGACTCCATACATACAGCAAACAGCCTTGATCAGAGAGCCCCGGATCCCTTTACGTAACTGTTCTAAGCTGACAATACTGATTAATGTCACTTATGTCACCTCCAGTAGAATTTGATTTAAACCCAGTGTAACCATGACAACAGCAGCGTGTTCGAGGTCGACTTCTGAGAAAGGCGTTCAGGTTAAACCCTCTACACGACTCTTGATGATCATTGGTTAAGACATTTAGCATTACTTAAGTGGTTTACTGCTAATTAAGTTATGTCAATTTTCATTTTTACTTCAGGACACAAGACGAAGCAGAGGAGCAGTGGGTTAAGACGTTTTCCCACTTACTGCAAGGAAGCTGGTTCGATTCTTACTGGTACTGCGTTTCGTGGTCATGTCATTAGGCGAAGTGCTGCGTATGACTGAGGACTTAATGAATTTACGGGTTTTAGCTTCCTATTACAGGCAGCTTCTCACCGTGCAGTAAGTAGGATATTTGTTAAATCGACAATTCCCATGGCGACTGACTTTTTCATCATCATTTTCATCATTCTGAAACCCATGGATTTGCCATTTTTAGTGGTGTCCGAATGGCCAGTCGGTGAAAAGGTTGTGCACTCAAAATTTCCCACAATGCAGTTTGAAAAGTAGCCGGCGACAGTGGTGACAAGACCGGTCAATGTAGTCCATAATGCTTTGCAAGACTCGTTAAAACAACAGTGCGGCAGTGAGTCTTTAACTGGACACAACCCAACTGAGTGAAAGCAGATAGAAGCTCTGGTTAATCGCTCCATTGATCACTCTGAAATATACCGTTAGTTGCTAGCGTTAGCCTCTTTAGCTGAATTTCTCTGTGAATGAGTCACTATAGAGCAGTGGTCCGGTACCAGGTCAGTTACGCATTTGCTACCGGGCCGCACAAAAACAGTAAGTAACTTATCAGCGACTGAATCTTCTCCGACGTGACTTTCGCCCGTCCCTCATGACACGCTAATAAGCCTGTAGTGAGAAAAATTGACGCACGACCTGTGTATGAATGAATCCGCTACCCATTTGTGAGTAAACTGGGCGAATCGAGCATGTCTCTGCAACAAGAGAATGTTGGAGCTGTTGGAGATTGCAAATGGCGTTGGTCTTAAAAGTATGTTTGACACAACATCTCTACTGACATTCTGGATGAAAATTAAGCCAGAATATCCTGACCACTGAAAACCTTACTGCCATTTCCAACGTCCTATCTGTGTGAAGCGGGATTTTCTGCAATGACGGCAACTAAGACAAAATTACCGCGCAAACTGGACATAAGAAACACATCACGAGTGTCGTTGTCTCCCGTCACTCCTCGATGGGACCGCCTCATCGCAAAGAAACAAGCGCAGGGCTCCAACTGATTCAGCGGTATGGTGAGTTGTATTTTTTATGCACTTAACTTATTTTTGCTATATTTATCTGCCACAAGTAGAAGGCTGGTCCGTGAAAATAAAACGTACATTATTCCGGTCCATGGTGCAAAAAAGGTTGGGGACCCTTGCTCTAAAGTACGCCAAAGAGGTCGGGCTGTGTAGTGTGTAAAGGGGTTAGGGGCTAGAATGGACCTTCACTCACAGCCATTGTCTAAGTGTAAAAATGAAAAGACATCACTACCCGTTTAGATCCTGTGTAAATTTCCAGCCCTACTATAAACTCCATGGTTTGTACAGTTAAGTATGTGAAAATCACAAAATACTGAATGTGAAAAATCCTACCTCCCCCCTGGTCGTTCTCCCACCTCCCAAATGACTCACCCACTCGCCCACTCTCCTCCCACACCAACAACACAGGAAATATACAATACGCCATTTTGATCCTCTCTCTCTGTGTGCTCTTTCTTTCTCCCTCTCTTTCTGTATCGCCATCCCCTCTCTTCCCATCGCTCCTTCTCTCGCTTCCACTCCTTTCTCTGTCTCTCCCCCATTACATTTTCTCTCCTGACCCTTCTCATCCTCTCTCTTACTCCTCTCTCCGCTCTCTACCTCTACCCTTCTGTCACTCTTTCTCACTCTCCATCCCTCACGCTCTCACTCCTTTCTTAGCCCCCTTCTCTCGCTCTCCATCCCATCTCTTTCCTTCTCTTCATCTCTCTCACTCCTTTGATAGTCTCCCTCTCTATCCCTCTTCCCTCTTTCTCCATTCCCACCATTTCTCCTTCACCACCGCCTCTTTTCTTCTTTTAATCTCACTTCATCACTTCCCTCTTTCTTCTTCCTCACTATCTCACTCCTCTTTCCTTCTTTCTTTCCCTCATCTCTCTGTCCACCTCTCGCTCACTGTTGGTTTTCTCTCTCCCTCTCCCTCTCTCCCTCCTTCACCATCCCATCTCTTTTTTGTCTTTTAATCTCATTTCGTCACTTCTCTCCTTCCTCTCCTTGACACATTCCTCTCTTTTCCTCATCTCTCTCTCTCAGCATCGGTTCTCTTTCTCGCTCTCCGTCCTTCACCATCTCATCTCTTTTTTCTTTCGATCTCACTTCATCACTTCCCTCCTTCCTCTCCCTGAATCTCTCAATCCTCTCTTTCCCTCATCTCTCTGTCCACCTCTCTCTCACCATCAGTTCTCTCTCTCGCTCTCCCTCTCTCCCCCCTTCACCATCCCACCTCTTTTTCATCTTTTAATCTCACTTCATCACTTCTCTTCCTCACTCTCTCACTCCTCTCTTTCCTTCTCTCTTTCCCTCGTCTCTCTGTCCACCTTGCTCTCACCATTGGCTCTTGCTCTCCCTCCGTCACCATCCCATATCTTTTCTTCTTTCACCATCACTTCTTCCTCTCCCTCCCGCACTCTCACTCCTCTTTCCTCCTCTCTTTTCCTCATCTCTCTGTCCACCTCTCTCTCACTGTTGGTCCTCTCTCCTGCTCTCCCTCCTTCACCATCCCATCTCTTTTTCTTCTTTCAATCTCACTTCATCACTTCTCTCCTTCGCTCTCTCACTCATCTCTCAGTTCTACGATCAGTTCTCTCTCTTGCTCTCCTTCACCGTCCTATCTCTATACATCCCTAAACCCCACCTCTCTCTTAGATCTTACATTACGTCGCTCCGTCTCTTTCTCCCCCCCTTCTCGCTCCCTCTTTCTTTCACTCCCTCCATCCCTCCGTCATACATGACCACTCTGCCCTTGAGTTCCACCTCCACGCTGCAGCCTAAACTGTGGACCCTCGCCGGCCCGTAATGAACCCATTCAAAGGGTAGATTCCTGATAACAGCTTTCTGCACTTGAGGGCCACTTGATTCATATTAATAACACAAAGAAAAGGGTTTTATTTACGGGTTATTCAGTGTTTTAAGGCCCCACGGCTCAGACACGGCCTCCGCATTACAAAAAACAGCATTTTACCGAGAAGTCTGCAAGCTTCTTTTAGCTTCTAGCAAACATCATTTTAAATACGATCAGCCGGGACTGCTGTCTGATTTAAATTCAATTCGGATTTCCAGAAAATAGAAGCCTTGAAAACTACCGTGGTCTGGACCGGGGGTGAAGCGATTTAAATGCGGCTAGAAACGGTAGCTGCGAGCGTGAAAGTCGCTTATTAACAAGAGATGTGATTTAGTTAAAGCAAAGTGAGACGTTAAAGCCGCCGGACCTGGATTTTTACTAGTTTAAAAATGTGAAAAAAAACAAAAAACAGTCCATTTTAAAACATTTGCAGTGGTCCAAAGTTATTCATCATGTGCCTTATGCATTCTGAGCGTCCTAATTACTCACCACAATGAATTTATAAGCACTTTTTGTCGCTTTCAGGAACCAGCTTGAGGTTTTGTTCTGACAGTAATGCTAACAACAACTAGCATGTTAACAGGACGGTTTGTAATAGGCTCCGTGTGCAGCAGCATGCTAGCTTGCTCGCGGTGTCTCAAAGCTTAAGCTCACTATTATTAAAAGTGTAAAATATAAAATAAACAACCAATTAAAATTTGAATTAATTAAAATAAAGACTACCCAGTTATTTTTATATGTAGAATACTTTAGTTTGTGGTGTTAATTTTTATTATACCTCAAAATTAGCATTATCGTTAGCATTGAGACACAAAAATCTCTCTTTCTAAACATAGAAGATTCCTCTGGCCATTAATTATTATTTTATTTGTGCAGTTTTGTTTTTTTATATCTATCAATTTTAGCATGAGTCTGCCTCATAAACATACAACTGGACAGGAAGTAGTGATGCTAACAGTGAGTCTGCCGGGCGATGTTGTGCACAGAGCCAATTAGACGCCAAAAGCACGCCACAGACTTATTTTAACCTCAAGAGCTGCTTATACAATGGATCTGTACTGAGGCGAGACACATTTTTGCTCGAATACATGGGAAAAATCGGGTACAGGACCTTAGAATGAGACTTTTTAAGCATTTTTATGATAAGGAGACTACTTTGATATGCACATTTATTCAGACAGCTAACAGAGATTGGATAGAACTCCTTCATTTCAATTCTCTCCACTCCTGGTTTTCCAATGACTATATTCTAAAATGCCCATAGTATAAATTGGGGTTGAGAGTAGGTCAGAGTTTGAATTGTTTTAAATGTCAAAAGTAATATTTGGTCCCGGGTTGTAGTTTATATCTCTGTATTTACTGAGCCTGTCAACATTAAACAAGAACTGGGAAACATTTCAACAGAGCCAACTGCGTTTTCTATTGATTTTCTTCCCCTTTTCTGAATAGCTTAAAATTGTGTGGCATTACTCAAAAGCGCAATTTTCAGTTGAATGAATTTTGAATCCCAATTTTAAAACAAACCAAGTCTGCTTACCCAGTCGGCAAGTAAGTAATCAGCAAGTAATCTGGTTCAACGTTTGTGGATTTTTTAATGGGATTTATTATTATTATTCTTTTTTTTTTTTTATGTAATTTAATTGAATTTTATTATTTTTAAATTATTTATTATTATTATTATTATTATGTATTTATTTTTTTTATATTTTTTTATCTAAATCCTATCATGCTGTATTGCTCCTGTCCTCTGTTTGAAGTTGTTGCTGGGTTTCAGATGACATCACAATAATCGATAGGCTTATATGGCCTTCAAGACACTCAAAGCGCTTTACATCAAGAAACCACTCACCCACTCACACACACATTCATACACCAGTGTACACAGACACTGGGGACGAGGTGGGATAAGTGTCTCGCCCAAGGACCCAAGGACCCAAGGACCCAAGGACAGCATTCAGCATTCATCTCTGGGAGCTGGAATCGCACCACCAACCTGTAATATAGGGCCTGGATGACGTCAGCTGCTATTTGATGTGCTGAAAACCAGTACGCACTTTTTAGACTCTTTTATTTTTGTTAGATTTTCCATTCTTACAAGGAGAGGGCACAAACACTACTCAGTTTTGCTTTTCCTTGGCATTCCACTCTCTTGCTTACTCACATTTATACATTTTTCCATTGTTGCGCTTTTATAATTTTGTCTCTTTATAAAAACATGAATCACCAATGTATACAGGTAAGTCACTGACACTTTTAAATCTTCAGTAGCTCCTACAATTCTTAAGTTATACTCACCAAACTTTAGCAGTAGGTAAACTGAACCTTCTGAGATTTTTGGCAATATCTACGGTTATAATTGTTCACTTACACTTGAACTTATCACTACTTAAACTAGGGGAAGTAAAAATGACAAAATTTTTTAAAATAATGTTTTTTAAGTGTCCACCATTTTCGGTTTTGCACTGAAATCCTGATCCAACACACTTTGCATAACATTTAAAAGCATTTCGGGCTTATGGCTCTTATTTGATCCTCGATATTATGTTTTAAGTCGTTTATCGTCTGAGGTTAATTCACAAACACCTTTTCTTTAAGATAGTCCCACAGGAAGAAATCAGGACTAGTCAGGTCTCGGGAGATCATATACTGTCCCCGAACTTTGAAAAAACTACTTATTGTTCCTTTAATGGCATTCACGCTTGGGACATCTCTGGTATTAAAATGTCGACGGTAACACCGCTGGGTTTCTGAATTTGACCCATGTGACTCAAAGTACCACTGTAAAATGAGGGTTCGTTCCTCGGTGATATATTTGCTCATATTAACGTCGGAAGGGTAGTTCTGAATGCTCTGAAAAAATAAAATTGAAATATTTAGAAACAAAAGAGTTATGGCCAAAAGTCAACTGTCAGTGACTTTTGGGCCACCCTGTATGTGTCCAAAATATGTGCAAACCCATACTTCATACTATGTCTACTTTAAGACGTAATTTTACCGTAATTTGTTCTAGCATTTTAGTCTCAATTTTTCCTTGAGTTGCTTCCACTGTTACCAGCAGAGGGCGCAAACACTACCCCACGCTTTTAAAGTTAGACCAGTTTACTTTAAGAGGTTTTTTCCCTTACCTTCCTTGAAATGAAACTAACTAGAAATGCAAAGCCGCGTAGTATTTTCAAACCTATATCATATGTCTCCTTTAAAATGTCATGCGGGCTTTCCTGTATTCCCCGTCCCTCATCGATGCACTCCCGCAGGCGCCCACATACATCAGCAACACATTAATTCAATTTCAGATCTGAACGTGACACGTACAGAGCGCCGCACTTCTCTTTCTTCTTGTCTGTTATTTGTCAGCAGCTTGGTGACTCACTCGCATTCAGAACCAACAATAATTGCATATTACCACCCTAGAGGGGACAAAAACAGTTTATGGAAAAAAAAAAAAAACAGCAGCCCATGATGAAATGTGTAGAGTGTTTTGTCATATATGTAGTGATAGATAGAAGTCTGGATCCATTGGTTTGGGTTATGTTTGGGAAGGTTGGCGGTTCAAATCCCACTGTCAACATAAAATATCTTCGGTAAAGCGGTAAGATCCACTGATCTACAGGTTGGCGATGCGATTCCAGCTCCCACTCATGAATGCGGTCGTTGTGTCCTTGGGCAAGACACTTAACCCACCGCACCGCCAGTGTTTGTGTACACTGGCGTATGAATATCTGTGAGTGACTGAGTGGTTTCTTGATGTAAAGCACTTTGGGTACATTGAAGGTGGAAAAGCGCTACATAAGAACCATTTACCAAGCAGCGTTTTCTTGGTTTGAAATCAAAACATCACTACCAAAATGCAGCATGGTGCTAGAAGAGTGATAGAACACTCACTCGCTTGATTGGTTGAAAGTAGGGCTTTGAAATTGATCAAATTTAGATAGAAGACTGCTTCAATTTTCAGTGATCAGTTTTGAGTGGACAAGTCTTCCTGGCCAATCCAATCCTGTAGATTGGACGACAGCCGCTCTAACCACTGAGCCACTGTCTATGTGATTTGGCTGTCAACTTTAAACAAGAACTGGGAAAAATTCAACATGTCTGTCCCAGCAAAACCAAATGCTTTTTCTATTGATTTTCGTTCCCTTTTTCGGAATAGCTTCACATTTGTGACATTACGCAAAAGCGATCTTTCAGTGGAATGCATTTCGAATCCTAATTTTAACATAGCATAACATAGCGAGTTTGTTCTCAATCGCCAAGTAAGTAATCGGTAGGAATCTGGTTCATCGTTCATGGATATTGAAAATGAATCTTCCATCAAGTTGCATTGGCCCCCGTCCTCTGTGTTTCAGATGACATCACAATATTCGAAAATCGCTTCAATTTTCAGTGATCAGTTTTGAATGGAGAGTTCTTCAACCAATCCAGTCCTGTGGATTATTAATCCACGGTGGAATAGATCCAACAGTTTTATGTGTTTAAGTGAGACCGTGTAATTTTTAATGTCCGCTCAGAGTAAGGAGGAAAGTGAAAGTAAAAGTAAAGTAAACACAACCAAAATGAACCAAAAACCAAACTGAATACTTACACTAATCACACACTGTGGCTACTACTGGGCTATACTGAGTCACATACCACTTTCATTCATGTGTTAAAGTGTCTTGCCTAAGGACACAATGACAAAAATTGGTCCAAGCAGGGATAAATCCTCCGACCTTCAGGTTGGGAGATGACTGCTCTAACCACTGAGCCACTGTCGAAATGTTTATGCTAAAAAAGTTTTATGTTTTATGTTCATGTTCATTAAATTAATACTAGAAGTGTAAAAAAAAAAATGCTTAAATTATGCATATATAGCACAACCATATTTACGCAGCAGAAATAGATTTCCAAGGGGCTCGCGTAGAGGTGGGACTGACTGTATAAAGCCAGACACAGAATATTGTGAGAACATTGACCTAAGTAGCGCAAGATATTCATATGCAATCATCTTGGTACTTGTTCCCTATTTAGCCTTGCGTGTTTCGAGAATGTCTTTTGAAAATGACTCACTGATTTAGAAGTAGCGCACTCTAGGTTTCTTCTGCTGCCAAACGTCTAAGAATAACATGGTTTGTGTTTACAGTCCAAAACATCACTGGTGCAAATAGTGCAACACAATAGTGTCCCTTTTGGCATTCCGTAATGATTGAAAGCGTGATTTTTTGTTGTATTTCTTCACTCTTAAACCTTGTGTTGAATACTTGTTTGTCAGTAAGAATGTGACACATGCTTATTTTAAGATGTCTACACTGGAACCTGCTTCAGTTACATGATACGAGTATTCATCTTTGGTTGACAAGGTAAACAGCTAACGGTATATCCATTTATGACCTTCTACGGGCAGTATGTAAAATTAGTCCATAAGTCATTAGAGTAACTTTCTCTGAGTAAAAGTACTTAATGGCTTGTAATGTAGCAACGCATGTGCCTGCTGTTTGTACCTCCACTCATCTGACGAGATAAAACTTCTTTCAAATCTCTACCTGGTCTGTAATCGATTCCTTCACAATTACAAATACTGTGTGTTACAAACATTTACGTGAACTTGTTTCTCAGTAAAAATGCTGCACATGCTTATTGTAAGATGTCCTCACTGCCACCTGTTACTTCTGTGACAAGAGGCTTTGGCAATCCATCGTTTTAGTGACTGCAAGCATTCTTTTCAGTGACATATTCTACCTTCTGGCAATAGATAACGGTCAACCCATTTATGACCTTGTATGGACAGTATGTCCAATTAGTTTTAGCCCTTATAGGACCAGCCTTCCATAGATAGTACCTTCCTCAGGGTATACGTGCAGGGAAGGCTCCTTTGTTATGTGCCGCATGTGCCTGCTGTATGTACTTGCACTTCTCTAATATCAGATAAAACGTCTTTCAACTCTCTACCTGGTCTGAAATCATTTCCTTCACAATTACAATGATCAAATCAGCATCTGAATTGACAGGGTCTCTTGGATGAAATGCAAAACTTACAGAAAGACTTATAGAAAGTAATCCACAAAACTACTTTTAAAACTGTTTTTGTTGTCAGCAAAAGGTGACTGATTGGTGTATCCCAATTATTATCATTACGGCTTTGGCTGATCATTTATGACACCCGTGAATTATTATGTTACATTTCAGACATCACAATATTCATCTAAACCAACTTAGTAAAAGAAAACAAGTCTTCTGACGTCCGGGTTGGAAAATTTTAGTGCCCAATGAGGATTAAATATATAGCGCTTTTCCACCTTCGAGACACTCAAAGTTCTTTACGTCATACACCAATGTACGCAGACACTGGGGGCGAGGTGGGTTAAGTGTCTTTCCCAAGGACGCAACCACAGCATTCATCTGTGGGTCACTGGATCTTACCGGTCAACCAATGACATTTATGTCGAGAGCGGGGTTCGAACCACCAGTGGCATAATGTTGTTCTGATGTTATAGTTTTTCATGATACCTTCTATAGCAATCTGTTGCACCTCAGATTGCGTTATAGTGACAAGCCTAGTGACGGTGAAAACTTCCCAGACACTGACCTAAGGGTTAATTGTTTTTGTAAGAGTCTTGCTCAAAAGCATCCAGGAAGTGCTCGCAAAGTCATAACACACTTTGCTATGTGACATTTTGACCCCAACATTCAACAACAGTGCTGAAGTTGCCTATGCAATTATACAGCGAGCCGTCTTTGGATTGACTAATGCTTTCGCTCCCTCGGGACGCTCTCTATCTCCCTGAAGAAGTGAGTAATCTTCCTATTATGTCTGTGCACTTTGATATCTTTAATATAGGTGCAGTTAATTACAGTATACAGGGACGGAGCAAGTGTTAGAGTGGGCATCATCTGCAAGTAGAAGGCAGTTATAGCAAAATAATATGAGTATAGAATTGCCATGATATCCCATGATGCATTGCAAAAATAACAACCATTCATTACTCTGGGGGTATATAATGTAAAGGGGCGTATCTTCATAATTATAGCAGTTGAATGAAAACTACTGGCAAGACCACCAACAAGTACGGCAATGAGTCATGGACATTGTCAAACTTATACTGAACTTGAAGAAAAAGACATTTTATCCATGGGTTTCATAATGATGAGAAATTAGGACAGCTACCATAGCAATTAAGATTTTTTTTGTTGAAAATCAAGTCCTAGCTTTTCAGGGGGCCCTAAGCTGAATTTGTCTCTGGGGCCCCCTGACTGCGGATGCCTCCTGGCTCAGGTATTGGTGATTAACATTTGACAACATTATGACTCTGCTCTCATCACCTTGACCAGTTGTATTTGTATTTATATGACCAACTTCAGACTGAAAGCATCCAGCACTGAATGCTGTGGCTGACGTCACACTCGCTTAGTCCACTTCTTTATATAGTCCATGGTCACATTAAGGGAAACAAAACAGTAGAATACAGCATTAACATGCCCTGATCCCCCTTGTCATTATTCGAGTCAGTCTCGTCACTGTTATTTAGCTGTTCAGTGATGATTCCGGCCTTCCTGAAAGCTCGGACGACACTTGAACCGAGAACTACAGTGAGAGATGACTTCTCGTTCCCTGTGGTGCATATAGATACCTTACTGGCCTCTGTTTTCTCAACAGTTTGGTTCACAGGGATGTCAAAGGTGAGGGGGACTTCATCCATGTTGGTGATGTGTTCTGGCTGGATCTCCTTTTTAGTGATCTACTTCTTGCCATTGTGGCGTAGTTACACACATATTACTCCGTGAGGCTCTTGACTACGATAGCTGTAATGCTCCGACAGTCCATCGGTGCAGCTTCATATTTTATACATAATACATAAGGCGCACCGGATTGTAAAGCGGATGCCCGATTTTTGAGAAAATTAAAGGATTTTAAGTGCGCCTTATAGCCCGAAAAATACGGTAAATGTATGTGTTTGTTAATGCGGTGTGCATCGTGCCGCCATTATGACTGCTGAACATTCTGCCATAAACATGCACGCAGAGCCCCACCATCACGATGTCCCTGCAAACTATCAAAAACTCTAAGCAGACAAACAGGAAAAAAAAGAAAACAAGATTTCACAATTTACTGTTAATATGGCAAAAGTTTAGTCTGTACTGGTGGCCAATGGGCGGCCACATGGTAAAATGAAATTCTATGTACAAATAATTAAACCATAATTACCATACTTTGCCATTCTGAGAAAATTAGGCTGGTGGTCTTTTAGTCTCTTTTAGACTGCTAATGACTCCTCTACATACGGCTAACGCTAGCCTTCATTTTGGCTCACAGTGCTCTTTAGACTGCAGTTCCTTGAAAAAAAAACTGCTTTGCCCTACACTTCTCAACATTATGGTAATTGGGTTCATTTTTGTCCATATTTTTCACTTGCACAATCGTTTTGTCGGAAGGACCACATGGCCACACATATGGTCCAGTGCAAAAAAATCTGCCAATGACATGATCTATTAATCCCCTTAAGGCAGGAAGGAGTATAAATATTCCAGAGTGGGCGGATTCAGCCGCCTCCAGCTGCTGTTGGGGTCACATAAGGAGGTGTCGATGTGGTGGTTGTGGATTTTTTTAAATTTATTTATGTTTTTTTGGGGTGAAGTTTATAATTTAACTTCCTGGTTGGACACGGGCACCAGATTACACATAGTGATGATTAGTAAAATAAAAATGGATGACAATACACCTATTTTATTAAATGAATGCCCGAAAAATACCTTTCTCACGCATATATTGCCCTTGCATTTTGGATAGAACTGTTAGAACTGTTATGTAATCGCTGCAACTTCCTGCATTTTGTACTTTTCAACATTTTTTTTTTTTTCTTTTATTTTTGCATAAACTGCTACTTAACTGATGTAAAACTATGGCAACATTTACAGAGTTTACTATTCCGCCAAGCAAAGTAATGATTATAATAACATGAAAACCTCCTGTATGAATTTTAAGGCAGAAGGGAGTATAAATATTCTCGAGTGGGAGGATTTGATGAAAATGGATCCTCACCTCGAGCTGCTGTGCGCGGGGGTTCTTGGGGTCACACAGGGAGGTGTTGATGCGGTGGTTGTGCTTTACGCAGCGCTGTGTAGTGTTCTGGGGCATGGGGAACGTCTGACGCACTAGAGTCAGCCGACCGATGGATTTCATCACCAGCTCCTGCAGGTCGTAGTCGGAAATTTCCTGAAAGAAAAAGAGAAGAGTGGGTTGAAAGAAATGTAAAAATAGTTTCAGCTGCGCAAAATCAGTGGGTCCCATAGCCTGTATAAAGAAGCGGACTGAGCGAGCCTGACGTCACCTGTAGTTTTAAGAGCAAAATGACGAGGCTCGCTGCAGCAGTTACAGACAGAGGGGTGACGATTTTTTCCATGTAAAGTGAACTGAAGCCAGAGTTGATGGAGCTGGAAGCGTGCCCATGCTCACTTCCTATTTGGAACATGGCAGCTAGCAGGTTAGCTATGTCCATTTATATATACAGTCTGTGGTAGGTCCTCTGCATTCGATCTGTCCTTTGTCATTACCAGAGAAACCCGTCAGTGTTAGAGGGGAAACAGAGTAGCAAGACAGACTTGAACTACCAAATGGAAGGCTAATGTTTGTCCATTTGTCCTGCACATAGACTGTATAAAGAAGTGGACTATGGCAATGTGTGACCCATAGCGCTCAGCTCCAGTCAAATGAAGCTCATCGAGGCTAGCAGGTATAGGAGCTGATTTGGAGATAAGTTCCATATTTGGAATTCCGACCACAAGTATCATAGCAACCAAAGAGCCAATCTGGAGCGAGGCTGTTGAAGGTAACGCCACTTCTCGCCCGCACCGCTGGTTTAGCAGGGAGCGGGAGCTTAGCAACGATGTCAATTATACCTGTTGCTAATGCTAGCGGGAGCATCCTTGGGGAAAGAAGCTCGTGTATCTCAATTTACAGACACAACGATACGAACCTTTTAAGACCAAAATGATGAGCCTGACAGCAGCAGTTACAGAGAGAAGGGTGACTGCTTTTCAATAGAAAGTGAATTGGAGCCAGAGTCGATGGAGCCGGAAGCGGGACCATGCTCACTTCCTATTGGCAGCTAGCAGGTTAGCTATGTCCATGTCTATGTCTCTGTAAAACCTTATTAAAACTTGTGTGATGGTCTTGTGGTAGTATTTTTTGTTTTGATACCAAATAATACTATGGCAAGTACTGCAATATCCAGCCAATACCCAAACCAATAACTTTTGCATTATAAAGTATTGAAACACCTCGATTTTACAGAATTTTACCTTGGAATTAATTAACTATTTGCATTCATGACGTCATTTTTTAGTTTTTTGTAATTGCAAATTCTCTGAAATGATTTTCTTTTTAAAATTTTTTATTGTAGAAGTGGCACACAATGAGTTAAATGGTCAAACTACTCACTATATTTATTTATTTTGAGCAGATTAATGAACACACTTAATGTATATTTTCCTTACTTAAGCTAAAAAATAACTGGAAAGACGAAAAAACTTATTAAATCCCAACCCTCCATTAGAACATAAATTAAATTCTTTATTTAAGCTATAAACAAAATAGCGAACACCAGAAAATTGGCAAAAGGATCTATTTACACAGCGTTTTGGCAGAAGCCCGGTGCGGACTCTACATAAAATTTGAGAGTATTTTTTGTTTATGGTTTACTTATTAATTTTGCATTAATCAGGAAAACATATCGAGAAACCTCCCCACACACACGGACCACACACCACTGGAAAAAAGAGAAAGAGAGAGAGAGACAGAGGGGAGGAGAGAAGGACGTTAGGCACAGGAACAAGAATGATGTGCGCTCATAAAGTGGCAGAATGGGGAACAGAGGGAAAATCGATAACAGCTTATACCAACAGTCCAGAGCCCCAAGTGAAAAACAAGGAACCTTTTCAGAGCACGCAAAGGTCGTTTCAGATTAAAGCATGTGCTGGATCATTATAGAACTAAAACATTAACTTGGGCCAGAAATCTCACCGTTCTGTTGTAAGAACCGGTTTTTACTATTCCTGATTTATGTAGTCTTAAAATTGTGAAAAGGAGAACGAGTTAAAGAGGCTGTACCTGTTGTTGTAATTGTAAAATCATTTCTTAAAGGTCCTATATTACACAAAATGGACTCTCGTGAGCTTTAATCCATGTTATAATGTCGTTATCGCCTCAAAAATAGACCTGGAGTTATTGTTAGTCTGTCTACATCTCCAAACCTCAAAATGCTCTGTTCCACCTTGTGATGTCATGAAATGGTAGTTTTCAAGTTAACAGCTGCTTTTTAACTTTTGTTTAGTAGAGATTGACAATGGGCCTATCGTTGAAACTGACAGAAAAAAGGACAATACAAAAAGAAGTTTGAAAGGTTTTATTGATTAAAGTGATAATCGCTTATAAAGTTGTTTTTGTATATTTCTACCTCTAGACTATTTTAAGCATATCTTTTTTAATTTTTATATTATTATTCATTGTTTTATGTTGCACTTATCACTGAAAAAAGTTCCTAATTTGTGAGTTGTGTTCAGTGACAATGGCAATAAAAGTCCTCTTATTCTGATGCTAATGGGTTAGTTTTGAATTTCAGCTTACCCATGCTGTCGGCCATCTTAGGTGTTCCGGCCAAAAGAGTCCCCGGGGAGCCGCAGCACGTTAAGAAGGTTCCGGGGCAGACAACTATGTGCTAACAAGGAGGGGAGTCAAATATTTTAGCTTTTTGTGTATATAATTTGTGTTCACGGTTAAAACAGATCAGAAATTCGAGTGATACACGCCCCTTAAGGTAGAAATGAGACCACTGTCTGCGTCTAATTATCGTCTGAGAATCAGGAAGTGCACCATTTGTAAATGAAACTGGAAATCTTCAAACCTTTTCCATGGAGATGCGATTGATACTGAACTTTCTATCTCCATGGAGACACAACCAGATCAAGTATAGCCTAAATCAGATCTATGGAGAGGCCAACCCGCTCAGAGAAAGAATACATGTCTGTCTGATTAATGCCATGCTGTGGAAACATTCTGGGCAAAGCAGAAAACATGATTTTGATATCAACAGAAAGTATAAAGAGGATTTATTAAAATATACAACCCTTTAAGATATTATGAGCTAATGTGATCAATTGTAAATATCAAATAAACTCTTGTAAAGTAATTGAGGTTATGTTACGGAGCTGACTGCCCGGTACATACAGGCGTTTTGGCCAGATGCCCGAGCAATTAAAGGATGCTCAACCTAAGTGGTGAGTCTATAGCAGTTGCCAACACTAAACTAATGAGTTTTGTAAAAGGCTATTACTTCTCTGGCTGTGTCCAGTCACAAAAACAGTGGGAATGCAGCTAATTGAAGCACAAATATATAATGGACAGTTTTAGCTCGAGGTTGGGGAGTTTTCAGGCGCTACACACATGCACTCTACTCTCCTAAAATCTACCCTGCTGCTTTTTCACTGTAAAAAAAAAAAAAAAAAAAAAAAGGCCATGGAAGTCAAAGTAGTGACTCAAACACAATGCAACAACAGCAACAACACTAGAGGCTGTTAAAGGTTTGCTATGTGGATGTTGTTATGTTATCACCCAAAAATAAATCTGAGAAGGCTCCCAGCTGCAAGTACATCACAACTGAAAATACCGGTTTTCTGGGGGGGGTTTAGTTACATTTTTGAGTGGTACGGAACAAATGTGAAATGATGCATCTCAAGGGCTATCCAAAATAAATAAATATATATGCCAGAAGAAGCACACGGTTTAAAGGGGTGACATCGGTGACGGCAGAGTTTTTTTGAAAATCAAAGGGGTACGGCGCTCGGTCGGAAGAGAGTTTGTCCGCTGATCCAAAGGCTGGAAATTCGAATCCTGCTCGGTCATCCAGCGGTCAAATCCGCTGACTCACAGGTTGCCGGTGCAATTCCAGCTCTCACAGATGAATGCAGTTGTTGTGTCATTGGGCAAGACTCTAAACCCACCTTGCTCCCAGTGTCTGCGTAGACTGGTGTATGAGTGTGTGTGTGAATGGTTCTTTGATGTAAAGCGCTTTGGGTGCTCAGAAGGTGGAAAAGTGCTATATAAAAATGTGGCCATGACCAAAGATTAAGCATTAAAGTAAATTAACGCTAATGCTACCTGCATATCAAATGGGAATGTGTGAGAGACTTATTAAAAAGCACAAATCAGCTCCAACTAAGTCAGTTCTTTACAGTCTGATTGTGTTAAAACAAAGCTCAGATTAACTTGCGTCACACAGAACAGTGCCACCAATTAGCTTCAGCCCCCTGGGGGAATATTGATGACATTGCGTGAAAAATATCAATAATTTTTGTCTTTTTTTATACGTACAATCTGGTGTCCCCTCTAGCAGACAGCTCTATCTGAGTTCTCGAAAGCACAGCGTGTATGCAGATGTCATTAATGAGCAGCATAAACCACGAGCGCCCGTATGAGGAGCCCATGTGTTGCCTGTACTCTGCACGTCCTTGTGGAAGCTGAGGCGGGGCATCAGTGCTAATTTTAGCCCGAGGACGCTCCCTGTGCCTGGCTGTGGATCCCCATTCATCCTGTGGGAGTGCAGAGGGTCAGGCGCTGACGAGATCAGAAGTGACGCTTATCGTCCCCAGAGGAGCCAACATGACCACCAGCCGCGACGCCCTCTTCATCCTCTCTCTGAGTCCCCTGTCTCTTCTGTCTCCCTTCCCTCCTCTTCCTCCTCTGTCTCTTCTGTCTCCTCTTTCTCATCTGTCTCCTCTCCCTTCCCTTTCTCCTCTGTCTCTTCTGTCTCCTCTCCCTCCTGTCTCCTCTCGCTCCTCTTCCTCCTCTGTCATCTCTCTCCTCTCCCTCCTCTGTTTCTCTTGTCTCCTCTCGCTCCTCCTCTTCCGCCTCTGTCATCTCTCTCTCCTCTCCCTCCTCTGCCTCTCCTGTCTCCTATCGCTCCTCTGTCTTCTCTCTGTCCTCTCCCTCCTTGGTCTCTTCTGTCTCCTCTCCCTCTTGTCTCCGCTGTCTTCTCTCTCTCCTCTCCCTCCTCTGTCTCTCCTGTCCCCTCTCACTCCTCTTTCTCCTCTGTCATCTCTCTCTCCTCTCCATCCTCACCCTCCTCTGTCTCCCCTGTCCGCTCTCACTCCTCTTTCTCCTCTGTCATCTCTCTCTCCTCTCCCTCCTCTGTCTCCTCTCTCTC
Organism: Periophthalmus modestus; assembly: GCA_019594935.1. Taxonomy (NCBI): domain Eukaryota; kingdom Metazoa; phylum Chordata; class Actinopteri; order Gobiiformes; family Gobiidae; genus Periophthalmus; species Periophthalmus modestus. The sequence continues at coordinate 21,475,661 of JAIEZT010000012.1, read as the reverse complement.
CTCTCCCTCCTCTGTCCCCTCTCACTCCTCTTTCTCCTCTGTCATCTCTCTCTCCTCTCCCTCCTCTGCCTCCTGTCTCCTCTGTCTTCTCTCTCTCTCTCTCCTCCTCCTCCTCCATATCCGCTCTCTCCACATGTGTGCATGCCGCTAATCCAGGCTTCTCTCTAAATAAATCCTGATAGGATTATTTAGAGATTCTTACCACATGACACTGTGGATGTCAAAATAGCATACAAAGTCATGGATGAGTGCACACACTTGGTGGGTGGCTGAGGGCAAGTTTGATGAAGATAATATCATAAATAAATGTGGTTCTAAGAGTTACAAAAAACAGATATACGTATTTGAACATGATACTCTAACTTTGCCCTCTGATTTGACCGCTGATCACTGTACTACTACTACTGCTACTACTAATAACAATATAACTAATACTGCCTACATTGCTCTTGACACGCTTGTCAAAGCCTATCAAAGTGATGCATTGTAGTCATTATTCATTCAACACTTGATGGAGGTAAGCTTATGTAGCCACAGCTGCCCTGGGGCAGACCGACGGAGCCAATCTCTGATCCTCCGACCACCACCAATCGCTGACGCACACCACTGTCAAACTAGGTGTCTTGCGTAAGTACAAGATGACAGAAGGTGGAATTGCACCTCCACCCTATGGTTTGGTGGAGTACTCTACAACTACAACTACCACCACAACTACTACAACCACTACAGCAACTAATACTACTACTGCAATGTCTACTATTACTAGTACTACTACTTTTTATACTGCTAATAGTCAGTGACGTGCGGTCAGGTGAGGCAGTGCCTCACCTGTCATCACAGAGAGAAATAAATGAAATAGTTATATTTATCCAATAATTTGTACTATAAAGTTATTTTCTATTTAACTTTGCAATTTAATTTTTTTTTTTTTACTCAAAATCGCTGAATTTTTACGTTTATCGTTGAAATCCTGAGAAAAGACGTGCGGTGAGGCACAGGCTGTTTGTGCCTCACATGGACTGACTGTGCTGTAGTTAAGCTGCTGTTTTAACTCTTTAAGGGCTGAGCTCATTATAGCGGCTGTGAAAAGGCGCCGGGTGAGGCGCGCAGTTACCCCTGCCTCATGTTAGGGGGCGCTCGTGAGCCCAGGGATTTTTGCAACTACCGTAGAATAGGGGCCGCAAACTACAATTTAGAGTTAGCAAGTCAACTTTAGCAGTTCACTTTTTCTTCATGTCTGGTCCTACTTTTTAAATGGAGGAAGATTATATATTAAAGCTCAAGCAGTTTTCTAAACTGGACTTTCGGTCGAAGCAGGAGGTTATAATTAAAGGAAGGAGCTAAATGGTTTGCTCCAGACGACGGGACAAAAGACTCGCTCTTTTCAAACAGAGACGTACAAAATGGTAAGAAATTTAATTACTTCAATCCACTGAAAATTAATTGGGGAACAAGGATAAAAAAACAATACAAAACCAGTTTGCTTTTTATTTCATACCATTAGAGCTATTTCATATGGACTTCGGAACTTTTATTTTGAAATTATTTTTTATTCTGGCCCCAAGTCACTTACTGGGAGAGAAACTGACCCGGGGCCAAATGTACTGACACCTGGCCCCATGTTTGTAAATCTGATTGTGACGACATGAGTGCCTCACCAGCCATGAACCTCACCGCACATCACTGCTAATAGTACTACTAGTATTACTTGTACTGCTACTACTACTATTATTACTAATACTACTACCACTACTGAAGGATGGGTCTCCCTAATCATACCTTAACATTAACTTTACGTTTATTATTAATCCACCACTGGGACCGCTATGGAAATATGAGAAACTGCCTGTAATTTCTACTAATGTGAACAGGTTAATATAATTAAAGATTTGACCTTGAAAGAATCTCTCGTGCTGTGAGCAAAATCTTTCTCTAAAGAGTCAAATGAAGACATTCATTTGTTAGCTTTTGGCTAAAACGTGGCACGCATCCCAAACAGTTTCTCTCACAAAACCCTGAGGGAGACTGAGTTACAAAGCCAACAGAAAGATGTGGGCTGCAGAGGAATGTGCAAAACTGCAAAAAAGCCAGATCTGTGGTATGGACAAGAATTAGGATTCACAGGAGCAGTCAAGGGCAAGTGGAGGAATGTTAGGATGCAGCGATCAGGAGAGGGTTCTTTCATAGTTTTAGACATTGTTTGAATGCACATGAGCAGAGAGGCTAGACTCAAAAGAAGAGAGCATTTGGGTTCTTGATAAATCGGCAAACATCACTACCTCTGACAAAACTGGCCTCACTCAGGTTAAAACGCACTTAAAGTTGGAGGATTTGACCTATAGTGCATGTTTTGGGTTGAGTGCCCGGAGGAAGTCCACACAGACACAGGGAAAACGTGCAAACTCTGCAAAGAAAGGTCTAGGAAGTTCAGAAATCAAACCCTGAACCTTCTTGCTGTGAGGTTAGAGTACTAATCACTCAAACAGACACAAACTTTACAGTCACTCCCATAAGAAAAATCCGCCCTGGAGAAGATTGAACTTGACCACTATCCACTCTAATTCATACAGGTGATGTAGATGTCTTGCCCAAGGACACATCGAAAGTACCTAGTCTGAGCAGGGATCAACTTTTGGGTTGGTTGGCAAACGCTCTAAAATTCATTCAATATTTCTGTTGCGTCCTTTGTTCTTGTGTGGGCTGTTTTTGAAGAGACCTTTGTTTCTTATTGAAACTCGCCAACCCTGGTGTAAGTGTCTGCACTGAACTACTGCTTCTCATCTTTATCTAAATCCATACAACACAAACCAGATTTTCCAAGGACACTAAATATCCACAGTCTCCAGCCCTCCTCTTCCTCCTCCTCCTCCAGCGGCACCGTCATAAGGACATATCCCGACACTTTGGCCCATCTCCAGCTGTGCACAGCCGTTAACAGCCTCTTCTTCTCCTGCACAGCTCCAAATAAATCTGCTCAAATACAACTTAAACTCAGACTGTAGCCTCAGATCACATTGTGTTGGAACCAGCCCCAGGACGCCCATCAAACTCACATCTGTCTTTCTGACCACCAGTGTGCAGGATTTTGGAAGGCATTTATTACAGCCAAACTATAGAGACTCGTGACCTCCAAGAAATCAGTGAGAGGAGCCCAAAGCGGATCGGAAACCACTGACTGCACAGGACTCGCTATAGAAAAGAGACACTACAGCTGCATTTATGACTAAAATATATGTATATATACTTCACTGAAATAAAGTTACTGCAATGGTATTTAAGATTCTACTAAACTTTTACTACAACTTTTAACGTTGTGGAAGGTCATAATGCTCATAAGGCTGGGCGATGGTCAAAGGAGGGGTTCTCGACAACTGGATCGCTGGACCTCTCGGCTGGCCTGGGAACGCCTTGGGGTCCCACCGGAGGAGCTGGAGGACGTGTCTGGGGTGAGGGGAAGTCTGGGAGTCCCTGCTTAGACTGCTGCCCCCGCTACTTAAGCTAACAGACAACATAACAACACACTTTATTCTGTTAAATAAAACTCTAAACTGGAACGAATTTTCAGTGTTGAGGTATTGCCTTTTCAATGGTCAAAATGGTAAATGGCTACATTTTTATACATTGTTTTTCCACCTTCAAAGCACTCGCCCATTCACACACACATTCTTACACCGGTGTACACAGACACTGGGGGCGAGGGTGGTTAAGTGTTTTGCCCAATGACACAACAACAGCATTCATCTGCGGGAACTAGAATCGCACCATCAACTTGTGGGTCAGTGGATCTGACCGCTCTACCAATGATGTCTATGTCGAGAGTGGGATTCGAACCTCCCACCTTCGGATCAGTGGACAAACACTCAACTGAGATACTAAGTCACCGCGGCTTCCTGTATTTTTGCATTTTTCTCCTCTACGGTTTTGTTTTTTCCACAAACTGCCATGTAACTGGTGCAAAACTCTGATAAATATTTACCACATGTTCTATCCCACCAAACCAACTAAGAATTAGAATGAGTTTTGAGACTGAAATACACATTTACTAGTATGCTACTTCTCTGTATAAATAGTTTTAGGTCAGATGAACAAGAAAGTCACATAGACTACTCGCCAAATATGCCCAACAAGTATCAAGGGGAAATGGCCATAGAATCAATGCAGCGAGCTATGTATAATGCTACTTTCAGATCATAAAACTGCAGTGTGCGTATGCCCAAGCTGGTGCTCTCTCTATAAAATCTAATTTAAGAAGTTTGAAGACCTTTTCAACATCCAAACAAAGAAAAATCAATTCCATTTTCTAAATACCACCGTGCCATAGGAGCGTTCCCCTTTTAAATGGGGTTTGTTCTTTTGGTCTTGAAACGCTATAAAATCTCACTGGACTTTTCACAAATACAAGTTAAACACTTTTTATTATTATTATTATGGTTAATAATTAATATGAAAGTAATTATTTTGTTCAGTTTGATTGTGTGAATGAGCTGGAATGAAACTGACAGACTATGTAACATGTAGGGTGGACGGTTTGCCCCTCGCTTGTCTCCATGGAGATGTTTGCCTGAATGTTGCACAGTATTGCATTAAACTTGCATTAACTGATCACATTATGAATAGAAAATTTGTTTTGAGCAGAGGCCGCAGAGGGATGTGGAAGCCTGATCTGTGGTTTGGAATTAGGATTCGCAGTCAAGGGCAAGTGAAGGAATGTTAGGGTGCAACGATCAGAAGAGGGTACTTTCAACGTTTTCGACATTGTTTGAAGCAGAACGCCTACACTCAAAAGAACAGAGCATTTGGGTTCTTGATAAGTTTGAGAACGTCACTACCTCTGACAAAACTAGCCTCACTCAGGTTAAAGCACACTTTATTTTCCCGGTAATTTGTCCTCTACATTTGGCCCCTCCATAGAGTGTATAAAGAAATTTACTAAGAGGAGTCAAATGAAGCTAATCAAGGCTAGCAGTACCATAGCAACCAAAGAGTCAGTCTGGAGCGAGGCTGTTAAAGGTAATGCCCGTTCCCACCCACACCTCTGGTTTCGTAGGGCCTGGGCGCTTAGCAACACCGTCAACCAAACCTATTGCAGCAGTTAGAAAGAAAGGAGCGAATTGGATGGAGCCGGAAGAGCGCCGATACCCACTTCCTATGTGGAACGTGGTGGCTAGCAGGTTAGCTAAGTCCATTTATATGTACAGTCTATGAACCCATCCCTCAATGCCACTGGGGCAACCTGTCAGGAGTAGCTGGGACCCACCTTCAGATCTTGAGCTAGTCTTGGTCACGACTAAAAGTAGAGCCAATTTTGAGCGTTTGGTTCTTAGATATATGACTTTATCTGCCTGTTTTAAGTCTGTGAAATAAGACAGAGGAAAGTTATTCGATATATCCATTTTGAGTGCCCAATGTGACTTAAGTTGGGAAAAAAAAAAAACGTTCCAAGCAAAGCAATAACATCTCCATGGACACAAGCAGCTTACAGAACATCCACCATTAAGGTTACGCAGTGAAAAGAATGAAAGATTGACTTGACAAGAACGATGTACATAATTCAAAGTTATAAAAATGCCAAATATAGCATAGCATGACACTTTAAAATGAATAGAGATGTGTGTGAGAAAGTCCACCCCTCTCTCTCTCCTCCTCCATGTCCTCTCATCTGGAGCAGAACCACAAAAAAGCTGATCAATTATGAACAGTGCCCTCCCTCTGTGGGCTGTGTAACTGCGCGGGGACGATAAAGCCTTACGTTAGCCCCCTATCCATAAGAAACCACAGGGAGAGTCATTATACACACTGAGCAGAATAAAACTATGCAAAAATATCCTAACGCTCACCAATTGTAACAACAGCAGTAGGCTTCACACACTGCTACATTAGAGGGATTTTTCTTAACATGGCTGCCACCAAGTTGTATTTAAATTAGGCTTAAAGCATATGTGCTCCCTTTGAAATACAGGGACCAGGTTCATGCTTTATGTTATTTCCAATAGAGCCAATTTACGTTTTGTAAATGATGCTTGGAAATGTTAACAGATATTACGTATTGGCAGCAAAAATTAACTAGGTGATAACCCACATGCCCCCATATGTTAGTACAGCCCAAAAGTCACTTACACTTTTAAATTTTCAATAGCACCTAGTATCATCAAATTTTTGCAGTAGATAAACTGAACCATCTGAGATTTTTGGCAATATATACGGTTATAATTGTTCACTTACACTTGAACTCATCACTACTTAAACTAGGGGAAGTAAAAATGACCTAATTTTTAACAATAATGTTTTTTAAGTGTCCACCATTTTGGTTTTCACACTGAATAGCCCGATCCAACACACTTTGCATAACATTTAAAGCATTTCCAGGCTTATGGCTCGTATTTGATCCTCGATATTACGTTTTAAGTCGTTTATTGTCTGAGGTTTATTCACAAACACCTTTTCTTTAAGATAGTTAGGTCTCGGGAGGTCTCTGTATAAACACGCAATTGTAATGAATGCAATTTGACAGCAAAACGCTTTGAATGAGTCTGCCGATGGTTTAAAAAAAGCTGCAAAGGGTTTCTACCTGTGACGCAACAATCCTGGGAAAATTAAAAAAGTAGTTTCTGAGGCTGAGAGGAAAAGGAGTTATCACAAAGGATGATACTGAAACCAGTGTGGGCAAAGCTAAAAAGAAGTCCAAGTATGTCATCTTAACACAAAAAAAAAATAAATTGCATAATATGTATCCTTTAAATGTGTTAGAAAATACATTGTGTAAAGATGAAGATTCCTGACAAATTTTCAGTATGGCCATGTTCTGATTATAGGGGGTTACATAGATATAATCCCCTTTTGCATAATGTAAAGGATTTGTATTTTAACATAACAATAATTAGAGCTTCAGTGAATAAGAAGAGGAACTTGATTTTGTGGAAGTTTAACAAAATAAAATATTTCCTCACATAAAAATGTATTTGGAATAATCTTGGTGGAGAAACAATTAAGCTTTATTGGCAATTAACACAAATGTACAATATTGTGAAACTTTCAAATAGGTTTTGAATTAGTCAGGGACCGCAGCGAATAGACAGATGGTAGTTTAGTAAGATTGCATTTCACATCAGATATCATGGTTTTGCTTTTACTTGCTTTTCCTGTTTTCATTTTGTTATATTAAGTATTTATTCCTTTTTTTTGTTAGCACCTTACAATTAAGATCCAAGTCGCTGTGGTCGCCGTCTGGTCTGAAGTAGTCCTGTCACAATAAATACTATATCGACTTCAATATATGTTAGATGGAAAAATCATTTTTGGGTCAGTATTTTTCATGGGTACATCTTGTTATTTGTCCTGTTCTATTAGATTTGAGCTGTAGAAGGTTAAATATGACGCAAAATAAACACAAACTAACTACCAAAGTGTTTTTTTTAACCATATTGTACATTTCGAATAGGTTTTTGGGGATAATTCTACTGTAGGGTTATTGCGTTAGTGGCATACATTTGTTTCAGTATTATCGTTTATCGTCTATTTTCTTCATTAATACATCATACTTCAAAATTTGTTATCGTGACAGGCCTAAAAAGATTCTGAAACAGATTTATAGATTTACTACTGGCTATTTAACAACAAAGTTCTTCCTGACAAACCCAATCTTCTTCTCAGTTAATGAAAAACAACCACAATTTCATACCCTCCAATCCTGTCATATCTATTTTAAATCAGTTGAAGGACTTTTGACTACATTTCCCATGATGCCTCAGCAGGTACGGAGTGCTCTAGGTGCCATGCTGTTTGTGTGGAGCCACAGACTGGTGTGTTCAGCCTTCACCAGTAGAGGCTAACGTAAACAGTGGTGCGTGCCAGGAGCGTGGAGAGTGTGAGACAATAGCAGATGTCTGTGAGAGCAGTGTTGTACCAAGGCACTGGAGCAGAAAGCCAAGCACGGAGCTGTGGTGAGCGCTGTGGACATCACCAAAACCATCTGTCAGAAAGTGGGAGAAGGACGGGAACACAGAACAGAACTGACTTTCTCATTTTTCTTTATACTGGTTGTTTTGTTATCATTGGTTGGGTCAAAAATGTGCATAGTCTGACCATAGACCAAGGGTGTCCAAACTGTGGCTCGAGGGCCAAATGCAGCCCTCAGATGATTTTTATTGGCCCTCAGGCCTTCAGTTGAACTGGCCCAATAAATCATAATCAGTACTTTTTACAGCAAATTGAGAGTAATCCTACCAATATAACCTAAATGACATTACATTCATACAGACCTAACATTAATATTTAAAGATTTATTTAAAGTATGAAGTCAAAACTATGTTAAATGCACCATCTGAATTATCCCCTGTACTGTCCGCTGGCTCTCCGTGTCAAATATTCTTCAAGATATGGCCTTCAGTGAAAAGAGTTTGGGCACCCCTGCTATAGACATTATATATAAATGGGCATAGCTACATTTTGGCTCCATCGACTCTGGCTCCAATTCACTTTCTATTGAAAACCATCACCCTTTTTTCCATTACTGCTGTCAGGCTGGTCATTTTGGTCTAAAATATTCATATTAACCCGCTCTACATGATACTACTTTATCCCTAAATCAAGATATGAACATTTATAACAGACAAATCAAGTGCCTTCTTTCTCTGAGGTTGCTCCCACCTAATTTGCAACAGGTTTGATTGACAGGGTAAACCAGCGGTATGGGCAAGAAGGGGCGTTACGTTCAATACCGTTGTTACTGATTGGCTCTTTGACTGCTATGATACATATGATCAGATTCCAAATATAGAACTCAGCTCCAGATTAGCCGCTACAACTGAGCTTTATTTGGCTGGAGCCGAACACTACATGTGACGTCACACTTTTTTATATGGTCTATGAGTCTGACTAAATGTAAAAGTGGAAACTAAACACTAAATCCACTTTTTTTTTTTGCTACTTAACTGTATATATGGTGTTTTAATAGCGTTCTCTACTGGTCATTCCCATTTTTTTTGGCAATTCTAGTGCAAACGATGTACATTTGCAGCTTTCTGGTCAAAGACAGTCAAGTCAGTCAGTGTGCGCCGCCTCCTGTGGCCACTGCTAAGTCAAGTAGTTGGTGACATCACACCAACTACAGCCAGGTGTTTCTGATTACAAACACGTGGTTGCAGGGGCGGAGTTTGAAGTGTGTATACCTGATAGACCAATCACACTGTTATTTTTTTATACCTGCTGGCATATTTAAAGGCCAATAACAATACAATAACAGCAGATGTCTGTCAGAACACGGCTGTACCGAAGCACCGAAGCAGAAAGCCAAACACGGAGCTGTGAGGAGCGCTGTGGACGTCACCAAAACCATCTGTCACAAAGAGGTAAAACGATGGACAGATGGAATACTTTTTCTTACTTATTTTTATTTGTTTTATTTTGTTTGTAGTTCAGTTAAGAGTTAAGTGTGGCTGATCAAACTAGTAAGTCATTTAGCCATCGCTCTCCTTCTGATACGATAAACGGTGCAGTAGTTTGAGAGGAGTTAGGTTGCATATTATAATTGGGACTAACTTGGACCTGGACTAGACCAGGAGTAAACAAGAACTGGAACAAGATCAAACTATACAAACCTAAATAAGACGACAGTGGAAAGAATTCAACTTCGTCAATAGTAAAAACTCGGCTGAGTGACATTGGACAACCACTAAAAGCTTTATTTTGTATTTAGTGACGGGTGCTGCTTTTTCTTGTCATGAGAGTGAGTGCTTTTTGGCTCAGCATCATGTATTTTCAGTTACATGTGAGTGAGTGGCACCATTGACCCACTGCAGTGACTACAGGATCAGCCTCTCTCTCTCTTGAGGCTTCCATTAAATAACTGTGCAGAATGACATTCACAGCCACATTTAGCCCAAGCCCTCCAGTTTGTTAATATACCCAGTGAAGAAAAGTTGACTTGACCGTTACTATTAGTAGAAATGCTCAGATTATTATTTGGTTGCACCACTTTTGTTGTAATTTGAGAGGTATCGCACCAAAACTATACCATCACTAAGAGCCATGTAACAGAAAGCATCATGTCTTTCCAGATACATTTGAGCAGTGGTGGAAGTACTCAGTTTTGCAAATAAAAGTTCCAATACCAGAGCCAAAAAATGTGGTTAAGTAAAAGTATTAAAGTACCCGTTTAAAAAATGTACTAAAAGAGTAAAAATGCAAAAGTATTTCACACAGGTTTTGAGGTTTTAACAAGCTTCAAATGCAGTGATTTTGATAAAGATTCAATAGCAATTAAATCAATTGTTTCTTCCTAGCTGTGATTTTTTTTTTTTTTTTTTTTTTTTTGTGTATTTTTTCTTGGCTCCAATTATGAATTATGTTAAAAATAAACCCCTCAGCCTTAAGAAAAAATACTTTCCAGTCCAGCTCAAAACCGTAAAGGAGTATTTCTACTAAAAAGAAAACATATCCCCTGTAAAATTTGACTACGGCATTTGAGTGACACCATTGATCCACTGTGGTGACTTAAAATGGCGAAAACTACACACTACCAAAAACTATGCATGTATTTGGATGCCGTGAATTTGATGTTTAACTAAATGCTAAATTCTCAAAATATTCTTAGAGATAAAACAAGTGAAAAACAAAGTAACAGCATCTTTGTTTTGCCAATGCATTTTTCCTTCTTATCATTTTCAATTAAAAGACCTATATTACGCAAAATTCATCCCTGTAAGCTTTAAGCCATGTTATAATGTTCTTACCTCCTCACAAACACACCCAGATTCATGTTTTGCTTCATTCACACATGTTTGAGTAACCCTTTATTATTAGTCTGTCTACATCTCCAAAGCTCAAAATGCTCTGTTCCACCTTGTGATGTCATGAAGTGGTAGTTTTCAAATTAACAGCTACCGTTTATCTTTAGTTCAGTAGAGATCGGCAATTCCAGAGCTGAAATTATCCAAATGATTCTAGTGAAGGTGTATGGAGTTTAAAAAGACAATGAACCACTTCCTGTTTTACCAAATGACATCACAAGGTGGAACAGAGCTTGAGAGAAGAACTCAGCCTAAATATGCAGGTTTGTGTGTTATGAATGAAGCAAAACACAACTCCAGGTATATTTTTGATGAAGAAACATTATAACATAGATCAGAAAATAGTGTAATATGGGCCCTTTAATCTATGAGTTCTACATGGCTTCACTTTAACCTGTATTGAAACATGAGCATTATGAACAATTTAGGCATAAGAAGTGACATATTCCTGAAAATACAGGCATTTGACTGGAAATGAAAGTGTTTTGGTTATTGGTTTGTGGAAAATTGTTTTGCTTTAGGCTGTGTTGAAAGCTATCGTGATAAAGGACACAGGGGGGTTTGAGATTCAATAATGTCTGAGCACAATAAGCAGAGTGAAGGTGGACCTGTAGGACCCATAAATCATCTCATGGCACTCACCTCGTTTATCAGGATCCAGTGACAATCGAAGGCCACCAGGTTGGTCTCCACCACCTGCAACAACAAAGGAAAAACAGAACGTGTTAGGAAATGGATTTAGAGCTTTTGAGGAAAAAAAAAAGTTCAAATGACCCAAGAGGATGTGGTAGCGAGTGAAACGAAATTGACCATGCGGTTTGCAATAGGTGTTGGGCTGGTTGACATTTCATCATTGATTATTCCATATAGTTATTACGAGGCATGTCATGAGCTATGTGGTAACGGCTTGGCCCGGCCTAGTTATTACTTGGATGGGAGACAACTGGGAAAATCAGGACAGGCACAGTGGGGCACCAGTGGCAAAAAACCCCCCAAAAAACGTTGTTGTGTTCTTAGGCGAGGCACTTCACCGACATTGCGCAGTATGAATGTGGTGTGTGTGTGTTGGGGGTGGGAGTTGGATTGGTCAATGGCGCAGATTGGCACCCTCGCTTCTGTCCGTCTGCTCCAGGGCAGCTGTGACTGCAGTAGTAGCTTAGCACCACCAAATGTGGAGTGAATGAACAATGGTCTGTAAAGTGCTTTAGGTATCTTGAAAGGTACTATAAAAATCCAACGATTACTTACTGTGATTGCTATTCCAGTGTTTCTCAAACCACCACTACCTTTTGATGCCTTCACTACTGCAATACCATGCCTTTTAGACCCATTACAAGCAACTGCCTAGAACTTTCATAAAGATACACCGCCTGGTCAAAAAAAAAGTCGGCACCTGGATTTAACTAAGCAAATAGGTACAAGCCTTGTCCAGTTGGTCAGGTCCAGGTTCAGCAAGAGTATGAGCCCAAAGAATGAGGTCAGCTGACTACCTGAATATACTGAATGACCAGGTTATTCCATCGATGGATTTTTTTCTTCCCTAATGACACGGGAATATCCAAGATGACAATGCCTAGATTCATCTGGCTCAAATTGTGAAAGAGTGGTTCAGGGAGCATGAGACATCATTTTCACACATGGATTGTCCACCCCAGAGTCGAGACCTTAACCCCATTGAGAATCTTTGGGATGTGCTGGAGAAGCTTTGTGCAGCATCAGACTCGACCATCATCGATGCAAGATCTTGGTGAAAAATGAATGCAACACTGGATGGAAATAAGTCGTGTGACATTGCAGAAGCGAAATCGAAACAATGCCACAGCGAATGCGTGCTGTGATCAAAGCTAAAGGCGGTCCAACAAAATATTAGAGTGTGTGACTTTTTTTTTTTTTTTTGGTGGTGACTTTTTTTTTGGCCTGGTAGTGTATTTGAGTTCCCTGGCAAATCCAGAATGATGTCTCTGTATTTTTTTATACAGATAATATAAAGCCTGGTCCCCACGTTCTCCGCTGTGTCTCAAGCCCAGTCAAACGTGATCGTGCAATCAGAACTTTGAACTTGTAAAACAAAGGAGCCCATTGGTCAACTATGATTTACAAATAAAATAAAGTTTTTCTGACCTAAGATTAACAGAGTTCGTTAAACCAAAGTCATTGTACAAATCAGAGCATTCAATATAAAATGAAGTCGTTGCACAGGAAGATCATTTCATTACATAAAGGTTACACTGAAAAGCTATTCAATGTGTCCACTTGCAATCATTTTTATATGTTTTTTTTTTTTTTTTTTTGGCCTTCACATTATTCATAACACAAAGCCATATTTTATTACTACCCAACAAACGTGTAATTCCATTGTCTTGTTTGTCAGTGCCTCTAACTCATCTTCTCTTTCCATTGTGCTTCTCACCTCTGCTTGGCTAAAATACAGTCCTACTCGTATATCATTAGCTGTAATTGTGTAGGTAACTGTAGCGGCGCGCCTCGTAAAAACACTTTTTAACCGTAAACAAAAAGGCAACAGCTGGAGCGTCTGACGGAGCGTGGCTAATAGTGCTTTAATCTCTCGCAAAGTCGCCATAAAACTTCCATCATTAGAACACAGAAGGCTGCCGTAAAGCATTGTGTTCACGGATACACAGGGATGATCCAGCGGAGGAGGAGGGAGAGCGGAAGCATTGACAGAAACTGTTCCCACCCACTGCTCCAATTATTTAGCCTCTGTAAAAGTGATTGACAGCTGCATTTAACTAATCACAGTGAAGTGTGATCTCTCAGAAGAAGCAGGTTACTTTATTGATCTCTACTTTATTGACAGTTACAAGTACCTTGGTATCCCACAAGCAAATGGCAGCCCTGAAGAGGAAACAAGGAAAGCAGCCATGTACGAAATCTCTCAATGGCAAGAACAAGACCCAGGCAATAAACAGTACGCCCTGCTGCATAATCAGGATAATCAGCAGAAATCATAAGCTGGCACAGGATGAGTACAGACCACAGACGCTAAGACCCGAAAGCTTCTGACCACGGGAGAGTTTCCATCCTAAATCCAGCACTGCATGTGAGCCGTAAGGAAGGAGGCCGAGGACAAATGAGTGTGAGATGACACTGTCCAGGATGAAACATCCAAGATCCATAAGAACATCAAGCAGTGGAGTGCAGAGGAAGAGGAGCTGGAAGACCAACCATTCATGGAAGGACAAGCCCTAAAGCAGATGTGACCACCGGAACATACCCTGATCCTGATGTGTGTATGTATGTGTGTGTATGTATGGTGTGTGTGTGTTTGTGTGTGTATATATATATTATAATATATGTTAATATATATATATATATACTATTATATATATTATATATATATAATATATATATATATACATTAAGTATATATATATAATATTATATCTATATATATTCTATATTATATATACATATCTATATATAGACACATATATATATACACATATATGATAACACTATATATATACACATATATTATATAATCTATATCGCATATATATAATAATATATAAGATTATAGATTATATTATATATATATCTATATTATATAGATTTTTTAATTAGATATTTTTATATATATGTGTAGATATATATGTGTATATATATATATATACTATATATATATTAATAGATATATATATATATCGATATATATATAATATATATCTTATGTATATATTCTATATATATCTTATATATATATCTCTATAGATAAGATATACACACACATAATACAGAGATAATGATAATATATAGTATACCCCACACACACACACAGACATCATACACACACATACCTACCCACATCCTGATCAGTTATGTTCCGGTGGCTTACATCTGGGCGTAGTGGCTTGTCCTTCCATGATGGTTCTTCCAGCTCCTCTCCTCTGCACTCCACTGTCTGAGACATTTGATGAGCAACGTCATCTGTCGGGCATTGTCCCTTGATGTTCTTATGGATCTATGATGTTTCATCCTGACAGTGTCTCTCACACATCATTTGTCCTCGGCCGCCTTCCTTACGGCTCACATGCAGTGCTGGATTTAGGATGGAACTCTCCCCTGGTCAGAAGCTTTCGGGTCTTAGCGTCTGTTGGTCTGTATCTCATCCTGTGCCCAGCTTATGATTTCTGCTGATTATCTGAGTTACTGGGCAGGGCTAGCTGTTTATGCCTGGGTCTTGTTCTTGCAATTGAGATTTCGTTCATGGCACATGCTTTACTTGTTTCCTCTTCATGGCTGCCATTTGCTTGTGGGATACCAAGGTACTTGTAACTGTCAATAAAGTAGAGATCAATAAAGTAACCTGCTTCTTCTGAGAGATCAACACTTCACTGTGATTAGTTAAATGCAGCTGTCAATCACTTTTACAGAGGCTAAATATTGGAGCAGTGGGTGGGAACAGTTTCCTGCTTCCGCTCTCCCTCCTCCTCCGCTGGATCATCCCTGTTGTATCCGTGAACACAATGCTTTACGGCAGCCTTCTGTGTTCTAATGATGGAAGTTTTTATGGCGACTTTGCGAGAGATTTAAAGCACTATTTAGCCACGCTCCACGTCAGACCTCCAGCTGTTGCCTTTTGTTTACGGTTAAAAGTGTTTTTACGAGGCGCGCCGCTACAGTTACCTACACAATTACAGCTAATGATATACGAGCATGGACTGTATTTTAGCCAAGCAGAGGTGAGAAGCACAATGGAAAGAGAGAGATAGAGTTAGAGGCACTGACAAACAAGACAATGGAATTACACGTTTGTTGGGTGTAATAAAATATGGCTTTGTGTTATAGAATAATGTGAGGCCAACCAAAAAAAAAAAAAAAGAACATATAAAAATGATTTGCAAGTGGACACATTGAATAGCTTTTCAGTGTACCTTTTGTAATGAAAGATCTCCTGTGCAACGACTTCATTTTATATTGAATGCTCTGATTTGTACAATGACTTTGTTTAACGAACTCTGTTAATCTTAGGTCAGAAAACTTTATTTTATTTGTAAATCATAGTTGACCAATGGGCTCCTTTGTTTTACAAGTTCAAGTTCTGATTGCACGGATCACGCTTTGACTGGGCTTGAGACACAGCGGAGAACGTGGGGACCAGGCTTATATTAATCTGTCATAAAAAATACAGGAGACATCATTCTGGATTTGCCAGGGAACTCAAATACACTACCAGGCCAAAAAAAAAAGTCACCACCAAAAAAAAAAAAAAAAAGTCACACACTCTAATATTTTTGTTGGACCGCCTTTAGCTTTGATCACAGCACGCATTCGCTGTGGCATTGTTTCGATTTCGCTTCTGCAATGTCACACGACTTATTTCCATCCAGTGTTGCATTCATTTTTCACCAGATCTTGCATCGATGATGGTCGAGTCTGATGCTGCACAAAGCTTCTCCAGCACATCCCAAAGATTCTCAATGGGGTTAGGTCTCGACTCTGGGGTGGACAATCCATGTGTGGAAAATGATGTCTCATGCTCCCTGAACCACTCTTTCACAATTTGAGCCAGATGAATCTAGCATTGTCATCTTGGAATATTCCCGTGTCATTAGGGAAGAAAAAAATCCATCGATGGAATAACATGGTCATTCAGTATATTCAGGTAGTCAGCTGACCTCATTCTTTTGGGCTCATACTCTTGCTGAACCTGGACCTGACCAACTGGACAAGGCTTGTACCTATTTGCTTAGTTAAATCACAGGTGCCGACTTTTTTTTTTGACCAGGCGGTGTATCTTTATGAAAGTTCTAGGCAGTTGCTTGTAATGGGTCGTAAAAGGCATGGTATTGCAGTAGTGAAGGCATCAAAAGGTAGTGGTGGTTTGAGAAACACTGGAATAGCAATCACAGTAAGTAATCGTTGGATTTTTATAGTACCTTTCAAGATACCTAAAGCACTTTACAGACCATTGTTCATTCACTCCACATTTGGTGGTGCTAAGCTACTACTGCAGTCACAGCTGCCCTGGAGCAGACGGACAGAAGCGAGGGTGCCAATCTGCGCCATTGACCAAATCCAACTCCCACCCCCAACACACACACACCACATTCATACTGCGCAATGTCGGTGAAGTGCCTCGCCTAAGAACACAACAACGTTTTTTGGGGGTTTTTTGCCACTGGTGCCCCACTGTGCCTGTCCTGATTTTCCCAGTTCTCCCATCCAAGTAATAACTAGGCCGGGCCAAGCCGTTACCACATAGCTCATGACATGCCTCGTAATAACTATATGGAATAATCAATGATGAAATGTCAACCAGCCCAACACCTATTGCAAACCGCATGGTCAATTTCGTTTCACTCGCTACCACATCCTCTTGGGGTCATTTGAACTTTTTTTTTTCCTCAAAAGCTCTAAATCCATTTCCTAACACGTTCTGTTTTTCCTTTGTTGTTGCAGGTGGTGGAGACCAACCTGGTGGCCTTCGATTGTCACTGGATCCTGATAAACGAGGTGAGTGCCATGAGATGATTTATGGGTCCTACAGGTCCACCTTCACTCTGCTTATTGTGCTCAGACATTATTGAATCTCAAACCCCCCCTGTGTCCTTTATCACGATAGCTTTCAAACACAGCCTAAAGCAAAACAATTTTCCACAAACCAATAACCAAAACACTTTCATTTCCAGTCAAATGCCTGTATTTTCAGGAATATGTCACTTCTTATGCCTAAATTTGTTCATAATGCTCATGTTTCAATACAGGTTAAAGTGAAGCCATGTAGAACTCATAGATTAAAGGGCCCATATTACACTATTTTCTGATCTATGTTATAATGTTTCTTCATCAAAAATATACCTGGAGTTGTGTTTTGCTTCATTCATAAACACACAAACCTGCATATTTAGGCTGAGT
The DNA here is from genome assembly GCA_019594935.1 of Periophthalmus modestus. Lineage (NCBI taxonomy): Eukaryota > Metazoa > Chordata > Actinopteri > Gobiiformes > Gobiidae > Periophthalmus > Periophthalmus modestus. Next base: position 21,457,995 of record JAIEZT010000012.1, on the reverse strand, counting down.
TTTCTCTCAAAGCTCTGTTCCACCTTGTGATGTCATTTGGTAAAACAGAAGTGGTCATTGTCTTTTTAAACTCCATACACCTTCACTAGAATCATTTGGATAATTTCAGCTCTGGAATTGCCGATCTCTACTGAACTAAAGATAAACGGTAGCTGTTAATTTGAAAACTACCACTTCATGACATCACAAGGTGGAACAGAGCATTTTGAGCTTTGGAGATGTAGACAGACTAATAATAAAGGGTTACTCAAACATGTGTGAATGAAGCAAAACATGAATCTGGGTGTGTTTGTGAGGAGGTAAGAACATATAACATGGCTTAAAGCTTACAGGGATGAATTTTGCGTAATATAGGTCTTTTAATTGAAAATGATAAGAAGAAAAATGCATTGGCAAAACAAAGATGCTGTTACTTTGTTTTTCACTTGTTTTATCTCTAAGAATATTTTGAGAATTTAGCATTTAGTTAAACATCAAATTCACGGCATCCAAATACATGCATAGTTTTTTGGTAGTTGTAGTTTTCGCCATTTTACAGTGGATCAATGTCACCACAGTGGATCAATGGTGTCACTCAAATGCCGTAGGCAAAATTTTACAGGGGATATGTTTTCTTTTTAGTAGAAATACTCCTTTACGGTTTTGAGCTGGACTGGAAAGTATTTTTTTCTTAAGGCTGAGGGGTTTATTTTTAACATAATTCATAATTGGAGCCAAGAAAAATACACACACAAAAAAAAAAAAAAAAAAAAAATCACAGCTAGGAAGAAACAATTGATTTAATTGCTATTGAATCTTTATCAAAATCACTGCATTTGAAGCTTGTTAAAACCTCAAAACCTGTGTGAAATACTTTTGCATTTTTACTCTTTTAGTACATTTTTAACGGGTATCTTTAATACTTTTACTTAACCACATTTTTTGGCTCTGGTATTGGAACTTTTATTTGCAAACTGAGTACTTCCACCACTGCTCAAATGTATCTGGAAAGACATGATGCTTTCTGTTACATGGCTCTTAGTGATGGTATAGTTTTTGGTGCGATACCTCTCAAATTACAACAAAGTGGTGCAACCAAATAATAATCTGAGCATTTCTACTAATAGTAACGGTCAAGTCAAACTTTTCTTCACTGGGTATATTAACAAAACTGGAGGCTTGGGCTAAATGTGGCTGTGAATGTCATTCTGCACAGTTATTTAATGGAAGCCTCAAGAGAGAGAGAGGCTGATCCTGTAGTCACTGCAGTGGGGTCAATGGTGCCACTCACTCACATGTAACTGAAAAATACATGATGCTGAGCCAAAAAGCACTCACTCTCATGACAAAAAAAGCAGCACCCGTCACTAAATACAAAATAAGCTTTTAGTGGTTGTCCAATGTCACTCAGCCGAGTTTTTACTATTGACGAAGTTGAATTCTTTCCACTGTCGTCTTATTTAGGTTTGTATAGTTTGATCTTGTTCCAGTTCTTGTTTACTCCTGGTCTAGTCCAGGTCCAAGTTAGTCCCAATTTATAATATGCAACCTACTCCTCTCAAACTACTGCACCGTTTATCGTATCAGAAGGAGAGCGATGGCTAAATGACTTTACTAGTTTGATCAGCCACACTTAACTCTTAACTGAACTACAAACAAAATAAAACAAATAAAAATAAGTAAAGAAAAAGTATTCCATCTGTCCATCGTTTTTTGAACCTCTTTGTGACAGATGGTTTTGGTGACGTCCACAGCGCTCCTCACAGCTCCGTGTTTGGCTTTCTGCTTCGGTGCTTCGGTACAGCCGTGTTCTGACAGACATCTGCTGTTTATTGTATTGTTATTGGCCCTTTAATATGCCAGCAGGTATAAAAAAATAAACAGTGTGATTGGTCTATCAGGTATACACACACTTCAAACTCCGCCCCTGCAACCACGTGTTTGTAATCAGAAAACACCTGGCTGTAGTTGGTGTGATGTCACCAACTACTTGACTTAGCATGGCCACAGGCGGTCGGCTGCGCACACTGACCTGACTTGACTGTCTTTGACCAGAAAGCTGCAAATGTACATCGTTTGCACTAGAATTGCCAAAAAAATGGGAATGACCAGTAGAGAACGCTATTAAAACACCATATATACAGTTAAGTAGCAAAAAAAAAAAGTGGATTTAGTGTTTAGTTTCCACTTTTACATTTAGTCAGACTCATAGCCATATAAAAAAGTGTGACGTCACCATGTAGTGTTCGGCTCCAGCCAAATAAAGCTCAGTTGTAGCGGCTAATCTGGATTGAGCTGAGTTCTATATTGGAAATCTGATCATATGTATCATAGCAGTCAAAGAGCCAATCAGTAACAACGGTATTGAACGTAACGCCCCTTCTTGCCCATACCGCTGGTTTACCCTGTCCCATCAAACCTGTTGCAAAATTAGGTGGGAGCAACCTCAAGAAAGAAGGCACTTGATTTGTCTGTTATAATGTTCATATCTTGATTTAGGGATAAAGTAGTATCATGTAGAGCGGTTAATATGAATATTTTAGACCAAAACGGACCAGCCTGACAGCAGTAATGGAAAAAAAGGGTGATGGTTTTTTCAATAGAAAGTGAATTGGAGGCCAGAGTCCGATGGAGCCAAAATGTAGCTATGCCCAAATTTAGTCATCTATAATGTCCCTGATAGCAGGGGTGCCCAAAAACTCTTATTCACTGAAGGCCTATCTTGAAGAATATTTGACACCGGAGAGCCAGCGGACAGGTACAGGGATAATTCAGATGGTGCCTTTAACATAGTTTTGACTTTCATACTTTAAATAAACTTCTAAATCTATTATTATGATCTTGGTAGGGTCTATGTATGGGGTATGTAATGTTCATTATAGGTCTATATTGGTACGTACGGTCATTACTCAAATTTGCTGTAAAAAGTACTGATTAATGATTTATTGGGCCAGTTTTCACTGAAGGCCTGAGGGGCCAATAAAAATCCATCTGAGGGCTGCATTTGGCCCCGAGCCACAGTTTGGACACCCCTGGTCTATGGTCAGACTAGGCACATTTTTGACCCAACCATTGATAAACAAACACAACCCAGTATAAAGAAAAATGAGAAAGTCAGTTCTGTTCTGTGTTCCCGTCCTTCTCCTCCCACTTTCTGACAGATGGTTTGGTGATGTCCACAGCGCTCAACACAGCTCCCGTGCTTAGGCTTTATGCGACCAGGTGCCTCTGGAGTTTACCAACACTGCTCTTCACCAGGGACAGCTGCTGCATAAGTGTTCGTAGCCACACACGCTCTCCCTATGCTCCTGGACAACGCACCACTGTTTACGTATAGCCTCTACTGTGAAGGCTGAACACACCAGTCTGTGGCTCCCACACAAACAGCATGGCACCTAGAGCACTCCGGACCTGCTGAGGCATCATTGGAAATGTAGTCAAAATCTTCAACTGATTTAAATAGAGATGACAGGATGGAGGTATGAATTGTGGTTTGTTTTTCATTAACTGCAAGAAGCTTGGTTTGTCACGAAGAACTTTTTGTTAATAGCCAGTAGTAAATCTATAATCTGTTTCA
>JAIEZT010000012.1:21291569-21454339 GCA_019594935.1 Periophthalmus modestus | reverse complement strand
TTCACTCGGCTTCATCATTCAGGTCTTAGAGCATCACCTCAAGTAGTTTTTCAATTGATATCAAACACGGGGCAATCGATCCAATTGGATTTCAGAGTGATTGAAAGCGTTGCTAAGCGCAGACAAACTCAAGGTGAAAACAGTTTTATCATACCACAGCTGCGGGGCAATGCAACATGCCGATTAAAAGTTCAGGAAGTCAACAGAAGGATTATTGGTAGAACATTTGTGAAGGTTTTATTTTTTTTGAACCATGACGAAGAACGTGTTTTAGCTTGTGCCTGATTTCGTTCTGTAAAGTGATGATGCAACAATCGTTTTCAGAGGTCAGTACTTTTCCTTTGTACTACTGAGATATTGTGTTAATTTTCTGTACTATGGTTGGATTTGAGCTGTTACGGTTAAATGTCTGCTTTGGTAGAAAATGTGCTATATAAAATGTGACTAAAACTAACTTGAGACAGTTTAATTGGTTTGTTTTTCAGTTGTGATTCTTCTTGAACATTGATTGCATTTCTCTTGCTGTTCTTGAACTGTGTGGTGCAACACTGGAATTATACCATTGTGGGGCAAATAAAAGTTCTCTTATTTTTAGTGATAGACATAATGATATTGTACATTTAGAAACGTTTTTTTGGGGGGCTTTAGGGTTATTATATCTGTGGCATTAATTAGTTTCAGTATAACCGCATGTATTTTCTTTAGCAACATATCTCATGTCAAAATGTATAACTGTGACATGCCTAGCCAACCCTGCTCAATCGGCTCTATGCACAACAGCCTCCGGCAACCTCAGTTAGCGTCACTACTTCCTGTCCAAATCTGTCTCTGTGAGGTTTTTGCTGAATCGTGATAAAATTAATAAATAATTAAAGACAGTGACTGCAGGGAGCATGTCTCTATTGAAGACTAAACAAATGTCACTTTTGCAGTGCATACATACATTTACATGAAAACACTTTAAATGGTTGTTTATTTTATGTTATGCTTTTAATCAAAGATAGCATTAGCATTGAGACACAGTGAGCCAGCTACCATGCTCCTCTGCACAAGGCCTATTAGTCCCTTCTCGCCCTCTGAGACTGCACCACGACAGAGAAAAACTGTCAACGGGAGTCACAGGCAGCTGTTTCCACATGGTTCTCATTCAGCAACATCTCTGATTGGATAAAACTGTCTGTTTCTAGTTGCTTCCTCAAGGACCCTCCAAAAATGTAATTTAACATGTTCAGGCAATATCATTAACTCATTTATTCATAACTGATTTTATATACACTCCAGGCACTTTTCTAAAAAGACGAAATAAAACTCAAGGACATGCACTTTGAAATTTGAGCTTTTTAAGCTGTTTTCTTTTTAAGTTGTAAAAGGTATTAACCAGAACTCTGCATGCCTCTGTTATCTGTTTGTGTGTTGATATAATGTGCGTGCTCCGTACCTTCTTCACAGTCTCCAGCATGCTCTTGCCTCCCTGCCAGGGCTTGGAGTTCTTGCGGATGCAGCTCAGACTGGCCATGCTGTGCCACTTGCGGTCCTCCAGTTTACGGTGGAAGGTGTTGGCCAACAGCAGCAGCACGAGTCGTAGATGTACTTGTTTTTGTGATCTGGAAAAAAAATACACACAGAGTTAACAGAGAGAAACCATTTTTGTGAGATCTCATATATGGGTCATACTACAAGTATCCCCCAAACCGGGTACTAGGATTAAATCTGTTCACTATTAGTGACATGCTGTGAATGATTACTGTTAAGGCCTATGAAACACTGCATGCATATTTCACCCTATGCAAGTACATAAATAGCACATTTTGGGTGTGTTTTTTAGCCTGCATTAAAAATCAATGGGCCACACATGGACCACCAGCACAATGTATTTCTGGGGCTATTATGTCTCATTTGAAGGAGCTCAGGTTCAGAAAGGCTTTTAATCTGTGATTTCAAATTGACTTTAAAAACCTCATGTTTGCTGTGGTCAGCTACACATACAAGCCTATGCAGCTCGTTATTTTTACTGTAAACCTGTTACATGTAGCGATTCTCAGTCAGACAAATTCGAATAGCTTTCCCTGTCAGTGCTGCACAAACATCCTGCTTGAAACACTGCGACTGCCAGTGTCTTTGGCCCAGAAAAGTTACGCTGTGGAACATTCCCAGCAAAGCAATAGCATCTGCATTAAGACAAGCAGGCGGGGGGCCCAATGCATAAAATAGGATAGATCTTTAAGATTGATTGCCTTCTTCAAATCTTTTCTATGGCAATTAAAGAACTTTGAACTTCTGAACTGCTAAGCTGACAATAACGATTAAATGAATTATGACATGCCATTGTGTAGATCCTGTATAAAGAAAACTCCTTTGTACTTCTGAACAGTACCTACACTTCCTTTCTTATGAAGCCTTTCATAATCATAATGGAACAATGTAAAGCACTACTGCAATCACTGTCATACAAGATCAGTGTAAAGCATTTAAAGCACGTCTATATAGAATCAAGAAGGTAATACATTCCCATTTCCAGCACACAATGGCTGCTTTGAATGAACTTCTAATTTGCAACTGTTTCAATACACTGAGGCAGTCTTAGGTGTGACTCTTCCCTATAATCAGCACATTCTTTCTATTAAAAACCTTGAGACTGAATGCAGTCACGCCAACCTGACAGAGGATAATGAGAACAGCGTGAGCCCAGCTATGAAAATCCAACACATTTCAAATGATTTCTCCTCTAAGACGAACTGTACTTTTGCCTTTGAAACATTAAGCTACACTGCACAAGATTTTGTAACAGGTGAGATTATGAAATTTAACAATTAACAGAACAACAACAATGCATAGGTATATTAGCAGTTGAGAGAAGGCAACATGTTAGCTTTTTGGAGCTTTCTACCATGTTATAATGTTACTGTGTCATTAAAACATGCCTGAAATGGTTTTATATGTTATGCATACATGTTTGAGTAATCTAGCGATCTTTCCTATGCCCTATTTGAATCCTCCTTACAGTTACACTGCGAGCCTGAGATATAGCACGATATATTGGATAAGCTGCTCATTGTGACGATTTGCTGAGCAGACTGGCCTGGGAACGCCTTGGGGTCACACTGGAGGAGCTGGAGGACATGTCTGGGGTGAGGGAAGGCTGGGAGTCCCTGCTTAGACTGCTGCCCCCGTGACCTGGCCCCAGATAAGTGGAAGAAAATGGATGGATGGATGGATGGATGACGATTTGGGATGTTCAGAATGCATAAAGGTAAGTGAAGAATAACTTTGGAACACTGCGACGGTTTAAATTAACGTCTGTTTTTACATTTTAAAACAGTAACACTCATGTACAGTGCTTTAAAGAAATGGAATAATTTATGCTTATGACTGATAAATGAGTGCGACACGTATCTTTAGAAAATGAGGTGTGAAGAGCTCTGAACTACAGGGCGAGACAGTTTTATAAAACACACTTGAGACGGCATGTGCACTTCTCTGTAGAGGACCGCTTTTCAAATCTGAATATAATTAACAACTGACAAGGAAGTTAACAGTTGGACTTGATTTTGCTTATTGACCGCATTCAAAAAAACCCATGATGGAAGCACGATATGCTGTTAAACGCAAAAAAAATCAGAGGAGATGTAACCTAAATCGACTGTTAGCGTCACTACTTCCTGTCCATGAGGTTTTAGCAAAGTCAAGCAAAAATCAACAAATATTTAAAGACAACATGTTAAACACTACACATATAAAATGAATACTTCACCAGAGGACACTTTTGTGTTTAGAAAGAGACATGTTTGTGTCTCAGCGCTAATGCTAATGCTAATGTTGAAGCAAAATAAATATGAAAACACCACAAACTGATGAATTCTACATATAAAAATAATTGGAGGGTCTTTACGTTAATTAAGTTCAATTTAAATAGGTTGTTTAGTTTATGTTTTCCAATTTTAATAAAAGTGGCTGTTAGCTAGCGTGCTGCTGTGCATAGAGCCTGTTGATTCTTAGGAACAGGAACAAATCTTGTTCTTCCTATAAAGGTCGGAATCTAAAAGCGACAATTATTGAAAAAATTAAATTAAATCTGCCAACAGTGCAAAATGTATAAAGGGAACAGTAAACTAAAGATATGTGGAAGAACCTGATGCTGCCTGTGGGGTGACTACTGTTAAATACACTGCGCTCCAAATGATTATGCAAATTATATTTTTCTCAGATTTTGCCAAATTGTTCATATAAATGACAGTCATCATAATTTTCAAGTCATCAACCTTTAGAGTACAATTGAACAAACCTCCTAATGATAAGAGTATTTTTCAAAAAGAAAAACTTAAAATGCATTTTAACAGTTTCAAACCACGTTATTGTTGTCAAGAACTGACAATGATAATTTGTTTATTTTTCAATTAGAAGCATTAGCATATTACTGAAATCAAAAGCTATTTCAGTCAAAACATCTTAACAGGTCAAGTTACATTTTAACATAGGACCCCTTATTTGATAGAAGCTTCACAATGCTTGCATCCTGTGAGTTTGTGGAGAGTTTCTGCTTGAATTTCTTTGCAGGACGTCAGAATAGCCTCCCAGAGCTGCTGTTTGGATGTGAACTGCTTCCCGCCCTCATAGATCTTTCGCTTGCGGCTCCAAAGGTTCTCAGTAGGGTCGAGGTCGGGGGGGCACACCATGAGTTTCTCTTCTTTTACGCCCATAACAGCCAATAATGCAGAGGTATTCCTTGATTCCTTGCAGCATGAGATGGTACATTGTCATGCATGAAGGTGACTTTTCTAAGGAAAGCACAGTTCTTCTTTTTGTACCATGGAAGAATGTGGCCAGTCAGAAACTCCACATACTTTACAGAGGTTGTAATAGCCGAATAATGACCGAATAGAAGGTTTATGCATAACTACAAGCCTCTGGAGGATCCTACACCTTGATGTCCGTGGGACTCCAGAGACACCAGCAGCTTCAAATACCTGTTTGCTGCTTTGTAATGGCATTTTAGCAGCTGCTCTCTTAATCCGATGTATATGTCTGGCAGAAACCTTCCTCATTGTGCCATTGTCTGCACGAATCAGTGTGTGCTCTGAATCAGCTACAAATCTCTCAATAGCACAATGATCACGCTTAAGTTTTCATGAAATATCTAAAGTTTTCATGCGTTGTCCAAGGTATTCACGCTTTTTGGCACTAGAGAGATCCTTTTTCTTTCCCATATTGCTTGAAAATGGTTTTCTGCTTAATAATGTGGAGTGTCCTTCTTAAGTGATATTTCCTTTAATTGGACTTACCTTGCAAACTAATTGGCCCAAGTGTCTGAGATTGAATTCACCGACCCAAAGAGCCCTGCGTCAGAATACTATCCATGTGTTTCACTGGAAAGCAAAACCATGTGCCTTTATGACACTTAAACACAATGTGCATAATTTGGAAGGCGGTGTACATATCTATAGTGTCAGAATACGACTGAATGAACACTAACTTTAGTATTCAGTATGTAGAAATGAAGAGTCCAATAGCCAAAATCAGATATTTTGAAAATTCCCCCCATTTTTTTTAAATTTTTTTCTTCTTTTTGATACCATTGTCGAGTGCAGTGGATTTTATCAAGAAGAGATGGCATAATATTTTGATAGCAGTAAAATAGATTTGGCTGTTGAAAATATTACTATACTAAGCGTAAACTACAAGCTCCCATTGACTTTTTTAAAATGGCATTTCATTTTTATTTACATTTATCTAATTAAAAAAAAAAAAAATCTATATGATATACAACAGGAAGTCAGAGCAGGTAACCCTAAACGTGCTCTAGCTCACATGTGGATGATTTTAAACAAATCTGAGCATTGTTGTAATGGCCCTAGGTCTTAAGTTCTTTTGCTAATCGTCCACTGTTTTGTCTGTGTGTCCCCGAGTCTTCGTTCCTTCCCCACAACCATGGCTGTTGGACCCCTTTGACGCTATTGGAGGACTGATTTCCAGCCTGGCCAATCAAAGGGCCACCTTCAGCCACCTCCCCTGTATTAAAGACGATTGGCCGGTCTGCCAACTCGTGTGTACATGTCTCTTCTGTTCTAGTCACTACTGGGGGTAGTGACTTTTTGGTGATGAGACACTTCTTTAGTCAGTACGGACTTTGTTTGTTGTTCCTAAGATTTTGTTTGTTACAAAATTTGTTTTAGTTAACTTCACTTTTATTTTTACCCTTGCAAGATACCCTTTGTTCAGTTTTATTTAGTTCACCTTTACATTCCTGTTAATTAAATTACTTCTTTGTTTACCATTTTTATATCTTGGTTTGTGTTTTTTATTACTTCCCCCGTCCCCAGATGAGCTGGGTTGAAACAATTGTATTAAAAGAGACATCAGACTGTCTTCTTAAATATAAATACAAACCAAGAAGTGCCAGTTTTTACACTTGGCACTACTTGGATGAAATGTAGGCATCTTAAGTAAGACCATTTATTTATGTTTCGATCGATCTTGCTATATACCGCCTCTAATTGCAGAAAAACGGGGACAAGTTGATGAATGTGACGGGACAAGTGGGAGGAAATTTTAAGTAACTGATATTAAAGAAGACCTATTGTGCTTGTGTCTGCTATATAGAATTATAATCTATGCCACCCATGAATCATTATGTTATAATTTACATCCATCCATTTTCTTCCGTTTATCCGGGGCTGCGTCACGGAAGCAGCAGTCTAAACAGGGACCCCCAGACTTCCCTCACCCCAGACACATCCTCCAGCTCCTCTGATGGGACTCCGAGGCGTTCCCAGGCCAGCCGAGAGATGCAGTCTCGCCAGCGTGTCCTGTGTATTCCCCGGGGCCTCCTCTCGGTGGGACATGCCCGGAACAGATGCCCGAGCCACCTCAGCTGACTCCTCTCGACGTGGAGGAACAACGGCTCTACTCCGAGCTCATCACCCTATCTCTAAGGGAGCGCCCAGACACCCTGCGAGGAAACCCATTTTGGCCACTTGTATCCGCGATCTTGTCCTTTTGGATTTGCACATTTTAAATATTCATCTAAAACGATTGAATACAAGAAACAAGTCCGTCAGCTTCTGCGTTAGAAAATCGCAGTGCCCAATGAGAGATGACGTTACTCTAGACAACATCTCGACAAAGAGCTATGTAGTGGTCAGGACCTGCGACGGATAGCTGTAGCGAGTAGCATTTTTTTTTTTTTCATTGGCACCAAAATGACTACGCAATGCTGCAGAATCCTATGCATAAGACCGATAAAGAAAAAAAGAAAAAACGGTAGGTAATATGGCATTTTGGTAATAGGCGACTAAAAAGACTGCACAAATCACTCCAAAAACAGCTTTAAGAAGGTAAGTGAGGATGGGAAACAACTATATCATGATTAAAAGCTCTGAAAAGTCAGTTTTGCAGCATAGGTCTTGATTTAACTGAAGTGACACCATGATTTCGAGATTGTATCAACTGTAACGCACAAAAGTCGGAGTAGGAAAAGCTGGCAATTAGTGTATTTGTGTATTTATTTCTCTGTCTGCATAGCCTTGTTGTCTGTAAATGAAAGCTGACGTCTCCATGGGGGTCGGGGTGATCAGCGCTCTCACCTCAGTGCACTACAATCTGTCTGAGTGTGTGTACATGTTTACCAAGTCATGTGGGGTCTCTAATCTGTTCATATGGTCAATTACAGAACCCATAACTTATCCTTGAAAGGTTTACCACATCAACCGCATGATTTAGAGTTCAGAAATAGGTTCAGTCAGGTTAAGGGTTAGGGCGGCTGTAAATCTGGTTAAGAGAAAATGAAAGCAGGTCTGAGGACTGTCCCCTTAAAGACACGTGGATCTAAACGTGTGTGTGTGCGTGCGCTTGTTGTGCTTCAGTGCAGTGTGAAATTGGGCTTTTGGGGCAATGTCTGACCACTGAGCTGATCGCTTCGTCACTCTCTCTCTCTCTCTCTCTCCTCCCTCCGTCCTCCTTTGACTCCCTACTCTCCTCCTTTCCTCAGTACTCTCCACTCCCCTTCCTTTTTTCTCTCTCCTTATCACCCACTTAACTCCTCTTTCCCCTTTCTTCTCTCAGTTACTTGTCTCCCCTTCTTCTCCTTCACCCTTCTCTCGCTCCTCCTCAATATGCCCCCCCCCCCGGACTCCCATTTCTCCCTCCTCTATTCCCTCTCTCCTTCCCCTTTGCCTCTCGTATTCATGCCCTTCCACGGCACTTCCTTCTCCTCCTCCTTCTTCCTATACGTTCTTTTCTCCCCCTACCCCCTTTTTTTTCTCTCTCACTGGCTCTCTTTCCTATGTGCTCTCCAATGTCCCCTACTCCTCCTCTTTCCCTTTCCAGTGTGCTCTCCTCTCTCCCCTTTAAATGTATTAAGTCATAACTAAACTTGTATAATCACATTTTTTGAATAATTTAAATTTCTGTCAACTGGACAAAAGTTTTAGAGAGAAGACATTTCGCTAATTGTCCAAGCCTCTTCTTCAGTTCTGGTCAAATTGCTGGTGGACACCGCCTTAAATCTGTCTGGAGGGAGGAGCTAACCACAAACTAACATAACTGGTTGTTAGCTAGATCTACTGAACTGCAGTATGTGTGAACTGTGCCTGAGTCATGTTTAGCATAATCATCCAGGCCCTTAATAGATGCTTTCACGCCCATTAACATACTGCCTATCACTATTGTTCTCCTTGTTTTGATTTAGGTCTGAGGATGGAGTTATAAATAGGCGATAAATGATCTCTAAGCCTCCCATTTCTGCTCAAAGATGGATTGTCTTTCCTAACCAAAAACTGCCTCTTTAACTCCCCTCTCAAACCATTTCTTTTTCTTTAGCCAAAAAAAAAAAAAAGAGAAACGCTTTGAGAGTCGAGTTAAAGGCGATTATGCAAAATATGACTCAGGCACAGATCGCACAGCGTAGTTCAATAGACCTAGCCAACAAACTGAAACTGTGAACAAATAAATGTGTTGGTTTTCAGTGTAGTTAGCTCCTCCCTTCAAATAGATATAAGGCAGTGTCCACCAGTAATCTGACCGAAAACTGAACAATCGCTTTAAAACTTTTGTCCAGTTGACAGATTCAATTTTTTCTTTTGCTAAACGTCGACAGCCCTATCCTGCTTAACACTGCATCCATCTTTTACATATGTCATGAATGCTATATATGCAGAATACCATTATGTCTGAATATACATTTCGCTTTTGAATGAATAACACAACTACATTACATTAGCTTACAGTAGACTCCATACATACAGCAAACAGCCTTGATCAGAGAACCCTGGATCCCTTTACGTAACTGTTCTAAGCTGACAATACTGATTAATGTCACTTATGTCACCTCCAGTAGAATTTGATTTAAACCCAGTGTAACCATGACAACAGCAGCGTGTTCGAGGTCGACTTCTGAGAAAGGCGTTCAGGTTAAACCCTCTATACGACTCTTGATGATCATTGGTTACGACATTTAGCATTACTTAAGTGGGTTACTGCTAATTAAGTTATGTCAATTTTCATTTTTACTTCAGTGACACAAGACGAAGCAGAGCAGCAGTGGGTTAAGACGTTTTCCCACTTACTGCAAGGAAGCTGGTTCGATTCTTACTGGTACTGCGTTTCGTTGTCGTGTCATTGGGCGAAGTGCTGCATGTGACTGAGGACTTAATGAATTTAGGGGTTTTAGCTTCCTATTACAGTGTCATAACGGGGCCAGAACAGAGGGACCAAGGACCAAACAACTTCTCACCGTTCAGTAAGTAGGATATTTGTTAAATCGACAATTCCCATGGCAACTGACTTTTCAGCATCATTTTCATCATTCTGAAACCCATGGATTTGCCATTTTTAGTGGTGTCCGAATGGCCAGTCGGTGAAAAGGTTGTGCACTCAAAATTTCCCACAATGCCGTTTGAAAAGTTGCCGGCGACAGTGGTGACTAGACCGGTCAATGTAGCCCATAATGCTTTGCAAGACTCGTTAAAACAACAGTGCGGCAGTGAGTCTTTAACTGGACACAACCCAACTGAGTGAAAGCAGATAGAAGCTCTGGTTAATCGCTCCATTGATCACTCTGAAATATACCGTTAGTTGCTAGCGTTAGCCTCTTTAGCTGAATTTCTCTGTGAATGAGTCAGTATAGAGCAGTGGTTCGGTACCAGTCAGTTACGCATTTGCTACCGGGCTGCACAAAAACAGTAAATAACATATCAGCGACTGAATCTTCTCTGACGTGACTTTCGCCCGTCCCTCATGACACGCTAATAAGCCTGTAGTAAGAAAAATTGACGCACGACCTGTGTATTAATGAATCCGCTACCCATTTGTGAGTAAACTGGGCGAATCGAGCATATCTCTGCAACAAGAGGATGTTGGAGCTGTAGGAGATTGCAAATGACGTTGGCCTTAAAAGTATGTTTGACACAACATCTCTACTGACATTCTGGATGAAAATTAAGCCAGAATATCCTGACCACTGAAAACCTTACTGCCATTTCCAACGTCATATCTGTGTGAAGCGGGATTTTCTGCAGTGACGGCAACTAAGACAAAATTACCGCGCAAACTGGACATAAGAAACACATCACGAGTGTCGTTGTCTCCCGTCACTCCTCGATGGGACCGCCTCATCGCAAAGAAACAAGCGCAGGGCTCCAACTGATTCAGCGGTATGGTGAGTTGTATTTTTTATGCACTTAACTTATTTTTGCTATATTTATCTGCCACGTGTAGAAGGCTGGTCCGTGAAAATAAAACGTACATTATTCCGGTCCATAGTGCAAAAAAAGGTTGGGGACCCTTGCTCTAGAGTACGCCAAAGAGGTCGGGCTGTGTAGTGAGTAAAGAGGTTAGGGGCTAGAATGGACCTTCGCTCACAGCCATTGTCTAAGTGTAAGACTGAAAAGACATCACTACCTGTTTAGATCTTGTGCTGTGTAAATTTCCGGCCCTAATATAAAGTCCATGGTTTGTACAGTTAAGTATGTGAAAATCACAAAATACTGAATGTGAAAAATCCTACCCCCCCCTGGTCGTTCTCCCACCTCCCAAATGACTCACCCACTCGCCCACTCTCCTCCCACACCAACAACACAGGAAATATACAATACGCCATTTTGATCCTCTCTCTCTATGCTCTCTTTCTTTTTCCCTCTCTTTCTGTATCACCATCCCCTCTCTTCCCATCGCTCCTTCTCTCGCTTCCACTCCTTTCTCTGTCTCTCCCCCCATTACATTTTCTCTCCCGACCCTTCTCATCCTCTCTCTTACTCCTCTCTCCGCTCTCTACCTCTACCCTTCGGTCTCTCTTTCTCACTCTCCATTCCTCACGCTCTCACCCCTTTCTTAGCCCCCTTCTCTCGCTCTCCATCCCATCTCTTTCCTTCTCTTCATCTCTCTCACTCCTTTGATAGTCTCCCTCTCTATCTCTCTTTCCATTCCCTCTTCCCTCTTTCTCCATTCCCACCATTTCTCCTTCACCACCGCCTCATCTCTTTTCTTCTTTTAATCTCACTTCATCACTTCCCTCTTTCTTCTTCCTCACTCTTACTCCTCTTTCCTTCTCTCTTTCCCTCATCTCTCTGTCCACCTCTCTCTCACCGTTGGAGGGAGAGAGGGAGAGCGAGAGAGAAAACCATCTCTTTTTCGTCTTTTAATCTCATTTCGTCACTTCTCTCCTTCCTCTCCTTGACTCATTCCTCTCTTTTCCTCATCTCTCTCTCAGCATCGGTTCTCTTTCTCGCTCTCCGTCCTTCATCTCATCTCTTTTTTTCTTTCGATGTCACTTCATCACTTCGCTCCTTCCTCTCCCTGAATCTCTCAATCCTCTCTTTCCCTCATCTCTCTGTCCACCTCTCTCTCACCATCAGTTCTCTCTCCGTCCTTCACCATTCCATCTCTTTTTCATCTTTTAATCTCACTTCATCACTTCTCTTCCTCACTCTCTCACTCCTCTCTTTTCTTCTCTCTTTCCCTCATCTCTCTGTCCACCTTGCTCTCACCATTGGCTCTCGTTCACCCTCCGTCACCATCCCATATCTTTTCTTCTTTCACTATCACTTCTTCCTCTCCCTCACTCGCTCACTCCTCTTTCCTCCTCTCTTTTCCTCATCTCTCTGTCCACCTCTCTCTCACCATTGGTCCTCTCTCTCGCTCTCCCTCTCTCCCTCCTTCGCCATCCCATTTCTTTTTCTTCTTTCAATCTCACTTCATCATTTCTCTCCTTCGCTCTCTCTCATCTCTCAGTTCTACGATCAGTTCTCTCTCTTGCTCTCCTTCACCGTCCTATCTCTATGCATCCCTAAACCCCACCTCTCTCTTAGATCTTACATTACGTCGCTCCGTCTCTTTTCTCCCCCCCTTCTCGCTCCCTCTTTCTTTCACTCCCTCCATCCCTCCGTCATACATGACCACTCTGCCCTTGAGTTCCACCTCCACGCTGCAGCCTAAACTGTGGACCCTCGCCGGCCCGTAATGAACCCATTCAAAGGGTAGATTCCTGATAACAGCTTTCTGCACTTGAGGGCCACTTGATTCATATTAATAACACAAAGAAAAGGGTTTTATTTACGGGTTATTCAGTGTTTTAAGGCCCCACGGCTCAGACACGGCCTCCGCATTACAAAAACAGCATTTTACCGAGAAGTCTGCAAGCTTCTTTTAGCTTCTAGCAAACATCATTTTAAATACGATCAGCCGGGACTGCTGTCTGATTTAAATTCAATTCGGATTTCCAGAAAATAGAAGCCTTGAAAACTACCGTGGTCTGGACCGGGGGTGAAGCGATTTAAATGCGGCTAGAAACGGTAGCTGCGAGCGTGAAAGTCGCTTATTAACAAGAGATGTGATTTAGTTAAAGCAAAGTGAGACGTTAAAGCCGCCGGACCTGGATTTTTACTAGTTTAAAAATGTGAAAAAAACAAAATCAGTCCATTTTAAAACATTTGCAGTGGTCCAAAGTTATTCATCATGTGCCTTATGCATTCTGAGCATCCTAATTACTCACCACAATGAATTTATAAGCACGTTTCGTCGCTTTCAGAGACCAGCTCGAGGTTTTGTTCTGACAGTAATGCTAACAACAACTAGCATGTTAACAGGACGGTTTGTAATAGGCTCCGTGCGCAGCAGCATGCTAGCTTGCTCGCGGTGTCTCAAAGCTTAAGCTAACTATTATTAAAAGTGTAAAATATAAAATAAACAACCAATTAAAATTGTAATTAATTAAAATAAAGACTACCCAATTATTTTTATATGTAGAATACTTTAGTTTGTGGTGTTCATTTTTATTATACCTCAAAATTAGCATTAGCGTTAGCATTGAGACACAAAAATCTCTCTTTCTAAACATAGAAGATTCCTCTGGCCATTAATTATTATTTTATTTGTGCAGTTTTGTTTTTTTATATCTATCAATTTTAGCATGAGTCTGCCTCATAAACATACAACTGGACAGGAAGTAGTGATGCTAACAGTGAGTCTGCCGGGCGATGTTGTGCACAGAGCCAATTAGACGCCAAAAGCACGCCACAGACTTATTTTAACCTCAAGAGCTGCTTATACAATGGATCTGTACTGAGGCGAGACACATTTTTGCTCGAATACATGGGAAAAATCGGGTACAGGACCTTAGAATGAGACTTTTTAAGCATTTTTATGATAAGGAGCCTACTTTGATATGCACATTTATTCAGACAGCTAACAGAGATTGGATAGAACTCCTTCATTTCAATTCTCTCCACTCCTGGTTTTCCAATGACTATATTCTAAAATGCCCATAGTATAAATTGGGGTTGAGGGTAGGTCAGAGTTTGAATTGTTTTAAATGTCAAAAAGTAATATTTGGTCCCGGGTTGTAGTTTATATCTCTGTATTTACTGAGCCTGTCAACATTAAACAAGAACTGGGAAACATTCAACAGAGCCAACTGCGTTTTCTATTGATTTTCTTCCCCTTTTCTGAATAGCTTAAAATTGTGTGGCATTACTCAAAAGCGCACTTTCAGTTGAATGAATTTTGAATCCTAATTTTAAAACAAACCAAGTCTGCTTACCCAGTGGCCAAGAAAGTAATCAGCAAGTAATCTGGTTCAACGTTTGTGGATTTTTTAATGGGATTTATTATTATTATTATTATTTATTTTTTTTTTTGTATGTAATTTAATTGAATTTTATTATTTTTAAATTATTATTATTATTATTATTATTATTTTTTTTTTTTTTTTTTTTTTATTTTTTATTTTTTATTTTTTTATTTTTTTTTAAATCTAAATCCTATCATGCTGTATTGCTCCTGTCCTCTGTTTGAAGTTGTTGCTGGGTTTCAAATGACATCACAATAATCGATAGGCTTATATGGCCTTCAAGACACTCAAAGCGCTTTACATCAAGAAACCACTCACCACTCACACATTCATACACCAGTCTACACAGACACTGGGGACGAGGTGGGATAAGTGTCTCGCCCAAGGACCCAAGGACCCAAGGACAGCATTCAGCATTCATCTCTGGGAGCTGGAATCGCACCACCAACCTGTAATATAGGGCCTGGATGACGTCAGCTGCTATTTGATGTGCTGAAAACCAGTACGCACTTTTTAGACTCTTTCTGCTGATTTGTTGAAGTATTTTTGTTAGATTTTCCATTCTTACAAGGAGAGGGCGCAAACACTACTCAGTTTTGCTTTTCCTTGGCATTCCACTCTCTTGCTTACTCACATTTATACATTTTTCCATTGTTGCGCATTTATAATTTTGTCTCTTTATAAAAACATGAATCACCAATGTATACAGGTAAGTCACTGACACTTTTAAATCTTCAGTAGCTCCTACAATTCTGAAGTTATACTCACCAAATTTTAGCAGTAGGTAAACTGAACCTTCTGAGATTTTTGGCAATATACACGGTTATAATTGTTCACTTACGCTTGAACTTATCACTACTTAAACTAGGAGAAGTAAAAATTACAATTTTTTTTAAAAATAATGTTTTTTAGGTGTCCACCATTTTCGGTTTTGCACTGAAATCCTGATCCAACACACTTTGCATAACATTTAAAAGCATTTCAGGCTTATGGCTCTTATTTGATCCTCGATATTATGTTTTAAAGTCATTTATCGTCTGAGGTTAATTCACAAACACCTTTTCTTTAAGATAGTCCCACAGGAAGAAATCAGGACTAGTCAGGTCTCGGGAGATCATATACTGTCCCCGAACTTTGAAAAAACTACTTATTGTTCCTTTAATGGCATTTACTCTTGGGGCATCTCTGGTATTAAAATGTCGACGGTAACACCGCTGGGTTTGTGAATTTGACCCATGTGACTCAAAGTACCACTGTACAATGATGGTTCGTTCCTCAGTGCTATATTTGCTCATATTAATGTCGGAAGGGTAGTTCTGAATGCTCTGAAAAAATAAAATTGAAATATTTAGAAACAAAAGAGTTACTGACAGTTGACTTTTGGGCCACCCTGTAAGTGTCCAAAATATGTGCAAACCCATACTTCATACTATGTCTACTACTTTAAGACGTAATTTGACCGTAATTTGTTCTAGCATTTTACTCTCAATTTTTCCTTGAGTTGCTTCCACTGTTACCAGCAGAGGGCGCAAACACTACCCCACGCTTTTAAAGTTAGACCAGTTTACTTTAAGAGGTTTTTTCCCTTACCATCCTTGAGATGAAACTAACTAGAAATGCAAAGCCGCATAGTATTTTCAAATCTCTATCATATGTCTCCTTTAAAATGTCATGCGGGCTTTCCTGTATTCCCCGTCCCTCATCGATGCACTCCCGCAGGCGCCCACATACATCAGCAACACATTAATTCAATTTCAGATCTGAACGTGACACGTACAGAGCGCCGCACTTCTCTTTCTTCTTGTCTGTTATTTGTCAGCAGCTTGGTGACTCACTCGCATTCAGAACCAACAATAATTGCATATTACCACCCTAGAGGGGACAAAAACAGTTTATGGAAAAAACAGCAGCCCATGATGAAATGTGTAGAGTGTTTTGTCATATATGTCGTGATAGATGAAGAAATCTGGATCTATTGGTTTGGGTTATGTTTGGGAAGGTTGGCGGTTCAAATCCCACTGTCAACATAAAATATCTTCGGTAAAGCGGTAAGATCCACTGATCCACAGGTTGGCGATGCGATTCCAGCTCCCACTCATGAATGCGGTCGTTGTGTCCTTGGGCAAGACACTTAACCCACCGCACCGCCAGTGTTTGTGTACACTGGCGTATGAATATCTGTGAATGACTGAGTGGTTTCTTGATGTAAAGCACTTTGGGTACCTAGAAGGTGGAAAAGCGCTACATAAAAAACATTTACCAAGCAGCGTTTTCTTGGTTTGAAATTAAAACATCACTACCAAAATGCAGCATGGTGCTAGAGGAGTGATAG
The DNA here is from genome assembly GCA_019594935.1 of Periophthalmus modestus. Lineage (NCBI taxonomy): Eukaryota > Metazoa > Chordata > Actinopteri > Gobiiformes > Gobiidae > Periophthalmus > Periophthalmus modestus. Next base: position 21,437,948 of record JAIEZT010000012.1, on the reverse strand, counting down.
AACACTCACTCGCTTGATTGGTTGAAAGTAGGGCTTTGAAATTGATCAAATTTAGATAGAAGACTGCTTCAATTTTCAGTGATCAGTTTTGAGTGGACAAGTCTTCCTGGCCAATCCAATCCTGTAGATTGGACGACAGCCGCTCTAACCACTGAGCCACTGTCTATGTGATTTGGCTGTCAACTTTAAACAAGAACTGGGAAAAATTCAACATGTCTGTCCCAGCAAAACCAAATGCTTTTTCTATTGATTTTCTTTCCCTTTTCGGAATAGCTTCACATTTGTGACATTACGCAAAAGCGATCTTTCAGTGGAATGAATTTCGAATCCTAATTTTAACATAGCATAACATAGCGAGTTTGTTCTCAATCGCCAAGTAAGTAATCGGTAGGAATCTGGTTCATCGTTCGTGGATACTGAAAATGAATCTTCCATCAAGTTGCATTGGCCCCCGTCCTCTGTGTTTCAGATGACACCACAATATTCGAACATCGCTTCAATTTTCAGTGATCAGTTTTGAATGGAGAGTTCTTCAACCAATCCAGTCCTGTAGATTATTAATCCACGGTGGAATAGATCCAACAGTTTTATGTGTTTAAGTGAGACCGTGTAATTTTCTGGAGATGGAAAGTCACCAAGATGATTCAAATGACAATCAATGTCCGCTCAGAGTAAGGAGGTAAGTGAAGTAAACACAACCAAAATGAACCAAAAAACAAACTGAATACTTACACTAATCACACACTGTGGCTACTACTGGGCTATACTGAGTCACATACCACTTTCATTCATGTGTTAAAGTGTCTTGCCTAAGGACACAATGACAAAAAATTGGTCCAAGCAGGGATAAATCCTCCGACCTCAGGTTGGGAGATGACTGCTCTAACCACTGAGCCACTGTCGAAATGTTTATGCTAAAAAAGTTTTATGTTTTTTTTTTTTTTTATAATTCTTTTTATTTGAGTTTTCCTTTTTTAAAACAAATGTAAAACAAAAACAATATACAAAGTAAATACAGAAAACAAACAACAAATGTAAGATTATATAAGTAAAATAATTAATAAAAATAATAAAATAATAATAATAAAATAAAGTAAAAACAGGGGAGGGGGGGGGGGGGGGGGGTTCAGATAGCATATTCTATACCTGCATATTCACCTGTCTATCCTGTTTATCACAGTACTCCAAGAACCCATCCATGTCAGGTGGAAAGTGTCCACTTTCCCTCTAAGTTCAAATTTAATTTTTTCTAGCTGGACATGTTTTCAATATGTCATACAACAGGTTGATATAGGTTGGAGGGTTTTTTCTGCTTCCAGTTCAACAAAATAAGTCTCCGAGCTAATAATGTCACAAACTTGACAAGCGTTTTTTGTTCATTCCGGAGATTTGCACCAGCTGAGGGTACGCCAAACAGTGCCAGCACAGGGTCAGGGTCTAACTGAAGTTGACAAACGTCCGACATCATGCGGAATATTTTTGTCCAATAGGGGGACAATTCTGGACAACTCCAAAAAGTATGAGCCAGTGAGGCTTGGTCCTGCCCACAGCGCTCACAAGTTGTGTCAACTCCAGGAAACATTTTGGAAAGTCGCACCTTTGACAGATGTAGTCTATGCAAAATTTTAAATTGTAGTAGACCATGGCGGGCGCAAATCGAAGAGGAGTGGACATTGTCTTGGGCTTTAGTCCACTGATTGTCAGTTATGTCCTCTCCAATGTCCTGTTGCCAAGCGTCCTTTAGATGTTCCAGTGTAGGCGTATCTTCCAAGTCCAACAAGCTGTTACAGATTCTGGAGATTGAGCCCTTTTTCAGAGGATCTCTCAAAAGTACAGTATCAAGGTCATACTCAGGAGGCTGACAGGGGAAGGACGAGAGCGCTGATTTTACAAAACTGCGAATCTGCAAATATTTGAAGAAGTCTCTCTTTTCTATCTTATATTTTCCACAGAGTTGATCAAAGGTGGCAAATGTTTTTTGGATAAATAAATCTCGCAAGGAATTTATTCCCATGTTTGCCCATTGGCTGAATGAGACTTCCAAAAGTCCTGGAATAAACTCATGATTATATGTTATTGGTGCCAGTGTGGAAACCTCTTCCATTTAAGTGTTTTCTCTAATTTGATGCAAGATTTTAACTGAGTGGGAAACGATAAGATTCTTAAATTTGGGAACAGTCGCTTTTAAAGAAGCATAAATAAGTGCTCGCAGTGAAGTTGGACGGGCACTGTTTTCTTCCATTTCAACCCAGTCAGCCTCCCCAGCATTACACCAGAAGGACAGAGATCGTATATTACATGACCAGTAGTAAAATCTGAAGCGGGGCAATCCCATCCCCCCGAGCTCTCTGGGTCTTTGTAAAAATGCTTTCTTAATCCGGGGGGTCTTTTTATTCCAAATAAATTGTGAGATCAAACTATCTAGTTTGGAAAAAAATGATTTGGTGATGAGGTAAGGTATGCATTGAAATAAGAATAAAAATTTTGGTAAAATATTCATCCTTACAATATTAATCCTCCCTGCTAAAGAGACTGGAAGGCTCATCCATTTGTCCAAGTTCTGTTTCGTTTGTTCATACAGAACTAAAAAATTTTGTTTTAAAGAGACCGGAGAACTCTTGTGTCACAGTAATGCCCAAGTATTTAAATTTATCTGAAACTGTAAAGGGATATACATTAAGAGGGGGACAGGGCTGTTTAGATACATTCTTGATTAAAAAGAGGGTACTTTTAGAAAAATTAATTTTATATCCTGATACTATCCCAAAGTCCTTCAGCACTGACATTATGATTGGTAGGGAGCGTTCGGGATTTGATACGTATAACAGCAGATCGTCGGCATACAGAGATACTTTATGTTCTATTTCTCCTCTAATGATGCCTGAATATCCCACATTCGTTTTTAATGCTATGGCCAGGGGTTCAATTGCTAAAGCAAATAACAGAGGGGACAGTGGGCAACCCTGTCTTGTTGATCGGCCTAAAGGAAAGTAGGATGAATAAAATGTCATTAGTTCGTATGGATGCTTTCGGGTGTACATACAGCAACTTGACCAAAGATACAAAATTAGGGCCAAATCCAAACTTCGATAGGGCAGAGAAAAGGTAGTCCCATCGACGACCCTGTCAAAAGCCTTCTCCGCGTCCAAGAGAGCAGCAATTCCTGATCATTTTTGTTTTCTTGGTGTGTAAATTATATTTAGTAATCTCCTAATATTAAAAAACAGATGTCTGTCTTTTATGAAGCCCCGTCTGATCTTGAGATATGACAGTCGGAAGTATATTCTCCAGGCGTGTAGCCAGGATCTTGGCTAAAATTTTATAATCGACGTTTAACAAACTATTGGTCTATATGAACTAGGTTCTAAAGGGTCTTTGCCAGATTTGTGTATGAGTGAAATACTAGCATCATAGAATGATGGAGGCAGCAAACCTCTGATCAGAGCCTCGTTAAATACCTCCAACAGCATTGGGGAGATCTGGTCTTTAAATGTCTTATAGAACTCAACAGTATATCCATCGGGACCAGGGGCCTTTGAGTTTTGCATTTTAAGTATTGCTTCTTTTATTTCTCCCAATGTTATCGCTTTTTCCAACATGATTCTGTGGTCAGTACTAACTTGAGGAATACTGAGTTTTTCAAAGAAGTTGTTAACTAATTTAGAGTCTCCTTTTGATTCAGACGTATACAGTTTGCTATAATAATGTTTAAACATGTCATTAATCTCTTTAGGATCAGTTGTTATCTGCCCCAAACCAGTCCTGACTTCAATAATTGACCTTGACGCCTGTTGTTCTTTAATTTGAGATGCTAGGAGTCTACCCACCTTCTCTCCATGTTCATAGTATTTATGTCTTAGCTGTGTTAAAAGTTTGGTTGTTTCAGAAGTATACTGTAGATTGAGTTCAGTCTGGAGACATTGCCTTTTATTATACAGGTCAGATGAGGGGGAGGTCTCATACAGGCGATCTATTTCTTTGATTTTGCAAATAATAGTGGATTCTTTTTCTCTCTCCTCTTTTTGTTATTGAAACTGCTCCACGAAATTAGTTGACCGCGTAAGTAGGCTTTTTGAGTCTCCATAAGGTGCATCTTGTTATATCTGGGGCTCGTTAGTGGCTCGAAATAAATTAAGGTGTTTCTCAATTTCTTTCTTGCTTATCTGATCCAGTAACAGGGAGTTGTTAAATCTCCACACCTTATTAGTATTTTGCCCAATGCAATTTGTAATAGTACTGGACTGTGGTCTGACAAAACTATTGTTTTATATTCACAACGTTGAACTTTAGATAGTAGACCCTGATCAATTAGGAAAAAATCAATCCTCGAAAAGGAGTGATGAACTGGTGAAAAAAAAGAGTATTCACTTTTATCAGGAAACAATGATCTCCAGGGATCTACTACCTTGTAGGTGTCCATAAAGGTATGAATGGCTTTTGCTGATTTTAACAGGATTGCTGCTCTCTTCGAGGACCTATCCAGCTGTGGATCAAGTACCAGGTTGAAGTCCCCCACCAATGATAAGCCTGTGCGTGTTCATATTAGGTATTGCTGAAAGGAAAGACATCATAAATTGGTAATCATCAACATTAGGAGCATATATGCTTATCAGCGTAATTGGGTTATTATAAAGCCTCCCTGTCACAATAACATATCTGCCTCTACTGTCTGGTATTATCTTATCTTCAATAAATGGTATTGACTTTTTAATAATTATAGCGGCTCCCCTGCTTTTGGCATTAAAGTGGGAGTGATAGATCTGCCCTATCCATTTCCTACGTAATCTGTTATGGTCTTTATCTTGAGATGCGTCTCCTGAAGAAACCCAATGTCTGTATCAAGTTTTTCAAGATGGGAAAAAAAATATTGCCCCGCTTCACCGCTCCGTTTAGACCTTTACAGTTCCAAGAGATAAACCTCACTGTATTTCTTGCCATAGTTCGTGATCATCAAAAATTATCCTGAAATCCCACACCCCCGCCCCCCGGGGAATGGAAAGGGGAGAAAAAAAAAAAAAAAAAAAAAAAAAAAAAAAAAAAAAAAAAAAATTTGAATAATAAAACAAAATCAAACAGAACCCACATAACCCTCTCTGCCTTTCCCCAAATGAAAGACATACCCACTGCATCCAGTGCAGGAACAGAAAAAAGACAAAAAAACAGAATAAAGGTCTTAGAGGAAACTAAGTCTTGACTTCTTGCTAAACTCCGCTTTTTGAGAGAGAAATAAAAATATAATTTTCTGGGTGGTTTCAACCCCCCCCCCCCTCCCAGACCAGACCTACCCCGGAGTGTCCAGGGAGCTAATTCAAGAATATATATAACGGTACTCGCAACAATTGAGGAACATCCATTAAGTAAACCATAATGGTACTAGAATAAATAAATGAAAGTAAATAAATTAAATCAAATCAAATTTGGCCTGTCAGCTTGTAAATAATCTAAAGAATAATAAATATAATAAAAAAAACAATACATTAATATTCGTACCTTTTAAGAGCAATTAAAATGGTGCAGAACAGTTTGTGGTGAAAGAACTTTTGCAAAGACAAAATAAAATAAAAGTGTCAGGCCTTATCTCTTAAACATCAGTCGTTTTTTTTTCCGTTATGTTCAGCTCCTGGTCCCCAGCATGGTTCACTTCTTTCAGATGTCCTCGACGTTGTCAGCTGCAGATGCAATGCTGTGAATAAACTTCTCCGCTTCCCGTCCCGTGGCTCGGTAAATACGTGTGCAGATCCCTTCACGTTTATCGTCAGCCTCGCCGGGTAGTATAAGCTGTACGGAACTCCTTCCGCACGTAGCTTGGCTTTAACTTGGTTGAATGATGCTCGAAGTCGACTCACTTCTGGGGAGATGTCTGGAAAGATGTGCAGTGGGGCGCCGTTATACGAAAGTGCACCTTTCTCTCTGGAGAGTCGTAATATTTTTTCTTTATCAGCGTAGTAGTGCATACGGGCGAGTAGCGCACGGGGACGGCCACCCCGTCCGTTCTGCGGGGCACCGGTCCTGTGTGCGCGGTCAATGAGTGGAGGAGATTCAAAGTTATCTGTCCCCAGTACGTGCTGCAAAAGATGCGCCAGAAAGCGGCTGGCATCACCACCCTCAGCGCCCTCCGTGACTCCCACAAACCGCAGATTTTGTCTGCGGCTCCGGTTTTCAAGATCCAGGCATTTCTCCCATACTTTTTTGTACTCTTTCATAAGTGTTTCGTATGATTTCTCCATTGCAGTCATCTTGTCACTGTTGTCGCTGAGTGATTTTTCCATCTCCAGCTGAGTGTTTCGGGTCTCTGTGTGCGTGTCGTTCAGCGTCTGTATTTGTTGGGACAGTTCGGCCCTGAGTGCTGCTGTCTCGGCTTTGGATTCACGGCGGAGTTGGGCAATTTCTTTCTGAAGTTCCTTTTTCATATTCTCCACTTGTATTATCAGGTCAGCCGATATACCCTCCCGGAGAGTTTTCAGTTCGTGTTGCAAGATTCGTACCGTGAGGGAGGAATCCTCCACCCTTTGCTCCGCCACCTGTACAGTGTCCGCCATATTGCTAACCTCTGCTGATATGCTAGCTGAGGGAACCGACGCTGTCTGAATAGTCTTCTGCGTATATTTGCGAGTGCCTTTTTTAGTAGTCATTTCCCCGTCAACATAGTTTACATGTTGTAGTATTATTGAAGCTTCGTCTGGTCCGGCGGGGGTTAATATCGATGAAAATAAAGCGGAGCTGCCACAGGCGTTCTGCTCACTCCATTAGGCGGAAGCGGAAGTCAAGTTTTATGTTTTATGTTCATGTTCATTAAATTAATACTAGAAGTGTAAAAAAAAAAAAATGCTTAAATTATGCATATATAGCACAACCATATTTACGCAGCAGAAATAGATTTCCAAGGGGCTCGCGTAGAGGTGGGACTGACTGTATAAAGCCAGACACAGAATATTGTGAGAACATTGACCTAAGTAGTGCAAGATATTCATATGCAATCATCTTGGTACTTGTTCCCTATTTAGCCTTGCGTGTTTCGAGAATGTCTTTTGAAAATGACTCACTGATTTAGAAGTAGCGCACTCTAGGGTTCTTCTGCTGCCAAACGTCTAAGAATAACATGGTTTGTGTTTACAGTCTAAAACATCACTGGTGCAAATAGTACAACACAATAGTGTCCCTTTTGGCATTCCATAATGATTGAAAGTGTGATTTTTGTTGTATTTCTTTACTCTTAAACCTTGTGTTGAATACTTGTTTGTCAGTAAGAATGTGACACATGCTTATTTTAAGATGTCTACACTGGAACCTGCTTCAGTTACATGATGCGAGTATTCATCTTTGGTTGACAGGGTAAACAGCTAACGGTATATCCATTTATGACCTTCTACGGACAGTATGTAAAATTAGTCCATAAGTCATTAGAGTACCTTTCTCTGAGTAAAAGTACTTAATGGCTTGTAATGTAGCAACGCATGTGCCTGCAGTTTGTACCTCCACTCATCTGACGAGATAAAACTTCTTTCAAATCTCTACCTGGTCTGCAATCGATTCCTTCACAATTACAAATACTGTGTGTTACAAACATTTACGTGAACTTGTTTCTCAGTAAAAATGCTGCACATGCTTATTGTAAGATGCCTCACTGCCACCTGTTACTTCTGTGACAAGAGGCTTTGGCAATCCATCGTTTTAGTGACTGCAAGCATTCTTTTCAGTGACATATTCTACCTTCTGGCAATAGATAACGGTCTACCCATTTATGACCTTGTATGGACAGTATGTCCAATTAGTTTTAGCCCTTATAGGACCAGCCTTCCATAGATAGTACCTTCCTCAGGGTATAAGTGCAGGGAAGGCTCCTTTGTTATGTGCCGCATGTGCCTGCTGTATGTACTTGCACTTCTCTAATATCAGATAAAACGTCTTTCAACTCTCTACCTGGTCTGAAATCATTCCTTCACAATTACAATGATCAAATCAGCATCTGAATTGACAGGGTCTCTTGGATGAAATGCAAAACTTACAGAAAGACTTTATAGAAAGTAATCCACAAACTACTTTTAAAACTGTTTTTGTTGTCAGCAAAAGGTGACTGCTCGGTGTATCCCTAATTATTATCATTACGGCTTTGGCTGATCATTTATGACACCCGTGAATTATTATGTTACATTTCAGACATTTTAAATCACAATATTCATCTAAACCGACTTAGTAAAAGAAACAAGTCCTTCTGACGTCCGGGTTGGAAAATTTTAGTGCCCAATGAGGATTAAATAAATGGCGCTTTTCCACCTTCGAGACACTCAAAGTTCTTTACGTCATACACCAATGTACGCAGACACTGGGGGCGAGGTGGGTTAAGTGTCTTTCCCAAGGACGCAACCACAGCATTCATCTGTGGGTCACTGGATCTTACCGGTCAACCAGTGACATTTATGTCGAGAGCGGGGTTCGAACCACCAGTGGCATAATGTTGTTCTGATGTTATAGTTTTTCATGATACCTTCTATAGCAATCTGTTGCACCTCAGATTGCGTTATAGTGACAAGCCTAGTGACGTTGAAACTTCCCAGACACTGACCTAAGGGTTAATTGTTTTTGTAAGAGTCTTGCTCAAAAGCATCCAGGAAGTGCTCGCAAAGTCATAACACACTTTGCTATGTGACATTTTGACCCCAACATTCAACAACAGCGCTGAAGTTGCCTATGCAATTATACAGCGAGCCGTCTTTGGATTGACTAATGCTTTCGCTCCCTCGGGACGCTCTCTATCTCCCTGAAGAAGTGAGTAATCTTCCTATTATGTCTGTGCACTTTGATATCTTTAATATAGGTGCAGTTAATTACAGTATACAGGGACGGAGCAAGTGTTAGAGTGGGCATCATCTGCAAGTAGAAGGCAGTTATAGCAAAATAATATGAGTATAGAATTGTCAAGATATCCCATGATGCATTGCAAAAATAACAACCATTCATTACTCTGGGGGTATATAATGTAAAGGGGCGTATCTTCATAATTATAGCAGTTGAATTGAAAACTACTGGCAAGACCACCAACAAGTACGGCAATGAGTCATGGACATTGTCAAACTTATACTGAACTTGAAGAAAAAGACATTTTATCCATGGGTTTCATAATGATGAGAAATTAGGATAGCTACCATAGCAATTTTTTGTTGAAAATCAAGTCCTAGCTTTTCAGGGGGCCCTAAGCTGAATTTGTCTCTGGGGCCCCTGACTGCGGATGCCTCCTGGCTCAGGTATTGGTGATTAACATTTGACAACATAATGACTCTGCTCTCATCACCTTGACCAGTTGTATTTGTATTTATATGACCAACTTCAGACTGAAAACATCCAGCACTGAATGCTATGGGTGACGTCACACAAACAAAACAGTAGAATACAGCATTAAACATGCCCTGATCCCTCTTGACATTATTCGAGTCAGTCTTGTCACTGTTATTTAGCTGTTCAGAGATGATTCCGGCCTTCCTGAAAGCTCGGACGACACTTGAACGGAGAACTACAGTGAGAGATGACTTCTCGTTCCCTGTGGTGCATATAGATACCTTACTGACCTCTGTTTTCTCAACAGTTTGGTTCACAGGGATGTCAAAGGTGAGGGTGACTTCATCCATGTTGGTGATGTGTTCTGGCTGGATCTCCTTTTTAGTGATCTACTTCTTGCCATTGTGGCGTAGTTACACACATATTACTCCGTGAGGCTCTTGACTACTGTAGCTGTAATGCTCTGACAGTCCATGGGGGCAGCTTCCCAGGTTATGTGTAATACATAAGGCGCACCGGATTGTAAAGCGGATGCCTGATTTTTGAGAAAATTTAAGGATTTTAAGTGCGCCTTATAGCCCAAAAAATACGGTAAATGTATGGGCCCTTGGGGGCCCTCTGGTGGCTGTGGGGCCCTAAGCAGCTGCTTAGTCTGCGTATAGGCTGGGCCAGCCCTGTAAACAGAACTGTGAAAATTCGTATTGATCAGAGGCTCCTGAAAATGTGTTGTTTGAATCCATGTTGTATTTTTAAAAGAAATTGTTCATCAGTGTTTGTTAATGTGGTGTGCATCGTGCCGCCATTATGACTGCTGAACATTCTGCCATAAACATGCATGCAGAGCCCCACCATCACGATGTCCCTGCAAACTATCAAAAACTCTGTGCAGACAAACAGGAAAAAAAAAAAGAAAACAAGATTTCACAGTTTACTGTTAATATGGCAAAAGTTTAGCCTGTACTGGTGGCCAATGGGCAGCCACATGGTAAAATGAAATTCTATGTACAAATAATTAAATCATAATTAGCATACTTAGCCATTCTGAGAAAATTAGGCTGGTGGTCTTTTAGTCTCTTTTAGACTGCTAATGACTCCTCTACATACAGCTAACGCTAGCTTTCATTTTGGCTCACAGTGCTCTTTAGACTGCAGTTCCTTGAAAAAAAACTGCTTTGCCCTACACTTCTCAACATTATGGTAATTGGGTTCATTTTGTCCATATTTCACTTGCACAATCGTTTTGTCGGAAGGACCACATGGCCACACATATGGTCCAGTGCAAAAATCTGCCAATGACATGATCTATTAATCCCCTTAAGGCAGGAAGGAGTATAAATATTCCAGAGTGGGCGGATTCAGCCGCCTCCAGCTGCTGTTGGGGTCACATAAGGAGGTGTCGATGCGGTGGTTGTGGATTTTTTAAATGTATTTATGTTTTTTTGGGGTGAAGTTTATAATTTAACTTCCTGGTTGGACACGGGCACCAGATTACACAATAGTGATGATTAGCAAAATTAAAATGGATGACAATACACCTATTTTATTAAATGAATGCCCGAAAAATACCTTTCTCACGCATATATTGCCCTTGCATTTTGGATAGAACTGTTAGAACTGTTATGTAATCGCTGCAACTTCCTGCATTTTGTACTTTTCAACATTTTTTTTTTCTTTTATTTTTGCATAAACTGCTACTTAACTGATGTAAAACTATGGCAAACATTTACAGAATTACTATCCCACCAAGCAAAGTAATGATTATAATAACATGAAAACCTCCTGTATGAATTTTAAGGCAGAAGGGAGTATAAATATTCTCGAGTGGGAGGATTTGATGAAAATGGATCCTCACCTCGAGCTGCTGTGCGCGGGGGTTCTTGGGGTCACACAGGGAGGTGTTGATGCGGTGGTTGTGCTTTACGCAGCGCTGTGTAGTGTTCTGGGGCATGGGGAACGTCTGACGCACTAGAGTCAGCCGACCGATGGATTTCATCACCAGCTCCTGCAGGTCGTAGTCGGAAATTTCCTGAAAGAAAAAGAGAAGAGTGGGTTGAAAGAAATGTAAAAATAGTTTCAGCTGCGCAAAATCAGTGGGTCCCATAGCCTGTATAAAGAAGCGGACTGAGCGAGCCTGACGTCACCTGTAGTTTTAAGAGCAAAATGACGAGGCTCACTGCGGCAGTTACAGACAGAGAGGTGACGGTTTTTTCCATGTAAAGTGAACTGAAGCCAGAGTTGATGGAGCTGGAAGCGTGCCCATGCTCACTTCCTATTTGGAACATGGCAGCTAGCAGGTTAGCTATGTCCATTTATATATACAGTCTGTGGTAGGTCCTCTGCATTCGATCTGTCCTTTGTCATTACCAGAGAAACACGTCAGTGTTAGAGGGGAAACAGAGTAGCAAGACAGACTGGAACTACCAAATGGAAGGCTAATGTTTGTCCATTTGTCCTGCACATAGACTGTATAAAGAAGTGGACTATGGCAGTGTGTCACCCATAGCGTTCAACTCCAGTCAAATGAAGCTCATCGAGGCTAGCAGGTATAGGAACCGATTTGGAGATAAGTTCCATATTTGGAAATTCCGACCACGAGTATCATAGCAACCAAAGAGCCAATCTGGAGCGAGGATGTTTAAGGTAACGCCACTTCTCGCCCGCACCGCTGGTTTAGCAGGGAGCGGGAGCTTAGCAACGATGTCAATTATACCTGTTGCCAATGCTAGCGGGAGCATCCTTGGGGAAAGAAGGTGCCTGATTTGTCTGTTATTAATTTTCATATCTCAATTTACAGACACAACGATACGAACCTTTTAAGACCAAAATGATGAGCCTGACAGCAGCAGTTACAGAGAGAGGGGTGACTGTTTTTCAATAGAAAGTGAATTGGAGCCACAGTCGATGGAGCCGGAAGCGGGACCATGCTCACTTCCTATTGGCAGCTAGCAGGTTAGCTATGTCCATGTCTATGTCTCTGTAAAACCTTATTAAAACTTGCGTGATAGTCTTGTGGTAGTAATTTTTGTTTTGATACCAAATAATACTATGGCAAGTACTGCAATATCAAGCCAATACCCAAACCAATGACTTTTGCATTAAAAACTATTGAAACACCTCGATTTTACAGAATTTTACCTTGGAATTAATTAACTATTTGCATTCATGACGTCATTTTTTAGCTTTTTGTAATTGCAAATTATCTGAAATTCTCTTTTTTAAAATTTTTATTGTAGAAGTGGCACACAATGAGTTAAATGGTCAAACTACTCACTATATTTATGTATTTTGAGCAGATTAATGAACACACCTAATGTATATTTCACAGTTTTCCCTTACTTAAGCTAAAAAATAAGTGGAAAGACGAAAAAACTTATTAAATCCCAACCCTCCATTAGAACATAAATTAAATTCTTTATTTAAGCTATAAACAAAATAGCAAACACCAGAAAATTGGCAAAAGGATCTATTTACACAGCGTTTTGGCAGAAGCCCGGTGCGGACTCTACATAAAATTTGAGAGTATTTTTTTTGTTTATGGTTTACTTATTAATTTTGCGTTAATTAGGAAAACATACCGAGAAACTTCCCCACACACACAAACCACACACCACTGGAAAAAAGAGAAAGAGAGAGAGAGAGAGAGGGGAGGAGAGAAGGACGTTAGGCACAGGAACAAGAATGATGTGCGCTCATAAAGTGGCAGAATGGGGAACAGAGGGAAAATCGATAACAGCTTATACCAACAGTCCAGAGCCCCAAGTGAAAAACAAGGAACCTTTTCAGATCACGCAAAGGTCGTTTCAGATTAAAGCATGTGCTGGATCATTATAGAACTAAACCATTAACTTGGGCCAGAAATCTCACCGTTCTGTTGTAAGAACCAGTTTTTACTATTCCTGATTTATGTAGTCTTAAAATTGTGAAAAGGAGAACGAGTTAAAGAGGCTGTACCAGTTGTTGTAATTGTAAAATCATTTCTTAAAGGTCCTATATTACACAAAATGGACTCTCGTGAGCTTTAATCCATGTTATAATGTCGTTATCGCATCAAAAATAGACCTGGAGTTGTGTTTTGTTTCATTCACATGTTTGAGTAACACTTTATTATTAGTCTGTCTACATCTCCAAACCTCAAAATGCTCTGTTCCACCTTGTGATGTCATGAAATGGTAGTTTTCAAGTTAACAGCTGCTTTTTAACTTTTGTTTGGTAGAGATTGACAATGGGCCTATCGTTGAAGCTGACAGAAAAAAAGGACAATACAAAAAGAAGTTTAAAATGTTTTATTGATTAAAGTGATAATCGCTTATAAAAGTTGTTTTTGTATATATCTACCTTTAGACTATTTTATTTTAAGCATATCTTTTTTAACTTTTATATTATTATTCTTCATTGTTTTATGTTGCACTGAAAAAAGTTCCTAATTTGTGAGTTGTGTTCAGTGACAATGGTAATAAAAGTCCTCTTATTCTGATGCTAATGGATTTGTTTGGAATTTCAGCTTACCCATGCTGTCGGCCATCTTGGGTGTTCCGGCCAAAAGAGTCCCCGGGCAGCCGCAGCACGTTAAGAAGGTTCCGGGGCAGACAACTGTGTGCTAACAAGGAGGGCTGTCAAATATTTTAGCTTTTTGTGTATATAATTTGAGTTCAGGGTTAAAACAGACAAATTAAATGAAGAGCTCGATTTTAACAACCAACTTGATTGAATACATTTGTACACTGTTTCGTTAGCGCTAACTTTTAACAGTATTATTGGATGTGTGTTAATTTACCTGTGCTGCAGAGTGGGCTCAGCCGATTGGGGAGATGCTCTATAAAAAGAGCAAACCTCAGTCTGCTAAAGGAGAGGGTGCTGTGTGCGCAGGAGGTACCGCCATGCTGATTTTTTTTTTTTTTTGGGTTGTTTAATTTTCCTGTTGCACATATTTTTTTGGTGGTGGAAAATAAATGCACTTGGGTCTGCACTGGACAAGTTGTCTCAGCTCTGCTCTGTTCCTCGTTAAACCACTAAGGCTGCTATCCGGGCGATTACAAAGGTCTGAAATGGTCCAAATGATTCTAGTGAAGGTGCATGACGTTTAAAAACACAGAGGAGGGCTTCCTGTATCACCACATGACATCACAAAGTGGAACAGAGTGTTTTCTGTTTGAGAGAAGAACTCTAACTCCTAAAAAATATGCAGGGTTTGTGTGTTAAACATGTGCGAATGTAACAAGACACACAACATAATAACACAGATCAGAAATTCGAGTGATACACGCCCCTTAAGGTAGAAATGAGACCACAGTCTGCGTGTAATTATCGTCTGAGAATCAGGAAGTGCACCATTTGTAAATGAAGTTGGAAATCTTCAAACCTTTTCCATGGAGATGTGATTGGTACTGAACTTTCTATCTCCATGGAGACACAACCAGATCAAGTATAGCCTAGGTCAGATCTATGGAGAGGCCAACCCACTCAGAGAAAGAATTACATGTCTGTCTGATTAATGCCATGCTGTGGAACATTCTGGGCAAAGCAGAAAACATGATTTTGATATCAACAACATGGGCAACGGAAAGTATAAAGAGGATTTATTAAATATACAACCCTTTAAGATATTATGAGCTAATGTGATCAATTGTAAATATCAAATAAACTCTTGTAAAGTAATTGAGGTTATGTTACGGAGCTGACTGCCCGGTACATACAGGCGTTTTGGCCAGATGCCCGAGCAATTAAAGGATGCTCAACCTAAGTGGTGAGTCTATAGCAGTTGCCAACACTAAACTAATGAGTTTTGTAAAAGGCTATTACTTCTCTGGCTGTGTCCAGTCACAAAAACAGTGGGAATGCAGCTAATTGAAGCACAAATATATAATGGACAGTTTTAGCTCGAGGTTGGGGAGTTTTCAGGCGCTACACACATGCACTCTACTCTCCTAAAATCTACCCTGCTGCTTTTTCACTCTAAAAAAAAAAAGAAAAAAAAAAGGCCATGGTAGTCAAAGTAGTGACTCAAACACAATGCAACAACAGCAACAACACTAGAGGCTGTTAAAGGTTTGCTATGTGGATGTTGTTATGTTATCACCCAAAAATAAATCTGAGAAGGCTCCCAGCTGCAAGTACATCACAACTGAAAATACCGGTTTTCTGGGGGGGTTTAGTTACATTTTTGAGTGGTACGGAACAAATGTGAAATGATGCATCTCAAGGGGCTATCCAAAAATAAATAAATATATGCCAGAAGAAGCACACGGTTTAAAGGGGTGACGGCAGCTCGGTCGGAAGAGTTTGTCCGCTGATCCGAAGGTTGGAAATTCGAATCCTGCTCGGTCATCCAGCGGTCAAATCCACTGACGCACAGGTTGCCGGTGCAATTCCAGCTCTCACAGATGAATGCAGTTGTTTGTGTCATTGGGCAAGACTCTAAACCCACCTTGCTCCCAGTGTCTGTGTAGACTGGTGTATGAGTGTGTGGGAATGGTTCTTTGATGTAAAGCGCTTTGGGTGCTCAGAAGGTGGAAAAGTGCTATATAAAAATGTGGCCATGACCAAAGATTAAGCATTAAAGTAAATTAACGCTAATGCTACCTGCATATCAAATGGGAATGTGTGAGAGACTTATTAAAAAGCACAAATCAGCTCCAACTAAGTCAGTTCTTTACAGTCTGATTGTGTTAAAACAAAGCTCAGATTAACTTGCGTCACACAGAACAGTGCCACCAATTAGCTTCGGCCCCTGGGGGAATATTGATGACATTGCGTGAAAAATATCAATAATTTTTGTCTTTTTTTATACGTACAATCTGGTGTCCCCTCTAGCAGACAGCTCTATCTGAGTTCTCGAAAGCACAGCGTGTATGCAGATGTCATTAATGAGCAGCATAAACCACGAGCGCCCGTATGAGGAGCCCATGTGTTGCCTGTACTCTGCACGTCCTTGTGGAAGCTGAGGCGGGGCATCAGTGCTAATTTTAGCCCGAGGACGCTCCCTGTGCCTGGCTGTGGATCCCCATTCATCCTGTGGGAGTGCAGAGGGTCAGGCGCTGACGAGATCAGAAGTGACGCTTATCGTCCCCAGAGGAGCCAACATGACCACCAGCCGCGCCCCCTCTTCATCCTCTCTCTCCTCTGTTTCCTCTCCCTCCTCCTCTGAGTCCCCTGTCTCTTCTGTCTCCCTTCCCTCCTTCCTCCTCTGTCTGTCTCTGTGTCTCCTCTTTCTCATCTGTCTCCTCTCCCTTCTCTTCCTCCTCTGTCTCTTCTGTCTCCTCTTTCTCATCTGTCTCCTCTCCCTTCCCTTTCTCCTCTGTCTCTTCTGTCTCCTCTCCCTCCTGTCTCCTCTCCGCTCCTCTTCCTCCTCTGTCATCTCTCTCCTCTCCCTCCTCTGTCTCTCTTGTCTCCTCTCGCTCCTCTTCCTCCTCTGTCATCTCTCTCCTCTCCCTCCTCTGCCTCTCCTGTCTCCTATCGCTCCTCTGTCTTCTCTCTGTCCTCTCCCTCCTTGGTCTCTTCTGTCTCCTCTCCCTCTTGTCCGCTGTCTGTCTCTCTCTCTCTCTCTCCCTCCTCTGTCTCTCCTGTCCCCTCTCTCACTCCTCTTTCTCCTCTGTCATCTCTCTCTCCTCTCCCATCCTCACCCTCCTCTGTCTCCCCTGTCCGCTCTCACTCCTCTTTCTCCTCTGTCATCTCTCTCTCCTCTCCCTCCTCTCTCTCCTCTCTCCCTCCTCTGTCCCCTCTCACTCCTCTTTCTCCTCTGTCATCTCTCTCTCCTCTCCCTCCTCTGCCTCCTGTCTCCTCTGTCTTCTCTCTCTCTCTCTCTCTCCTCCTCCTCCTCCATATCCGCTCTCTCCACATGTGTGCATGCCGCTAATCCAGGCTTCTCTCTAAATAAATCCTGATAGGATTATTTAGAGATTCTTACCACATGACACTGTGGATGTCAAAATAGCATACAAAGTCATGGATGAGTGCACACACACTTGGTGGGTGGCTGAGGGCAAGTTTGATGAAGATAATATCATAAATAAATGTGGTTCTAAGAGTTACAAAAAAACAGATATACGTATTTGAACATGATACTCTAACTTTGCCCTCTGATTTGACCGCTGATCACTGTAGTACTACTACTGCTACTACTAATAACAATATAAATAATACTGCCTGCATTGCTCTTGACACGCTTGTCAAAGCCTATCAAAGTGATGCATTGTAGTCATTATTCATTCAACACTTGATGGAGGTAAGCTTATGTAGCCACAGCTGCCCTGGGGCAGACCGACGGAGCCAATCTCTGATCCTCCGACCACCACCAATCGCTGACACACACCACAGTCAAACTAGGAGTCTTGCGTAAGTACAAAATGACAGAAGGTGGAATTGCACCTCCAACCTATGGTTTGGTGGAGTACTCTACAACTACAACTACCACCACAACTACTACAACCACTACAGTAACTAATACTACTACTGCAATGTCTACTATTACCAGTACTACTACTCTTTATACTGCTAATAGTCAGTGACGTGCGGAGGCAGTGCCTCACCTGTCATCACAGAGAAAAATAAATGAAATAGTTATATCTATCCAATAATTTGTACTATAAAGTTATTTTCTATTTAACTTTGCAATTTTATTATTTTTTTTTACTCAAAATCGCTGAATTTTTACGTTTATCGTTGAAATCCTGAGAAAAGACGCGCGGTGAGGCACAGGCCGTTCGTGCCTCACATGGACTGACTGTGCTGTAGCTAAGCTGCTGTTTTAACTCTTTAAGGGCTGAGCTCATTATAGCGGCTGAGAAAAGACACCGGGTGAGGCACGCAGTTACCCTACCTCATGTTAGGGGGCGCTCGTGAGCCCAGGGATTTTTGCAACTACCGCAGAATAGGGGCCGCAAACTACAATTTAGAGTTAGCAAGTCAACATTAGCAATTCACTTTTTTCTTCATGTCTGGTCCTACTTTTTAAATGGAGGAAGATACATATTAAAGCTCAAGCAGTTTTCTAAACTGGACTTTCGGTCGAAGCAGGAGGTTATAATTAAAGGAAGGAGCTAAATGGTTTGCTCCAGACGACGGGACGAAAGACTCGCTCTTTTCAAACAGAGACGTACAAAATGGTAAGAAATTTAATTACTTCAATCCACTGAAAATTAATTGGGGAACAAAGCTAAAAAACAATACAAAACCAGTTTGCTTTTTATTTCATACTATTAGAGCTATTTCATATGGACTTCGGAACTTTTATTTTGAAATTCTTTTTTATTCTGGCCCCAAGTCACTGGGAGAGACACTGACCCAGGGCCAAATGTACTGACACCTGGTTTACATGTTTGTAAATCTGATTGTGACGACATGAGTGCCTCACCAGCCATGAACCTTACCACACGTCACTGCTAATAGTACTACTAGTATTACTTGTACTGCTACTACTACTATTATTACTAATACTACTACAACTACTGAAGGTTGGCTCTCCCTAATCGTACCTTAACATTAACTTTATGTTTATTATTAATCCACCACTGGGACCGCTATGGAAATATGAGAAACTGCCTGTAATTTCTACTAATGTGAACAGGTTAATATAATTAAAGATTTGACCTTGAAAGAATCTCTCGTGCTGTGAGCAAAATCTTTCTCTAAAGAGTCAAATGAAGACATTCATTTGTTAGCTTTTGGCTAAAACGTGGCACGCATCCCAAACAGTTTCTCTCACAAAACCCTGAGGGAGACTGAGTTACAAAGCCAACAGAAAGATGTGGGCTGCAGAGGAATGTGCAAAACTGCTAAAAAGCCAGATCTGTGGTATGGACAAGAATTAGGATTCACAGGAGCAGTCAAGGGCAAGCGGAGGAATGTTAGGATGCAGCGATCAGGAGAGGGTTCTTTCATAGTTTTAGACATTGTTTGAATGCACATGAGCAGAGAGGCTACACTCAAAGGAAGAGAGCATTTGGGTTCTTGATAAATTGGCGAACATCACTACCTCTGACAAAACTGGCCTCACTCAGGTTAAAACGCACTTAAAGTCGGAGGATTTGACCTATAGTGCATGTTTTGGGTTGAGTGCCCGGAGGAAGTCCACACAGACACAGGGAAAACGTGCAAACTCTGCAAAGAAAGGTCTAGGAAGTTCAGAAATCAAACCCTGAACCGTCTTGCTGTGAGTTTAGAGTACTAATCACTCAAACAGACAAAAACTTTACAGTCACTCCCATAAGAAAAAGCCATCCTGGAGAAGATCGAGCTTGACCACTATTCACTCTAATTCATACAGGTGATGTAGGTGAAGTGTCTTGCCCAAGGACACATCGAAAGTAACTAGTCTGAGCAGGGATCAACTTTTGGGTTGGTTGGCAAACGCTCTAAAATTCATTCAATATTTCTGTTGCGTCCTTTGTTCTTGTGTGGGCTGTTTTTGAAGAGACCTTTGTTTCTTATTGAAACTCGCCAACCCTGGTGTAAGTGTCTGCACTGAACTACTGCTTCCTCATCTTTATCTAAATCCATACAACACAAACCAGATTTTCCAAGGACACTAAATATCCACAGTCTCCAGCCCTCCTCTTCCTCCTCCTCCTCCAGCGGCACCGTCATAAGGACATATCCCGACACTTTGGCCCATCTCCAGCTGCGCACAGCCGTTAACAGCCTCTTCTTCTCCTGCACTGCTCCAAATAAATCTGCTCAAATACAACTTAAACTCAGACTGTAGCCTCAGATCACATTGTGTTGGAACCAGCCCCAGGACGCCCATCAAACTCACATCTGTCTTTCTGACCACCAGTGTGCAGGATTTTGGAAGGCATTTATTACAGCCAAAGTATAGAGTCTCGTGACCTCCAAGAAATCAGTGAGAGGAGCCCAAAGCGGATCGGAAACCACTGACTGCACAGACACTCGCTATAGAAAAGAGACACTACAGCTGCATTTATGACTAAAATATATGTATATATACTTCACTGAAATAAAGTTACTGCAATGGTATTTAAGATTCTACTAAACTTTTACTACAACTTTTAACGTTGTGGAAGTTCATGATGCTCATAAGGCTGGGCGATGGTCAAAGGAGGGGTTCTCGACAACTGGATCTCCGGACCTCTCGTCTGGCCTGGGAACGCCTTGGGGTCCCATCACAGGAGCTGGAGGACGTGTCTGGGGTGAGGGGAAGTCTGGGAGTCCCTGCTTAGACTGCTGCCCCCGCGGCCTGGCCCCGGATAAGCGGAAGAAAATGGATGGATGGATAGATGGAAGTTCATAATTTTACTTCCTGGATGGACATGGGCAGCAGATGTGACATACGTAGAGGTATTTCTATAACAAGCAACAGTAGTGCAAACAAGACCCAAAACTTAAGCTAACAGACAAGATAACAACACTTTTATTCTGTTAAATAAAACTTTAAACTGGAACGAATTTTCAGTGTTGAGGTATTCCCTTTCCAATGGTCAGAATGGTAAATGGCTACATTTTTATACATTGTTTTTCTACCTTCAAAGCACTCGCCCATTCACACACATATTCTTACACCGGTGTAGACAGACACTGGGGGCGAGGGTGGTTAAGTGTTTTGCCCAATGACACAACAACAGCATTCATCTGCGGAAACTAGAATCGCATCATCAACTTGTGGGTCAGTGGATCTGACCGCTCTACCAATGATGTCTATGTCGAGAGTGGGATTCGAACCTCCAACCTTCGGATCAGTGGACAAACACTCAACTGAGATACTAACTCACCGCTGCTTCCTGTATTTTTTGCATTTTTCTCCTCTACGGTTTTGTTTTTTCCACAAACTGCCATGTAACTGGTGCAAAACTCCACATGTTCTATCCCACCAAACTAACTAAGAATTAGAATGAGTTTTGAGACTGAAATACACATTTACTAGTATGCTACTTCTCTGTATAAATAGTTTTAGGTCAGATGAACAAGAAAGTCACATAGACTACTCGCCAAATATGCCCAACAAGTATCAAGGGGAAATGGCCATAGAATCAATGCAGCGAGCTATGTATAATGCTACTTTCAGATCATAAAACTGCAGTGTGCCTGTGCCCGAGCTGGTGCTCTCTCTATAAAATCTAATTTAAGAAGTTTGAAGACCTTTTCAACATTCCAAACAAAGAAAAATCAATTCCATTTTCTAAATACCACCGTGCCATAGGAGCGATCCCCTTTTAAATGGGGTTTGTTCTTTTGGTCTTGAAACGCTAGAAAATCTCACTGGACTTTTCACAAATACAAGTTAAACACATTTTTTTATTATTATTATGGTTAATAATTAATATGAAAGTAATTATTTTGTTCAGTTTGATTGTGTGAATGAGCTGAAATGAAACTGACAGACTATGTAACATGTAGGGTGGACGGTTTGCCCCTTGCTTGTCTCCATGGAGATGTTTGCCTGAATGTTGCACAGTATTGCATTAAACTTGCATTAACTGATCACATTATGAATAGAAAATTTGTTTTGAGCAGAGGCCGCAGAGGGATGTGGAAGCCTGATCTGTGGTTTGGAATTAGGATTCGCAGTCAAGGGCAAGTGAAGGAATGTTAGGGTGCAACGATCAGAAGAGGGTACTTTCAACGTTTTCAACATTGTTTGAAGCAGAACGCCTACACTCAAAAGAACAAAGCATTTGGGTTCTTGATAAGTTTGAGAACGTCACTACCTCTGACAAAACTAGCCTCACTCAGGTTAAAGCACACTTTATTTTCCCGGTAATTTGTCCTCTACATTTGGCCCCTCCATAGAGTGTATAAAGAAATGGACTAAGAGGAGTCAAATGAAGCTAATCAAGGCTAGCAGTACCATAGCAACCAAAGAGTCAGTCTGGAGCGAGGCTGTTAAAGGTAATGCCCCTTCCCACCCACACCTCTGGTTTCGTAGGGACTGGGCGCTTAGCAACACCGTCAACCAAACCTATTGCAGCAGTTAGAGAGAGAGGAGTGAATTGGATGGAGCCGGAAGAGCGCCGATACCCACTTCCTATGTGGAACGTGGTGGCTAGCAGGTTAGCTAAGTCCATTTAAATGTACAGTCTATGAACCCATCCCTCAGTGCCAATGGGGCAACCTGTCAGGAGTAGCTGGGACCCATCTTCAGATCTTGAGCTAGTCTTGGTCACGACTTAAGGTAGAGTTTTGAGCTTTTGGTTCTTAGATATATGACTTTATCTGCCTGTTTTAAGTCTGTGAAATAAGACAGAGGAAAGTTATTCGATATATCCATTTTGAGTGCCCAATGTGACTTAAGTTGGGGGAAAAAAAAACGTTCCAAGCAAAGCAATAACATCTCCATGGACACAAGCAGCTTACAGAACATCCACCATTAAGGTTACACAGTGAAAAGAATGAAAGATTGACTTGACAAGAACAATGTACATAATTCAAAGTTATAAAAATGCCAAATATAGCATAGCATGACTCTTTAAAATGAATAGAGATGTGTGTGAGAAAGTCCACCCCTCTCTCTCCTCCGCCATGTCCTCTCATCTGGAGCAGAACCACAAAAAAGCTGATCAATTATGAACAGTGCCCTCCCTCTGTGGGCTGTGTAACTGCGCGGGGACGATAAAGCCTTACGTTAGCCCCCTATCCATAAGAAACCACAGGGAGAGTCATTATACACACTGAGCAGAATAAAACTATGCAAAAATATCCTAACGCTCACCAATTGTAACAACAGCAGTAGGCTTCACACACTGCTACATTAGAGGGATTTTTCTTAACATGGCTGCCACGAAGTTGTATTTAAATGAGGCTTAAAGCATATGTGCTCCCTTTGAAATACAGGGACCAGGTTCATGCTTTATGTTTTTTTCAATAGAGCCAACGTTTTGTAAATGATGATTGGAAATGTTAACAGATATTACGTATTGGCAGCAGGGGGAAAAAATTTAACTAGGTGATAACCCACATGCCCCCGTATGTTAGTACAGCCCAAAAGTCACTTACACTTTTAAATCTTCAATAGCACCTAGAATCATCAAATTTTAGCAGTAGGTAAGCTGAACCTTCTGAGATTTTTGGGAATATATACGGTTATAATTGTTCACTTACACTTGAACTTATCACTTAAACCAGGGGAAGTAAAAATTACCTAATTTTTAAACAATAATGTCTTTTAAGTGTCCACCATTTTGCGTTTCACACTGAACAGCCCGATTCAACACACTTTGTATAACATTTAAAGCATTTCCGGTTTTATGGCTCTTATTTGATCCTCGATATTACGTTTTAAAGTCGTTTATTGTCACAAACACTTTTTCTTTAAGATAGTTAGGTCTCAGGAGGTCTCCGTATAAACACGCAATTGTAATGAATGCAATTTGACAGCAAAACGCTTTGAATGAGTCTGCCGATGGTTTAAAAGCTGCAAAGGGTTTCTACCTGTGACGCAACAATCCTGGGAAAATTAAAAAAGTATTTTCTGAGGCTGAGAGGAAAAGGAGTTATCACAAAGGATGATACTGAAACCAGTGTGGGCAAAGCTAAAAAGAAGTCTAAGTATGTCATCTTAACAAAAAATAAAAATTTGCATAATATGTATCTTTTAAATGTGTTAGAAAATACATTGTGTAAAGATGAACATTCCTGATACATTTTCAGTATGGCCATGTTCTGATTATAGGGGGTTACATAGATATAATCCCCTTTTGCATAATGTAAAGGATTTGTATTTTAACATAACAATAATTAGAGCTTCAGTGAATAAGAAGAGGAACTTGATTTTGTGGAAGTTTAACAAAATAAAATATTTCCTCACATAAAAATGTATTTGGAATAATCTTGGTGGAGAAACAATTAAGCTTTATTGGCAATTAACACAAATGTACAATATTGTGAAACTTTCAAATAGGTTTTGAATTAGTCAGGGACCGCAGCGAATAGACAGATGGTAGTTTAGTAAGATTGCATTTCACATCAGATATCATGGTTTTGCTTTTACTTGCTTTTCCTGTTTTCATTTTGTTATATTAAGTATTTATTCCTTTTTTTTTTTTTGTTAACACCTTACAATTAAGATCCAAGTCGCTGTGGTCGCCGTCTGGTCTGAAGTAGGCCTGTCACAATAAATACTATATCTACTTCAATATATGTTAGATGGAAAAATTATTTGTGGGGTCAGTATTTTTCATGGGTACTTTTTCTTAGTACTAGTCAGGAACATCTTGTTATTTGTCCTGTTCCATTAGATTTGAGCTGTAGAAGGTTAAATATGACTCATTATAAATGCAAACTAACTACCAAAGTGTTTTTTTTTTTAACCATATTGTACATTTCGAATAGGTTTTTGGGGATAATTCTACTGTAGGGTTATTGCGTTAGTGGCATATATTTGTTTCAGTATTATCGTTTATCGTCTATTTTCTTCATTAATACGTCAAAATTTGTTATCGTGACAGGCCTAAAAAGATTCTGAAACAGATTTATAAACTATTGGCTATTTTAACAACAAAGTTCTTCCTGACATACCCAATCTTCTTCTCAGTTAATGAAAAACAACCACAATTTCATACCCTCCAATCCTGTCATATCTATTTTAAATCAGTTGAAGGACTTTTGACTACATTTCCCATGATGCCTCAGCAGGTATGGAGTGCTCTAGGTGCCATGCTGTTTGTGTGGAGCCACAGACTGGTGTGTTCAGCCTTCACCAGTAGAGGCTAACGTAAACAGTGGTGCGTGCCAGGAGCATGGAGAGTGTGAGACAATAGCAGATGTCTGTGAGAGCAGTGTTGTACCAAGGCACTGGAGCAGAAAGCCAAGCACGGAGCTGTGGTGAGCGCTGTGGACATCACCAAAACCATCTGTCAGAAAGTGGGAGAAGGACGGGAACACAGAACAGAACTGACTTTCTCATTTTTCTTTATACTGGTTGTTTTGTTATCATTGGTTGGGTCAAAAATGTGCATAGTCTGACCATAGACCAAGGGTGTCCAAACTGTGGCTCGAGGGCCAAATGCAGCCCTCAGACAATTTTTATTGGCCCTCAGGCCTTCAGTTGAACTGGCCCAATTAATCATAATCAGTACTTTTTACAGCAAATTTGAGTAATCCTACCAATATAACCCAAATAACATGACATTGCATTGTCATACAGACCTAATATTAATATTTAACGATTTACTTAAAGTATGAAGTCAAAACTATGTTAAAAGCACCATCTGAATTATCCCCTGTACTGTCCACTGGCTCTCCGTGTCAAATATTCTTCAAGATATGGCCTTCAGTGAAAAGAGTTTGGGCACCCCTGCCATAGACATTATATATAAATGGGCACAGCTACATTTTGGCTCCATCGACTCTGGCTCCAATTCACTTTCTATTGAAAACCATCACCCCTTTCTCCCATTACTGCTGTCAGGCTTGTCATTTTGGTCTAAAATATTCATATTAACCCGCTCTACATGATACTACTTTATCCCTAAATCAAGATATGAACATTTATAACAGACAAATCAAGTGCCTTCTTTCCCTGAGGTTGCTCCCACCTGATTTGCAACAGGTTTGATCGACAGGGTAAACCAGCGGTATGGGCAAGAAGGGGCGTTAAGTTCAATACCGTTGTTACTGATTGGCTCTTTGACTGCTATGATACATATGATCAGATTTCCAAATATAGAACTCAGCTCCAGATTAGCCGCTACAACTGAGCTTTATTTGGCTGGAGCCGAACACTACATGTGACGTCACACTTTTTTCTGTCTGACTAAATGTAAAAGTGGAAACTAAACACTAAATCCACTTTTTTTTTTGCTACTTAACTGTATATATGATGTTTTAATAGCGTTCTCTACTGTTCATTCCCCTTTTTTTGGCAATTTTAGTGCAAACTATGTACATTTGCAGCTTTCTGGTCAAAGACAGTCAAGTCAGTCAGTGTGCGCCGCCTCCTGTGGCCACTGCTAAGTCAAGTAGTTGGTGACATCACACCAACTACAGCCAGGTGTTTCTGATTACAAACACGTGGCTGCAGGGGCGGAGTTTGAAGTGTGTATACCTGATAGACCAATCACACTGTTATTTTTTTATACCTGCTGGCATATTTAAAGGCCAATAACAATACAATAAAAGCAGATGTCTGTCAGAACATGGCTGTACCGAAGCACCGAAGCAGAAAGCCAAACACGGAACTATGAGGAGCGCTGTGGACGTCACCAAAACCATCTGTCACAAAGAGGTAAAACGATGGACATATGGAATACTTTTTCTTACTTCTTTTTATCTGTTTTATTTTGTTTGTAGTTCAGTTAAGAGTTAAGTGTGGCTGATCAAACGAGTAAGTCATTTAGCCATCGCTCTCCTTCTGATACTATAAACGGTGCAGTAGTTTGAGAGGAGTTAGGGTGCATATTATAATTGGGACTAACTTGAACCTGGACTAGACCAGGAGTAAACACGAACTGGAACAAGATCAAACTATACAAACCTAAACAAGACGACAGTGGAAAGAATTCAACTTTGTCCATAGTAAAAACTCGGCTGAGTGACATTGGACAACCACTAAAAGCTTTATTTTGTATTTAGTGACGGTTGCTGTTTTTTCTTGTTACGAGAGTGAGTGCTTTTTGGGCTCAGCATCATGTATTTTCAGTTACATGTGAGTGAGTGGCACCATTGACCCACTGCGGTGACTACAGGATCAGCCTCTCTCTCTCTTGAGGCTTCCATTAAATAACTGTGCAGAATGACATTCACAGCCACATTTAGCCCAAGCCCTCTAGTTTGTTAATATACCCAGTGAAGAAAAGTTGACTTGACCATTACTATTAGTGAAAATGCTCAGATTATTATTTGGTTGCACCACTTTTGTTGTAATTTGAGAGATATCGCACCAAAACTATACCATCACTAAGAGCCATGTAACTGAAAGCATCATGTCTTTCCAGATTTGAGCAGTGGTGGAAGTACTCAGTTTTGCAAATAAAAGTTCCGATACCAGAGCTGAAAAATGTGGTTAAGTAAAAGTATTAAAGTACCCGTTTAAAAATGTACTAAAAGAGTAAAATGCAAAAGTATTTCACACAGGTTTTGAGGTTTTAACAAGCTTCAAATGCAGTGATTTTGATAAAGATTCAATAGCAATTAAATCAATCGTTTCTTCCTACCTGTGTTTTTTTTTTTTGTGTGTGTATTTTTCTTGGCTCCAATTATGAATTATGTTAAAAATAAACCCCTCAGCCTTAAGAAAAAAATACTTTCCAGTCCAGCTCAAAACCGTAAAGGAGTATTTCTACTAAAAAGAAAACATATCCCCTGTAAAAATTTGACTTCGGCATTTGAGTGACACCATTGATCCACTGTGGTGACTTAAAATGGCGAAAACTACAACTACCAAAAACTAAGCATGTATTTGGATGCTGTGAATTTGATGTTAAACTAAATGTTAAATTCTCAAAATATTCTTAGAGATAAAACAAGTGAAAAACAAAGTAATAGCATCTTTGTTTTGCCAATGCATTTTTCCTTCTTATCATTTTAAATTAAAAGACCTATATTACGCAAAATTCACTCCTGTAAGCTTTAAGCCATGTTATAATGTTCTTACCTCCTCACAAACATACCCAGATTCATGTTTTGCTTCATTCACACATGTTTGAGTAACCCTTTATTATTAGGCTCTCTACATCTCCAAAGCTCAAAATGCTCTGTTCCACCTAGTGATGTCATGAAGTGGTAGTTTTCAAATTAACAGCTACCGTTTATCTTTAGTTCAGTAAAGATTGGCAATTCCAGAGCTGAAATTATTCAAATGATTCTAGTGAAGGTGTATGGAGTTTAAAAACACAATGAACCACTTCCTGTTTTACCAAATGACATCACAAGGTGGAACAGAGTGTTTTCGGCTTGAGAGAAGAACTCAGCCTAAATCTGCAGGTTTGTGTGTTAAACATGTGTGAATGAAACAAAACACAACTCCAGGTATATTTTTGATGAAGAAACATTATAACATAGATCAGAAAATAGTGTAATATGGGCCCTTTAATCTATGAGTTCTACATGGCTTCACTTTAACCTGTATTGAAACATGAGCATTATGAACAATTTAGGCATAAGAAGTGACATATTCCTTGAAAATACAGGCATTTGACTGGAAATGAAAGTGTTTTGGTTATTGGTTTGTGGAAAATTGTTTTGCTTTAGGCTGTGTTGAAAGCTATCGTGATAAAGGACACAGGGGGGTTTGAGATTCAATAATGTCTGAGCACAATAAGCAGAGTGAAGGTGGACCTGTAGGACCCATAAATCATCTCATGGCACTCACCTCGTTTATCAGGATCCAGTGACAATCGAAGGCCACCAGGTTGGTCTCCACCACCTGCAACAACAAAGGAAAAACAGAACGTGTTAGGAAATGGATTTAGAGCTTTTGAGGAAAAAAAAAAAAAAGTTCAAATGACCCAAGAGGATGTGGTAGCGAGTGAAACGAAATTGACCATGCGGTTTGCAATAGGTGTTGGGCTGGTTGACATTTCATCATTGATTATTCCATATAGTTATTACGAGGCATGTCATGAGCTATGTGGTAACGGCTTGGCCCGGCCTAGTTATTACTTGGATGGGAGACAACTGGGAAAATCAGGACAGCACAGTGGGGCACCAGTGGCAAAAAAAAAAAACAACCCAAAAACCCTTGTTGTGTTCTTAGGCGAGGTACTTCACCGACATTGCACAGTATGAATGTGGTGTGTGTGTGTTGGCGGTGAGGATTGGAGGAGTCGATGGCGCAGATTGGCACCCTCGCTTCTGTCAGTCTGCTCCAGGGCAGCTGTGACTGAACTCCACACTCTGTAAAGTGCTTTAGGTATCTTGAAAGGTACTATAAAAATCCAACGATTACTTACTATGATTGCTATCCCAGCGTTTCTCAAACCACCACTACCTTTTGATGCCTTCACTACTGCAATACCATGCCTTTTAGACCCATTATAATAAATTTATTTTTTTTTCATTACAAGCAACTGCCTAGAACTTTCATAAAGATACACCGCCTGGTCAAAAAAAAAAAAGTCGTCACCTGGATTTAACTAAGCAAATAGGTACGAGCCTCGTCCAGTTGGTCAGGTCTAGGTTCAGCAAGAGTATGAGCCCAAAGAATGAGGTCAGCTGATTCCCTGAATATACTGAATGACCAGGTATTCCATCGATGGATTTTTTTCTTCCCTAATGACACGGGAATATTCCAAGATGACAATGCCTAGATTCATCTGGCTCAAATTGTGAAAGAGTGGTTCAGGGAGCATGAGACATCATTTTCACACATGGATTGTCCACCCCAGAGTCGAGACCTTAACCCATTGAGAATCTTTGGGATGTGCTGGAGAAGCTTTGTGCAGCGTCAGAGTCAATCATCATCAATGCAAGATCTTGGTGAAAAAGTAATTCAACACTGGATGGAAATAAGTCGTGTGACATTGCAGAAGCGAAATCGAAACAATGCCAGAGCGAATGTGTGCTGTGATCAAAGCTAAAGGCGGTCCAACGAAATATTAGAGTGTGTGACCTTTTTTTTTTTTTTTTTTTTTTGACTTTTTTTTTTGGGCTGGTAGTGTATTTGAGTTCCTGGCAAATCCAGAATGATCTCTCTGTATTTTTTTATACAGATTAATATAAGCCTCATCCCCACGTTCTCCGCTGTGTCTCAAGCCCAGTCAAACGTGATCATGCAATCAGAACTTTGAACTTGTAAAACAAAGGAGCTCATTGGTCAACTATGATTTACAAATAAAATAAAGTTTTTCTCACCTAAGATTAACAGAGTTCATTAAACCAAAGTCATTGTACAAATCAGAGCATTCAATATAAAATGAAGTCGTTGCACAGGAAGATAATTTCATTACATAAAGGTTACATTGAAAAGCTATTCAATGTGTCCACTTGCAAGCATTTTTATATGTTCTTTTTGTTTTTTTTTTTTTGGCCTTCACATTATTCATAACACAAAGCCATATTTTATTACTACCCAACAAACGTGTAATTCCATTGTCTTGTTTGTCAGTGCCTCTAACTCATCTTCTCTTTCCATTGTGCTTCTCACCTCTGCTTGGCTAAAATACAGTCCTACTCGTATATCATTAGCTGTAATTGTGTAGGTAACTGTAGCGGCGCGCCTCGTAAAACACTTTTTAACCGTAAACAAAAGGCAACAGCTGGAGCGTCTGACGGAGCGTGGCTAATAGTGCTTTAATCTCTCGCAAAGTCGCCATAAAACTTCCATCATTAGAACACAGAAGGCTGCCGTAAAGCATTGTGTTCACCGGATACACAGGGATGATCCAGCGGAGGAGGAGGGAGAGCGGAAGGGAAAAGGTAAACGTTATGTCAAATGAGGGCGAGCTGACAGTATCGTCGTTCACACTGGTCACTCTGTGCTTCCGACACACACTAAACGCCCGCTCACTGTCCACGCCCAAAGAAACTGTTCCCACCCACTGCTCCAATTATTTAGCCTCTGTAAAAGTTATTGACAGCTGCATTTAACTAATCACAGTGAAGTGTGATCTCTCAGAAGAAGCAGGTTACTTTATTGATCTCTACTTTATTGACAGTTACAAGTACCTTGGTATCCCACAAGCAAATGGCAGCCCTGAAGAGGAAACAAGGAAAGCAGCCATGACGAAATCTCAATGGCAAGAACAAGACCCAGGCAATAAACAGCTACGCCCTGCCAGTAATCAGATAATCAGCAGAAATCATAAGCTGGGCACAGGATGAGATACAGACCACAGACACTAAGACCCGAAAGCTTCTGACCACGGGAGAGTTCCATCCTAAATCCAGCACTGCATGTGAGCCGTAAGGAAGGAGGCCGAGGACAAATGAGTGTGAGAGACACTGTCCAGGATGAAACATCCAAGATCCATAAGAACATCAAGGACAAGGCCCGACAGATGACGTGCTCAGCAAATGTCTCAGACAGTGCAGTGCAGAGGAGCTGGAAGAACCATCATGGAAGGACAAGCTCCTGTATGGGATGTACCACCGGAACATAACTGTCATGTATGTATGTATGTATATATATATATATATATATATATATATATATATATATATATATATATATATATATATATATATATATATATATATATATATATATATATATATATATATATACATAGCTATATCATTTTTAAAACTCAACAATGATGAACTGATTCTGTGGACATTTTGTGGTAGTTTGAAGACCTCACCCAATAACACTAGCACACTTGTACAGGGACACAATAGTGGGGTTAATGCATGAAATAAAAAAAAAAATAAATAAAATAACTAATTCAACAGCACCTGTGGTTATATATGTGATATAAGATCCTCTGCAGATAATACATCTTAAACTTTTACAGTGACCATTGTGAATGAGGTTTGTGTAAAGAGTCTTGCTCATGAGCACAACAACAAGAACAGTACACCAGATTTGAACAGGCGAGAGGGTAAGCTTTGCTATTGTTCACAGACCTTTATGCATCAAATGTGCTTACTCTGTCAACAACTGCTTTTAGAGCTTTTTAAAGGCGCAGTATCAAACATTTTGGTGCATCGAGAGGTGGAAACGCCAAATATTGCATTTAGAATCCTTAATTTGCATAAAAGTTTATTCGCTTCAGGTGGAGTTTGATTTAAGCACATAACAGTTAAAGCACATTTTGGAAGGTGGAAACGCATTAGTTTTATAAACTCATGAAGCGAATATAAACCCATGTGACTCTTATACTTCATACCTGCAAGAAACTGGAGTGGACACAGGCGAACAAAGCCAGAATAATCCCGTCATGCTTATTATTTGGCAAAAATCCTTCAGAAAAGCACGGCTATACATTGCTGCACAGCAATGCTTGAAGTTCAAGATTAAAATATGTTAGCCAATTAATAACATGCCGAAAGACACATACACACTGTCTAATTTCCATTAGTAAAGTAACTCAGGGAAAGTTTATGGTTGTCCAGCACTGTGGACAAGTCTTTTTCAACATCAGTGCAGTACTTTGGCAACGACTGAGGCAGCAGGCATTAGCTTGGTAGTAAAACATGTCTATAGCATTATTACAGTTTAAAGAACCTGCTATGGCATGACACAAATATATGCAGCAAACAGCTAAATAAAAGAGAAACTGTGTCTCTAGCAAAGCCAAACCAATCTTAAAGCTGGTTTGGAGAGGGCAGTGAGCAGGCCGTTACAGTAGTCTAACCTACTGGAGACACATGCAGGATAAGTCTCTCCAAGTCTGGGTTTGACAGTATACCTGATTTTTGCAATGGTTTTAGACGGTAGAAAGCTGCAGACGTTACTTATTTGATTTGGCTTTTAAAGTTCAAGTCTGAGTCCATTATTATTTCAAGGTTTTAGAGAGCGAGACTGGAGGTGACTGCTGGCACTTTCTCTATGTTTTTGTGGGATAAAGATGATGACTTCAGTCTTGTCTGAGTTTAGCTGAGGAAAGTTGTTTTGCATCCACTGTTGGATAAAGTGGCAGAGAGAATCCACTGGCCCATATTCACCTGCTGCCAATGAGACATAGATCTGAGTGTCATCTGCATAGTTGTGATCGGACACATTATTGCTGTGTATTAACTGGCCTAACGGCAGCATGTAGTGATTGAAAAACAGGGGTCCCAGGATTGACCCCTGGGGCACCCCACAGGTCAAAGACATTTTATCTGAGACACATTTTCCAATTTCAACAAAGTACTGCCTGTCTTCTAGATAGGACTTGAACCAGTTCAGTGCAGTACCAGAGATACCCATTCAGTCCTCTTCTCTCTGTAAGAGGATCCCATGATCGACAGTGTCAAAGGCAGCACTCATTTTGTTCGAGTGTGAATCCCAGTGTTGTTACTTATGTGGTCATCTCCAGTGCTGCTCTGGACACATGTTTGAGGCCAATTAGTGAAAGGGCCACTGACACTATGACAAACCACTGACACTATGTTTACATGCACAGAGAACTCAAAATGTGCTAAACAACAAAATTCAAATGGTCTCTGTCCTACAACCTGTCACACCACTCTAGTCCCAGTCTGCAGCAAGTCAAAGAACCGAATAGCTGTGAAAGACGACTACGGGATGTCTCGTAATTTAGCATTAGCACTAAAACTTTGCAGATATAATTGTTCATAAAAATCGCTATCATATATAACCACAATTTTGGCATATATATAAAAACCCTCATTTATGTTGAGCATTTTATCGGTTTAAATTGGACTAGGCCAGTTTTCCAGTTTTCCTGGTGTGCATGTAAATATAGTCTACAAGTATCAAACGCTTTATATTGACTATATGAAATTATTAATTTTCCAATGTATTGTTATGTATTTTCCCAGGGCTTCACAAAATTGTTCATTTAACCAACAGAAAATTAGAAAATCAAATAGTGAAACACTGGGTCAATAACAAATATTAACCGACATACACGGATAGCTGCCCCAGAGCGCCCCCTGTCCTGAAACCCACATTCTTAGCAAGAATAAAAAAAACAAAAAAACAGTGGAAAAAAAATATGAATCTAGAGGAGAACCAATAGACTGTATATATATATGGACATAGCTAACCCGCTAGCCGGCACGTTCCAAATAAGAAGTGAACATGGGAGTGCAGAAAACTGTTGCCCCTCCATTTTGGTCTTAAAATGTTCGTACTGACCCACTCTACATGACCCTGGTATGTTGATTTTGCTATTGTGTCTATAACTCAAGATATGAACATTAATAACGGACAAACAGACAGCTTTTTTTTCCTGAGGTTGCTAAACCAGGACTAAACCAAGACAAAACTAAACCAGGACTGAACCAGGACTGAACCAGGACTAAACCAGGACTGAACCAAGACTAAACCAGGACTAAACCAGACTGAACCAGGACTGAACCAGGACTGAACCAAGACAGGACTGAACCAGGACTGAACCAAGACTAAACCAGGACTGAACCAGGAGTGAACCAGGACTGAACCAAGACTAAACCAGGACTAAACCAGGACTAAACCAGGACTGAACCAGGACTGAACCAGGACTAAACCAGGACTGAACTCAGACTAAACCAGGACTAAACCAGGACTGAACCAAGACTAAACCAGGACTGAACCATGACTGAACCAGACTGAACCAAGACTAAACTACTAAACCAGGACTGAACCAAGACTAAACCAGGACTAAACCCACTGAACCAGACTGACCAGGACTGAACCAAGACTGAACCAGGACTAAACCAGGACTGAACCAAGACTAAACCAAGACTGAACCAAGACTAACCAGGACTAAACCAGGACTGAACCAGGACTAAACCACAACTGAACCAAGACTAAACCCAGACCGAAACCAGGACTAAAGGACTGAACCAGGACCAAACCAGGACTAAACCAAGGACTGAACCAGGACTGAACCAAGACTAAACCAAAACTGAACCAAGACTAAACCAAAACTGAACCAAGACTAAACCAGGACTGAACCAAGACTAAACCAGGACTAAACCAGGAGTAATCCAGGACTAAATTAGGACTGAACCAGGAGTGACCCAGTACTTAACCAGGACAAAACAGGACAAACACCACAAAAGGGACCGCTGCAGGCTAGACAGGCACTGGACAAGCTAAATCCACCGTCGGTCCTGCACAGTGAGCACGGGGCTGTGTGGCCATGTGAAGAGCGTGATCCCTGGTGCAATGAAACAGCCCATCTAACAACTCTGCTTCAACATGACAGGTAAAAGTCACTGGGGTTGCTGTGCTTTAACACTGCCACCGAAATCCATCTGCCCTCCCTGACCGCCTTCCACAAAGCTTCATTTGTGCCCACTCCCTCCTCGGCTTCAGTCAGAGGATCGCTCACAACACGGCTCTGTGGTGCCCAGCAAATCCAATCATTCTATGTCAATAAAAAAGTCACCTCTTCCGACTAAAAAAAAAAAGTTGTTGAGAAGTCCGCAGTGCTGTAAAAGTGATTTGGGAGAGCAGAGGAGAGGCATTGGGCCTGGGATTTGGTTGGCTCTAAACACTCTTGGTTGTAATCGGATCAGTTGCCCTCACATAAATGAAGTGCGGTAGAACTGATACCTTGCAGTGACATCACGCTGAGGGCCTCTGAATGTATGTCTATGGCAGGATGTTCAGTAGTTACCATGGTGACACAATGTATAAGCAAACACAGCCAAAAAAAAAAAGCTTTAAGATAGTTTGAAAATGAAACAAAATGGATTTAAACAACACATTTTCAGGAGTCTGTGGTCAATACGTGTGTCAGATCTTCCTCTATGGATGACTTTTGAGCAAATGTAGGCTATGTGTACAAAGTGAAACTAAAGTGAAAGCTTTATCAATGCAAGTTCAGAAGCTAATCACATTATTAAAAAGAAATGGTGATATTATAATTTTTCTAATGAGTAGGCCTAAAAAACACACTAAAGGGGAGAGCAGAGGTTCTGGGGCTCCACGGGGAACCATCGAGTTTAAGATACAGGTTAGCCCAAAGTGTTCTTATAATAACTGATGCCCTCTTTGAATCTCTGGGAGAAGCAGCCTATAATCACAATGTATAATTAATGGACAGAAATTAACTACTGTAAAAAAATCATGACTTGATCTAATCTACCCCAGATTACAGAAAATGACTTCTGTTTTGTTAAAAAATGTCCTGGGTCGACTCCGGACCCCCTGGCTTTAAATTTACTTGCTACAAAATCAATATGGCTTTTTTTCCAGCTCCCTAATTAATGGACTAATGCCCACTATTGCCATAGTACCAAATATGTCAACTTTTTATTACTATGAGCGGGTCAGGGGGCGCAAACGGAAATCTTGTCTAGAGCCAAAAGAGCCACTGCTGGCACTGGGAAAACAGAAAAAACTGATCTTCAAAATGTTATGTTGGACTGTCGGATGTGGGTACAGATACATTTAGGCAGGTGTTGACAGCCGTGCATCATGTTGTAGAATATGAATAATCACTTGAACTCGAGTGCCACTGAAAAAGCAAAGGCCCCTCCCCACCTCAGATTTTGCTTAGGGACTCCGGCTTCGACAAGTGCTTATGGTGCTGTTTATGGTGCTGTTTAGGTGTTTCATGGCAAAAAAAAGTGAGAGCGACTAACTACAAAACACTGACTATTTCTAGCTAGGTTGTGACTGTAATAATATTTGAGAGCGGCTCGTTTAACTGCATAAATACGATCACCTGTTGTAGTGCAGCGAATTCAGAGCAGCCGAAACAAAGCTCAGATTAAAGTCTAACTTGAGTAACAGAGCTGCAGACAGAGCTGTGCCTCTGGTTAGCATCACTCTCCTGGGAATGTTGACAACATCAGCTGCATAATACCACTAATTGTGACTAGTCAACTTTTAATAATCATAACTGTTAACTGGATTACGCAGACACTCATTTGTAAGAAATGTTCAAAATGGTGTTTCTAAATGTACAATAGAAGCGATCACGTGACCTGTCGACCAATCGGAAAATGAATCGCTGAAAAGTCAATTAGTAAAATAATGATTAGCTGCAGCCCTGGTTCCCTGGTTGGTTGTAATCTGATCAATTTCCGTCACAGAAATAGGGAAGTTTAAAGTTTTTGATGAACTTTAAATTACCATTGGTATGTATGGAAAAAAAAAAGTGCATTGGGGATTATGGACCTCGCATCGAAGCCCAACTAGAAGAACTCCCAGATCAACTGCTCCAACTTTAACACTTCCTCTACTGTGAAAAAAAACAGTACTGATTAATCCTGAATACTAAACAACTACAAAACCGTAAAGTAATTATATTAGACAAAACATTAATCAAAAATGCACATATGTGTCGAATGTTCTGCAGGATAATGAGCTGCATTCATTTCCATTGATTGGGATGGGAGTGTTGACGACGCTTCTCCGTCTGAAAAAGAAGTTTTCACGCAGAACTGAGGAAGCGGCGAAACGGCTTCACTCCTACAACTTTTTTTGCTCCAGTTGACGGATTTTACTTTTGGTTTTTACTATGGATCAGACCTGGACTGACTGGATTACACTGACGGGTTATAACGCCGTACATGTGCTCAAATGAGTCATGCTGTGAATACAACCAATGTCCTACTGAGAGCTAGGAACAAGATAGATAGATTTAAAGGTGTGCTATGGAACTTTCTGGAGGTAGCATCACTGCATTAGGAAATACAGACTGAAAGCTATAACTCGGAACATTCTCTGTGAAAATAGATACATTTTTTGCCATACTGTGGAAGATTATAGCTAAAGGAGCAACATTTACAGGTTTATGGAGATGCAAGCATTTAAACAATCAACAGGCAATAATAATAATAATAATAAATATAATAAATAATAATAATAATAATAATAATAAAATAATAATTTAATGATAATGATATTAATAATAATAATAAGTAAATTAATAAATAAAATACAAACATGCTTCCATTTTGATCTATTACTGGCTAAAATGTTACATAGTTTGGTTTAATAATACCTACTTCATTCTTTGGCTTTTTCAAAATCAGGTACTCCAGCTTTAAAGGTCCTATGTACACGATTTTCTGATGTATGTTGTAATGTTGTTTCCTCATCACAAACATACCTGGAGTTGTGTTCTTCTCTCAAAACAGAAAACACTCTGTTCCACCTTGTGATGTCATGTAGTGATATAGGAAGTATTCCAGTGTGTTTTTACTCTCCATACACCTTCAATAGATTGATTTGTATCAATTTCAGTCCTGGAATTGCCGATCTCTACTGAACTAAACGCAAAAGGTAGCTCTTAAATTGAAAACTACCCCTTCATGACATCACAAGGTGGAGCAGAGCATTTGAGCTTTGGAGATGTAGACAGACTAATAATAAAGTGTTACTCAAACATGTGTGAATGAAGCAAAACACAACTCCAGGTGAGTTTTTGAGGCGGTGACAATATTATAACATGGCTTTACAGCTTACAAAAGTCAGTTTTGCGTAATATAGGACCTTTAAAGCCTTTGTGTGGAATCTCTAATCTTACGCTCTAAACACACCGTGAATGAATGCGAAGTGGGCGTTCCTACTTCATAAACTGCTAATTAAAAACTAACCATATAATTACATTTCACAGCCTATTTGCGATCAAACCAAGTGGATCGCCCTACTACCACGAGAATGTTCGCCAAAACATCCCCTTCCACCAACCCCACACGTAAAGCCTGCACACAAACCGATATTTGTTATGGTTTATTTGAGGTATCCGTGGGCATGCTAGCAAAAAAAAAAAAAAAGAAAAAATCCTATGCTATTAACCCGATTTTTCCATGCCAGGTTTTTGATGACTATAATTAATTTGTGCTTGTGCATGGGTGCGTATGCATAGGGAGAGAAACAGCGTCTTCGCCCGGGTTTTGAAGTGCGCGGTCTGATTACAGTTATCAACTTGGAGCTTTCATTCAGTCTCAAACATTGCATAATGGAAGGAGCCGCGCTAAAGGAGCAAAAAAACATCATCAAAAGAGGGAGATAATGGCTGATAAAATGTGTCTAAACAAGCACAACGAAGTAACAGCAAGCAATCGAATTTCAAAAACAGACTTCTTTCTATGCCTAGTCTTTCCAGCTGTTTGATTTGGTGACATTTAAAGTGCATATGACAGGTTTTTTTCAAGTTTTTCCAAAATATTACTTTGTCTGGTTTGGTGGGATAGTACCTCTGGTCAATATTTATTGTAGTTTTACATCAGTGAAATGTCAGTTTGTGGAGAAAAGTACAAAAAGTAAAGTTATGGCTGGCCATTGCTGTTACCAATGTACCACTACCCTAAGTTTTCCTGGTCAACTGCAGGCTGGACTAAGTTCCATCAGTATTTAAGGAGCAGCTATTATTGTTAAGTTAAAACTAGTAAAATTGTCTGATCTTGTGGATTTGAGCACAGCCGTAATGATGTACAAGGCATATAATCATAAGCCTCCCCTTCCCTCCCTTGTTAACAGATGTTATTCGAGTCAATATCATCTTAGACGAACAGGTATGTTAAAAAAAAGTAAGACTAAACCAGTAAAAAACGTCATTCGAGAGGTTAGTGTGTGGCAAAAACGTTGATGATAAATTTAAAAGCTCCTACTCAATAGAAGCATTTAAAAATTGGTATAAAACATTTATTTTTGAAAATTACGGGACAGGATGATTCATGTGAACTGCTGTATATACTCATGTGTAACTGCTATATAACTGCTGTCAAACTGTAGAACCCACCGTGGCCCGTGTGTCAAAAAGTTTGCCCACCCCTGGCCTAAACCCTCATGATAGAAATCTTATGTCCAACCTCATACAAGTTGAATAATGTTTGATTTTGAATGTAATGACCGAATAAAATACAACTACTACAGCTCTGCCACAAGACTCTGCCATACTGTTATTTCACAGTGTGTGCCAGTTTTTTTGTGTCAGTTTTTGTGTCATGTGGACATAAACCAGGTCAACAAATCTGCAATCTGACAGTTAACAAGTCCCACCATGTCTGACCTGTTCTCCAGCTCTGTTTAAACTATAGGGATGGGGTTTACATGTGATGTCATATAAACCCAACCTACTGGCACATTTTTTAGTTGAAATAACTGAAGTTTTGTCGTTACAATAAAGATATGTACATCTCCTGTCAAACAGTCAAGGTTGCTGGTGACATTATATCATTAGCTATACTATTACGCCATTGATTTCAGTTCAATGTGACTTTCTATGCGTGTGACTTTCTACGGCCTTAATAGCATTTAAGTTGTTTTGTTGTTTTTTTTCCTGAAAGACATTCAGTAGGCCCCCCCCCTTTTTTCTTTGACTTAGAGCTTCCGAAGTCTAAAGTACTTTTTGTCAGCAGTCGATTTAGCTAAAGTTTGCTTGTGGCGGCACATGTAGAACGCAATTTCCAGTGAAATGCTTTAATAACTTTGTGTTTTTTTTTTACAAAGTTGTCTTTTTTGTTGTCTTCTGGTCATTAGTTACCACATAGCTGATGAGCCCTGAGCAAGCTTTCAAACTTTTATATCCCAAAAGTCACTGACAGTTGAAAAAAAATCATAACTCTTTTGTTTCTAAATATTTTTATTTTATTTTTTCAGAGCATTCAGAACTACCCTTCTGACATTAATATGAACAAATATAGCACCGAAAAACAAACCCTCATTGTACAGTGGTACTTTGAGTCACATGAGTCAAATTCAGAAACCCAGCGGTGTTACCGTTGACATTTTAATACCAGAGATGCCCCAAGTGTAAATGCCATTAAAGGAATAATGACTCGTTTTCAAAGACAGGACGCAGTATGTGATCTCCCGAGACCTGACTAGTCCCGATTTCTTCCTGTGGGGCTATCTTAAAGAAAAGGTGTTTGTGAATAAACCTCAGACAATAAACGACTTAAAACATAATATCGAGGATCAAATAAGAGCCATAAGCCCGGAAATGCTTTAAATGTTATGTAAAGTGTGTTGGATTGGGCTATTCAGTGTGAAACCGAAAATGGTGGACACTTAAAAAACATTATTTTTTAAAATTAGATCATTTTTACTTCCCCTAGTTTAAGTAGTGATAAGTTCAAGTGTAAGTGAACAATTATAACCGTGTATATTGCCAAAAATGAAGGTTCAGTTTACCTACTGCTAAAATTCGGTGAGTATAACTTAAGAATTATAGGAGCTGTTGAAGATTTAAAAGTGTCAGTAACTTTTGGGCCCCTGTATTTATTTTTAAGTGTATGGGAAAAATGTAAGGCAAATTTAGATTTCCGGGTAGTCGCTTTTGGGCTCCATACCGTCCCAACCAACGTGTTTGTATAAGGTTGACAGGACTCTCAACATTCCCTGCATGCTAACCCTTTCCTCCTTGACATATCATACATAATGCCATTCAGGTTTCGTGTCAGTATATGGCAGCATCACGCCTTCGCGGTACTCCTCATGCATGTTTAATTGTGTGCTGTGAATGTGTGAAAATGTTATGTCAACCTAATGTCAAGAGCTCCGTGCCCCATATGTTTGACTTACGCTGACATTTCCCTGGTATTGGACTTGTCAAACTAATGCCACTTAAGTGCACCGTTTGACAAGGGCTGGTTGATGGGTGGTTTGGAGAAAGAGAGGATTTTTTTTCTTTTGTTTCCTAAAGTTACAAAACTAATCGAGGTTAGGGAGGCGAGATTAACCGCCAAACGAATGGCAATTTGAGCGGACGCAATTAGCAAATCCGAAAGACTGCAGTTTTTTTTTTACGTAGCATACATTCTTCCAAACAAACTGGTCTTATTCATAAAAAAAAATACCTGCTAACCCTGTGGTCTCAATCTGTACAAACATGTTCTGAAATGTCCTTCTTGTATTGGGTTTATTTCTTTGGGCTTCAGAACGTATTAAAAAGAGGTAAAAGATATCTGCTGGAGAAAAGCATCTGAAGGTGAACTCTATCTTTTGTGGTGGAAGGTCTGCCACCTGCTTGTACAAATAGAGATATTATCGCTTTGCTAAGAAAAAAGTGGTTCTCAAACTTCACACCATGTACCACTAAGATAGTATTTAGCTTCCTCAGTACCACCAGGTCTAAACCCGTACTATATCAGGCTTAAATTAGGGGTAAAGTGGGTCCAGAATTAGATTAAAACAGGTCTACAATTACTCAACCACAGGTAAAATATTCTGTAAATATAGATGAACCCAAACTAGGTTCCTTTCGTCATTCCTACAGTCTGCACAGCTTTTGGCCACTCATCATTTTAGCTCTCTGTGACTGGAACCACCTACAACAAACTTTAAAACTTAGTAGACCACGGTAAAAATTAACTTTTATATCTTTAAATCTGCAAATGTTTCACTGTCTCATGTTATGATCCACTGTTTCAGTCTGATCGATGTAAGAGTATGATGCTGCCTCTTGGCCAGGCTGTCATTGCATGGTAAAATACTGAATAAATTAAAAAAAAAAAATAAAACAAGGTCAAAAACACGAATAGATGAATAGGTTTGAAACAAATACTCAAAGTCACAGGGCCTCATGTGCCACCTGAGGATGGTATGGATTGGAATTAAAACTTATCTTTCTCCTTGAGATGAACTG
The DNA here is from genome assembly GCA_019594935.1 of Periophthalmus modestus. NCBI lineage: Eukaryota > Metazoa > Chordata > Actinopteri > Gobiiformes > Gobiidae > Periophthalmus > Periophthalmus modestus. The sequence goes on along the minus strand of JAIEZT010000012.1, from coordinate 21,395,646 downwards.
ATGCAACGTTTTACCTCAGGTGGTTCTAGGAGTGAAACGCTGGGGCCCACTGATGTGATGAAACCCTTATTGCAGGGTTTAAGATTATATTGCAACATTCTAAAGATCAATAATATCGAGGGCAATTAAATGAATAATGTTAAAATGCTGATTTTTTTGTTTTAATAGAGTCCAGTTACTAATAGAAATGATCGTTTTCAACATTTACGGCCTTTTGCATAGTTCATAAGAAAGTACAGTTTATAGCAAAAGATGAAATTTAATCTGTCAACTGGACAAATCTGCTCATCCAAGCCACTTCTTCAGTTCTGGTCAGATTGTGGGTGGACACTGCCTTATATCTATCTGAAGGGAGGAGCTAATTACACTGAAACTGTAAACAACTGTTGTCTCCAGTTTCAGCCTTAACGACGCTATTCAACCTGTAATGGCTGCCTATTGTTCTCTTTGTTTCCTGTTTGTTTTGGGTCTGAGGATAGAGTTGTAGTTCGGTGAGAGATTATGTCTTAGGCCCCCATTCCTGTTTAAGGAAGTCTTTCATAACAAAAAAAACAAAATGCTTCTTTAACTCCCCTCTCAAACCAGGTCTTTTCTCTGGCTAAGATCTGAACTTCACTATCTTCAAAGGAGCGGTTAGTGGCTTTGAGATGGAGATGTACTGCGGACTGGGGTCCAGAGGAACTCTCGCACCGGTGTTGGTCCACCAGTAATCTGACCAGAACTGAAGAAACGGCTTGGATGAGCCGCGAAACGTCTTCACTCCTACAACAATTTGTCCAATTGACAGATTTAATTTCGTTTTTTGCTATGGATCAGAGCTGGACGACTGAGGATTACACAGACAAAGTACAGTTTAATTAATTGTGTTTTGAAGATCTGGTTCTTGCACCGGTCTTGCTGTATGAAATCATCACACTCTACACTCTGAAAACCACTGATAGTGGAATCTGTTGTTCTCAATCACACATTATAGGAGGCCTTCAGGATATTGGCTCTTCTGAATGTGTTTGGACTCAGCAGCGTAAAAGCTGATAGAAATGAGCCTGTTTCCTGTTATAATGGAGCCGTTCATCGAACACATCGCCCGCTGAGGTGATCTGGCCAGTCGTACACCAGGCAGTTGTATTTTTCCATTATTTGGTGCGAAGCTGTTTTGCTGACCTCATTTTCACCTGGGCTGACAAAGTGGCAGCGAACGCTAAAGTCTTAAATGGAAAAGCAAAAAAACGGCACAGTCAAACGTGAGAAATTCTCCACCTAGAAAAGGAGAAAGATTTTTGATTTATTTATTTGTATTTTTTGTGCGTTATTGTTTAAGGGCAAATGCCAGAAATATGAAAACATGCTTTCTTAAAGTCAGATCACAATTCATGCACACGTACTACCTTTAAATTCCCTTTAAGAGGTAACGAAAGCCGGCTGCTTCTTCAGAAAGTTAACACGCAGGCTGACAAACACGAAGTGGGTGGGAAAAGTGGCTGTGTTTGAGCACAGAGTTCCATTGAAGCCCCACCTTTTTAGCTAAACTATGGACTCACATCTCCACAAACCTGACTCTAATCTGGCATGGAGCAGGGCCTCCTCCTGCTTTTTTCCATGGAAATGATGTTCCTATTGCTATAGTATTACAACTTACAACTTGAACTATGGCTTTAACTGTCTATTTCCACCTCTAGAAAGTTACACAGTGTTTCTTTAAACAGAGAAGCACTTCACCACAATATGGTGCTATTACCAAAACCTAAGTACAGAGATCAGATCATAATTCACAGACAGATAGATAGGTCGGTAGGTAGTCGATAGGTAGGTAGGTAAGTAGCTAGATAGCTGGATAGATATGTAAGTCGGTAGGTAGGTCGGTCGATAGATAGATAGGTAAGTAGGTAGGTAGATAGACAGACAGACAGATAGATGCTTTATTAATCCAAAAGAGGAAAACTAAAATGCCCTGGTCGATAGAGCATTATGGACTCTGCTACAGACCCACTGTAAACATCAGCACACAGAGACACTACACATAAACACCACAGATTCAGACAAAGTGCTTGTTATAAAAATGCACAGGTATAAAAGAGTTTTTTGAGGCGCTCAGTGGAACACCATTTACTCACTGAAGGAGCTTTTGAGTTCATTTAAGAGAGAAAAAAAAAAAACTGTCTGAAGGTTGTTCCTCATACTTTTGTCCATTACAATGTCCAGGCTCAGACCTACCACTGCACCAGCCTTTATAATCAGCTTGTTTAATGGGAACCGTCTGAACTGACTCACTCTCCAGATGCACTCCCCAGTTTCGTTCATTTCAATAGACTGCCCTTTGACGACCACTGGTGAAACAGCTTGTTTTTTCTTTCCAAAATGAATAATTAGTTCCTGTGTCTTGCCTTCATTAAGCTGTAAAACGTTACGAAGGACCTATTTATTTATTTCATGTATTTTGTCGTGGAGTGGGGTGTGAGGCGGACCAAAAGATGCGGGACTCGGGGGCAAGTTTTACGGTGTTTATTGACAGAACAGACAAGAGAAGCAAGTGACGGGGGAACATACGAGGAGCTGGGTGCAGGGGTGCAGGTCAGGGTCCAGAGGTGCAGGGAACAAACGAGACAGGAACGGTACCGGGAGACAGGGTCGGAGACAGGAGTCCAGGGCAGTGCAGGGAGGCAGGGTGCTGAACCGGAACACGAGTAGGAACACAGGGAGGACATGAGCAGGACACGAGCAGGAACACGAGCAGGAACATGAGCAGGAACACGAGCAGGAACACAGGCAGGACACGAGCAGGACAACAGGCAGATGAACAGGGAAACAAGCAGGTAGACATGCAGTGAGTTGAGCAGACGATCTGTCACCGAGAGGAGTGTCCTGGCTCCTCTTATCCTCCCGCAGGTGGCGTTGATTGCGCTGATGAGAAGCAGGTGCACGCGGGAGGAGCCAGGAACTTCGCCCAGCTCCAGAGACAGGCAGGTGAGGGAGGGGCAGAGCAGACACAGGAGGAAGGAGCAGGCAGGGATCATGACATATTTATTTGGATGAGAAACCCCTTGAGACGGACCATCTTGTTCTCATTCCTGTAGGGAAGGTAAAGTCTTTTTGGCCAAGTGAACTCTTTGATTTAACACAGCTTATAATCGTGGACAAGGTGGAAAAAAGTAAACTTCATCATGAACTTTAATATGTCCTCTAATTCTAATTACACATGCCGAAGGTTGATGGTTGCTATGACAACACAGAATGAAAAATGCATAAAACGATTTTTGGCTATCCATGGGTTTTGGAGGGATGAATCATTCACTAGCAATTACCAATTCAAAACAAAATATCCTATCCTTTTAATGGTAAAAAGTACTCAAAATGGTGCCTATAAACAAAAAGTATAAATCCATGTATATGACACATTAAGTATAGGTTTATTTTACATGAGTACAGAATTACCATGCACTTTCTATTCATGAATTTAAAGGGACAGTTGCTATGGCAAATAAGAATTCGAAGCAAAATATTAAACTTTTTGAATGGGGAAAACTACTCAAAATGGCGCCAATAAATCAGCAGCTGAAACCAATGAATGCAACAAATGAAGAATATAAATACATGCAGTAAATAAATGCACGACACATTGCAGACTTCAGCTGGACAGAATTACAACACTGTTCCTACACACCACAGTGAGATCCATAAGATATTGGATTAGCAGCGATCCCAGCTTTCCACATGGGGTAAAATGAATGGCAATATAATTAAGTGTTAGAGTCTGAAGCAGTGGACCGTACCATGACACCACGCAGAGGGGTGTCAAAGCCCTCTGTGGTTCAGCCCAACAACTAATCGTTTAAATCACCACCATTACTGTTTGTTTAATTAGCTTGTCTGATTTAACTGCGGTCACACGCTAACGAACAAAGTCTATAAAAGTTGAGTGCATGGGAGTAAGGTGGAATATTGAGAAAAAGCTAATTTCTCAGACTCTATGCCGGATTAACAATTTCAATATGGAGACGTGCTGCCTGAATGAAACGCCCAGATTTGGGTGGTTCATGAGTCAATGTACATGAAGTCTTGAACTGGAATATCTTTATATTTAATAAGACTCTAAAATCCTGAAACGGCCCACATTAAACTATGTTGTTTCCTCACCAAAAACACACCTGGAGTTTTGTTTAAGACATGTTTAACGCACAAGTTCTTCTCTCAAATGAAAAACACTCCACGTTCCGCCCTGGAATTGCCAATCTCTACTGAACAAAAGTTAAAAGGTGGTTGCTAACATGAAAACTACCACGTCATGACATCACAAGGTGAAACAGAGCATTTGGAGCTTTGGAGATGTAGACAAGCTAATCATAAATGAAACAAAATAACTCTGGGTATGTTTTTAAGGAGGTAAAAGCATTATAACATGTGTAAAAGTTCACAAGAGTCCATTCTGTGTCATTTAGGAGCTAATGCACTTTCCTTATAGCCAGAAAGTTTTTGAATCCGGTAAAGACAACATTTTTTTTCTGGAGTTTTTATGTTGGACAGCTGGAAATGCTGAAGTGTTCTATTTTCATGTTTTTACCTTTGTTTTTTATAGGTGGCCCGGACCATGCGTGTCCCTGATTGGCTAATGCACCTGTCAATCACGGTCATCTGAAACCAGGGAAATGATAACCAGAGTCCAATCTTTATAAAGTATTGAAAAAAGTGTGTATTTTGGATCACAGGCCTCTTTAGACCAGGTTTACTCTTTAAGTTCACCTGAAATAGTCCTGTTATACACCTGGTTTAGATCTGGTTGTACTCGGAAAGCCAAATATTTTCTTAGAGGGTACTCAAGTGACACACTGCAAAAATGCTGACGGTAAAGATCAACCTCCTAGATGTTCAACCTCAGTTCAAAAAGACGGAAAGATTCAAAGTTCCTCAGAAACCAACCAAAATTCGAACTCGCCTTCGACGGTTTGACATAATGCTTCCTCCGCCTTTTCTTAGCCCCCCTCCCCCCTCCCAGAACACATATGTACGCTGTCACTCTCAACAAAAGCCACCAAACCGCAACTTGACAAGGTCTGACCCTGCTCGCTATCTCACCCAGTACAACATTACTCTATTGATCATCCTTCCTCTTTTCAATAAGAAGCGAGGAGTCTTTGCATTTTTTTGTCCGTTCAGCAAGAGGTTTCCCCGATATCTTCACAAGCGCCGTCACCTTCACCATTCAGCTGACATATAATGTGATTCCGGGACAGCGAAGGTCTTCCATAGCAAAGGCAAAGGGTAAGAAGGCCAACATGCAGACATCTATCAAGCCATGGTGCGTAGTCCGTGAGCAAACTGAGCTGTTTCATTTCATCGATCCAGTTTTGATCTCAACGTTGCCAACTAACTCCACAGAGAATTGACTTTACGGCGAATACCAACGAACGCACACACACTCGTGCCCGCACTGCCGATGTGGCGCTATGCAACCTGGCATTTAGATTTAGATCAATGGCTGGAACAAATAGAATAAGCGGTCTTGATAGGGCTAAGGTAAACAATGGGCAGTGAGCAGGGGGAAAACACATTCTTATTGATCTAGTAACTGCTTTTTCGCTTTGGTGCAAGGACTGTACATGAGCTGAAGTGAGTTGAATTCAAAATGTTAGTTTATGTAGTTTTGATGTGTTTTAATCTAACTTGTCCATAGTTCTCGCAAACCCTTTGATAATATTCACATGCATTTTAGGCACGTATACAACATTAGAGGGACTGTTTCCGTCCTAGAGCTACTTATGGCTCTTCTGGGTTGGTGGTAGATAATAAAAAATTCAAAAAAAAAAAAAACATGATTAGATTCAAACAGCGTGCTACTTTTACAGTATGATATAAGCAGGAAAACATAAAATGCACAGATTTTCAGATGCCTGGCCAAAAAAAAAGTTGCCACCTGGATTTAACTAAGCAAACAGGTACGAGCCTCGTCCAGATGGTCAGGTCTCAGTTCAGCAACAGTCTGTGCTCAAAGAATGAGGTCAGCTGACGACCTGAATATACTGAATGACCAGGTTATTCCATTAATTTTTTTCTTCCCTGATGGCACAGGCATATTCCAAGATGACAATGCCAGGATTCATCGGGCTCAAATTGTGAAAGCGTGGTTCAGGGAGCATGAGACATCGTTTTCCAGACCTTAACTCCATTGAGAATCTTTGAGATGTGCTGGAGAAGATCAGACTTGACCATCATCAATGCAAGATCTTGGTGAAAAATTAATGCAACTCTGGATGGAAATAAATCTTGTGACATTGCAGAAGCGAAATCGAAACAATGCCACAAGGAAGGCATGCCGTAATCAAAGCTAAAGGAGATCCAATGAAATATTAGCGCGTGACCTTTTTTTTGGTGGCGACTTTTTTTTTTTTTTGGCAAGGCAATGTATGAGAGTACAACAGGCCTGTGTCAGCTAACATAATTGCAGATGGTAGCTTCAAGTTTAGGTTTAAGGGTTAGGTCCACTTTCAGGTCCCATCTGTGGAGAGGGGACTCTGCTTACAGTAAGAATACATGTTTTCAAAGCAATAAAAACAGAAGAAGAGAAGCCAGACATACACTTTTTTTTATTTCCATAGCAAAGCAATAACATCTTTATGGAGACGAGCGGCTGACGAAGTTACATAAATGATAATCAGTTTTTTTCCCTGATAGAATGTTGAAACGTATAATTAAATACATCATATGAAAGGCTTCAAAAAGCAGCCATCTGGACAATGTTTTTGAAATTAAGAAGCTGTACAATTAATCTAAGCCCATTCAGTTAAAGCCTCTGAACTCAAATTCACGATCAGTATTTAAAAAATCAACTCTCTTTCAGTTACATTGTTGGCAATTTTCCAAAGCTAGCATAAACCCAATTACCACCACTGAAGTCACTGCAATCATTACCTGCACATGTATCATTGACTTTAATTTACAAGCCCTGCTCCGCTCTATGTTCTCATTAAATCATGCAGCATAGAGCTTGATCAAAGAGAATGGATATGTTATAAGGTCAGATTATATTAACGGGCCACAGATCACAGTGTTATTAAAAAGCTGAAATAAAAGTCTCTTATATTTGTTTCATGGTTCTGCTCAACAAAATAGCATGATGACATTAGGATGGTGATCGGGTCGCAATATAAATGTTCAGTTAGCTTTGCTCCGGTGACGTTTACGGCCAGTGGGGCCTGTTGAATTTAAAAGACTGCTCTCCAAGCTAAGAACTCCAGTGTAAGGCTTTATTAAAACATTAGTGATGGACGTTGGTAATGTGTAGCGTCGCCTCAGGACAGTAGAGTCTACAATTGTTCACTTGGGTAAGTATAAGCAACCAAAGTGTCCGCAAAGAGTTCAATATCTGCTTGCTTCATGGAGACTGCTTTACCATGAAAGTTCCACAACATGCCGTTAATTTGTGTTGTATTTGATTACCAGTGTTTCAAAAGCTACAAAGCATGCATTCTTGCTGTGAGCGGGGTCATACTGATGTCACCCATTTATTTCCATGGAGATCTAGATGTTTAATGTCTCAGGCAAAGCGATGACATCTCTGTGCAGATAAGCAGGCGGCATTAGATTAGTGATTAATGGTTCAATCCCCTCTATTAGCATTGTATACTGTAGTTGTGTCCTTGGGCAACACCCTTAAATGGCATTTTGTCTACCCTCCCAGCACAAAGGTTGCGGACTAGACTAAACACGAAGCATGGAGCCTTTCCGTGCAGAGTTTGGATGGACTTTCTCTGAGTGCTCCGTTTAAATGTCATCAACCCAAAACATGTAGTAGGCTAATTTTCCCGCTAGGTAATCATGACCAAGATCTGGGATCAAGGTTGTGGAGATGGGTTGGGTGCTACGGGCACCCACTGCTCCAGGTTGCTCCAAGTGGTTGAAGAATGGGTGGAATACCGGAATCAAACTTCCATATTTCCATAACATATACAAAGAACATGTATTGTAAGTACTGTAAGAGCAGCTGGTAAGAACTGGCCTCTGTAATTCCATCAGACAACCACAGGGTAGCCGTGGTATCCATATTTTGACAAAAACAAATACTCTAGAGATAGCTTAGATCGTATTAGCTTTGCTTCGCTAACCCTAATGTAGACTATACAGCCTAATAATTGCATCACTTTAAATCACAAATGTAACTTCATGTTGTGAGTACCTAGTTATAGATTTGATTTATGTTCATTTTTTTAGCAAATTTTTTGAAAGCACAATTTGGCATTTCATTGTTTTGCAGATGACATTCAAATATATCTGCCAATGACCACCGATGAGAGCCAGGCCACAATCAAAGCTCTGCAGGACTGTCTCAGGGATGTGCAGACTTGGCTGCAAAAAAAGCTTCCTGAACTTAAATCTAAATGAAACTGAGATTGTGATGTTTGGCCAAACTAACCCACTGCTTGGGCCTGACAGTGTCAAGTTCTCTGTCCTCTTTTTGACGCCCTGCAGTGAGCAATATTGGGTTGATCCATGTTCAACCTGGACAAGCACATCAGCTCTGTCATAAAGGTCCAGCTTCTTTCAGTTGAGGCTCCTTGTTAAAGTAAAGGCCTACCTTCCACAAGCCAATTTGAAAAAGCAAGCGTTTGTAACTATGGAACAGCGCCCTCTGCCTGTCAGATCCTCTAAGTCTGTAGAGCAATTTAAGACCAAACTAAAAACCCACCACTCTTCTCCCTGGCATTCAGTTGTATTGCCCTGTGCTTATGTGTCATATTTTATGTGTATCTGTTTTTTTGTTGTTTTGGCACCTTAAGTTGTATTTTAAATGTGCTATATACATAAAATTGAATCGAATAATGAAGTAAACAGGGGGAACATGCAAAGTGCGCACACAATCTGGGCATTAAAATAAGAATCTTCCTGCTGTGAGCCGATCGCTCTAACCACTTCTCCACCTCTCCTGCTTGACGGCAGGTCTCTGTACAGATCACGCCGAATGGAGGGAGGGCATCCAGTTGAATTAAAAGATAATCTGCTGCCCTTAAATGTCAGATCCATACCAGAGGAAATTGCCAACAGGGAGGTCAGTGCAGAGGAGGGAAAGGTTGTCTGCGTTTGAACATGTGAAATTTGGGAGATGGAAGGGTGGATGTAGTGTTTTTCAGCCTGTGTTTCCGTGGGTCGTGAACCGCGCTTGACCCACGCGTGACCCGGTATACAGGATATCTCTCAGTCTATATCTACCCATCCATCCCCAATCTGCCCGCCCGTCCACCCATCTCTCCATCTCGGACTGCAGGGTTGGTATGGGAGCAGATTGGGTCATGGGCTCATCTCTGGAGATATGACTTTGTCTGCCACTCATGCACACAGAGCTCACTAGAACACAGCCACGGTAAACGGCGAAAACACAGGAGCAGGATTTTGGTAACAAATCATAATGAACAGTTTACTAAGAATGCGGCTCAGCAACTACTACTAGTACTAATTAATAGCCTGATCATTAAGAATTCTGTCTTTGCTCATGATATATTTAGGTTGTAAAGACTGTAGGTGTTACTATACAATCCAGGTATTTCAAAGATTTAAAGAAAAATATCTTAAGCGAATTATTTAGTTGACTAAAATTAGTACTTATCCAATAGTGCAACACCTAAGTAGCCATCTCTAGAACTTGAGCTAGACTTAGCTGAAGGATTTTACCTGCTATTGAGTCAAACTGGGTAATATCTCACCTTAAAGTAAGACCAAAGCTATAAAAATGTGTTTAGACTTTGGGACATGGCCAAACTCAAAGACAAAGGACAGGATAAGAACACAGAGGATCCGACTGGGGCCAGAAGACATTTTGAAATCGAGAATTGAGGAGACCAGACCACTGCCAAAACTCAGACACTCCCTAAAAACAGATGAAGACAGGGAACACTTTTATGCTCCGTTCTGTCATTTTATGTCAATATCAATATGTAATGTCATTCAGTCCAATCCAATCAGGTTAAGTGAACAAGGCGGCGGGAGGGCAGGGGTAGGCTAATGCTTCTCACGGTTAAAATTAATGCATTTTATTCAAGATGATTATACTCTGAAGAGGTTGCAAATGATTTAGTCTACCACGTAACTGGCAAAAATGAGCTACAGAGTTCACACTTAACTACGTAGTTTTGGAAAGATGGGAACCCCAAAAGTTTTCAGCTCAGTCTCCCCTACCAGCAATCCTGTTCTTGTTTGACTGGGCATGATACTTCGCTGTTCTTGTGTCCATAGGCATGATACTTCGCTGTTCTTGTGTCCCTGGGCACGATACTTCGCTGTTCTTGTGTCCATAGGCATGATACTTCACTGTTCTTGTGTCCATGGGCATGATACTTCGCTGTTCTTATGTCCATAGGCATGATACTTCACTGTTCTTGTGTCCATGGGCATGATACTTCGCTGTTCTTGTGTCCCTGGGCACGATACTTCGCTGTTCTTGTGTCCCTGGGCACGATACTTCGCTGTTCTTGTGTCCCTGGGCACGATACTTCGCTGTCCTTGTGTCCCTGGGCATGATACTTTACACAGCTAGTCTGAATGATTGTAGTTGTTGGTAATTTGAGCTGTTCTGTTGCAGTTGGGGTGCCACAAGGCTCCATTTTAGGCCCTCTCTTGTTCAGTGTTTATATTGATGACCTTTTACCATCTGTCTGGAAGTAAACACACAGCCGTACGCCAACAAAGCTGCCATATACGTTCATGCCTCGTCCTGCCAGAAAACTGCATCTGTCCAGTGTGCAATGAAAAAAATGTCAGACTGGACAGTGCACTTATGTCTGACTCCAGATTTCAATAAAACTGTCAGCATGTATTTCTCGATAAGGAATAATCATCCTTCTGCTCCTGAAATCGTCATCAAGGGAGGAAAATTGCAAGAAGTGGATTTGGTTAAATATTGAAGTGATGAACTGGACAGAACTCTACTATTTAAAAAGCACTATCTACAATTATTAAAACTGTGAAATTTTATTTGACTCAGTTTAGATTCATTTGATACCAAATGAGCACAGATGCCACCGAGCTTTTTATGCATTCAATGATATTTTCACATTTTATATATTGCATTACAACATGGTCACTGGCAACAAACAAGTACGAGATTAAATAAGAAGCACATGTCACATTATAGTAATATTAACACATATAAGTGTGACATCCTATTAGCCCGGCGGCCCCAGCTCTAAGAGTTTGTGTGAGACTGTGTGAAGAGGCAGGGGTCGGACAACCAGACTCTGAACTTTAGATCCACTGCGTTTGTGCTTCTCTGACAAAGCAGCAGGGGCTTGGAAACTATTTTAAATTTTACATGGGCCATTTTATGAAGAACCTGCACACTGTTAACCTGCTATCATTTTGTCTCTGCAAAGCGACTACAGATGAAAATGAGTTTGTTGCTAAATCTGGTCTGATAAATAAATGTGTAAGGTAGGTTAATTTTTTGTACAGGGTGGCCCAAAAGTCACTGACAGTTGAAAAAAAATCATAACTCTTTTGAGCATTTAGAACTACCCTTCCGACATCAATATGAGCAAATACAGCACCGAGGAACAAACCCTCATTGTACAGTGGTACTTTGAGTCACATGGGTCAAATTCACAAACCCAGCAGTGTTACCGTCGACATTTTAATACCAGAGATGCCCCAAGTGTAAATGTCATTAAAGGAATAAGAAGTCGTGTTTCAAGGACAGGGGGCAGTATGTGATCTCCTGAGACCTGACTAGTCCTGATTTCTTCCTGTGGGGCTATCTTAAAGAAAAGGTGTTTGTGAATAAACCTCAGACAATAAACGACTTAAAACATAATATCAAGTATCAAACAAGACCCTTAAACAGCCCGAAACAGAAGAAACAGGGTGCTTTTTAAGAAATAGACTCAAAAATATTATGCAAAGTGTGTCAAATATTATGAGGGTTGGATCGGGCTGTTCAGTGCCAAACCGAAAATGGTGGACACTTAAAAAACATTATTTTTAAAAATGAGGGAATTTTTTTACTTCACCTAGTTTAAGTACTGATAAGTTCCAGTGTAAGTGAACAATTATAACCGTGTATATTGCCAAAAATCTCAGAACGTTCAGTTTAACTACTGCTAAAATTTGGTGAGTATAACTTAAGAATTATAGGAGCTGTTGAAGATTTAAAAGTGTCAGTGACTTTTGGGCCACCCTGTAGTAGTTCATTCATCAATACTTTACATTATTAAAGCCCTATACCTGTTTTTTTCCCATGTATTTAAGAAAAAACGTGTCTTGCCATAGTACAGATATATGGTATAAGCAGCTCTTGAGGTCAAAATAAGTCTGCTGTGTCCTGTCTACCTCTGGTCAAGAAGCATTTTATTGTCTGATAATCAGGAAGTGCACGTAAGCATGCTAAGTGTTAGTTTTACCATCACAGCAAAACTCAACATTGGTCTCTGAAAGTTGTGAAAAGCCCTTGTAAATTCATCTCAGTGAATAAAGATGCTTGGAATTCATAATTATTATCTTTGACTCCAGTTGATTATTGATTATTAAATAATTCTTGATTTCAGTATTGTAAAGTAAGGAGCAATAAAAAGATGAAAATCGGTACGGCCATGATTCCATGTACATGGTTAGTTTAAGGCAGGGGTGTCAAACTCAAAATTCACAGAGGGCCAAAATTAAAAACTGTGACTAAGTTGCGGGCCAAACTAAATATTTATTGAAAAATGTCAACAACATCTACATGTTTTTCAGAAGGGGTGAATTAAATTTAAGTGAGACGGCAAGTTGCAGATGCTAATGAGTGTCAACAGAAGTGATGGGCCTGGCACCAACACATTTGCAAAGCATTCTGGGGTTCGTAGTATTAGAGGTGCATGCGCTACACCGGTGGGCCAGCTCTAATACATATTTGATGTGATCTCTCGGGCCAAATATAATTATATCGAGGACCAAATTTGGCCCGTGGGCCTGACTTTGACACTGGCTTTAAGGTATGGTGTAGAGGAGCAGATGTTTGGGCCTTCTGTATCTCCTGCTGTATCTGTGATATCTTCTCAAGAGGTGCAGGGGACAGATGCCGGAGCTGACAGGTGCATGGACTGACCCCGCTGAGCTCCCTTACAGCAGCTTTAGAGTGCAACCATAGCAACAATGCCATATGTCAATAATCATGATGCAGTACAAAAATGTCATCCCCCCAAGTGTCAAAGTGTCCAATCCATGAAATATGGGCTTTTCATAGTGGCTTTTATTTCACTGGTTTTCTGAGATTAAACCATGTCATACACAGGCACATCAAGGAACCACTCATCCATTCACACACACATTCATACACCGGCGTACGCAGACACTGGTGGCGAGCAGGGTTAAGTGTCTTGCCCACGGACAAAACAACAGCATTCATCTGTGGGAGCTGGAATCACACCATCAGTCTGTGGGGCAGCGGATCTGACTGCTTTACCAATGATGTTTTTTTCATGTTTATGTTCATGAGAATGGGTTTTGATCCGCAAACCTCTGGATCAGAAGACGAACACTCTACCAACTGAGCTACTATCGCATATATTGGCCAGTCCAACTATCACAAGCAGGCCCACTTTTTTTTTTTTTTTAGAATTTAGAGTATTACCAGTGAGGACAATGACAAAATGAACTTGGAAAAGGTTTGAACTGGCTATCCTCTGGTTGGTGGGTAAAAGACTATACCCACCATACCCCTACCCAAATTTCCATATATAATTACCACCAAAATCATACCATAATTCCAGTGAATGTTGACTTAAAAAAAAAATAATAAAATAATATATAAATTAAAAAAAAAAAAATTAATAATAAATCATAATCATAACCATAATTGCTGCTTTATTTAGGACAATGTAAGTGAAGTGAAATTGGGATGAAGAGTGTGGAGAGACATTCAGCAAGTTAGTCTTTCAACAATGACACCTGCGCAAAGGCTATATCCCATAAGCCATAGTATCGTGATAATATAGCCATTGCGGAGATAGTACTGGGTCCGGTTTCAAAGAACTGCAAGTAAGTACAGACCCATGGGTGAGGATGGGTGATAGGTACAAACAAGTTTCCCAAGCAATACATTTAAGGAAATAAGGCTCACTGATTAGCCATTAGTTGATTTTTAATAATGTGTCTTTTTTTTTTTTTTTTTACATATCCACAAAATATCGACACATAACTATTTGGATTTTTAATTATGTGAAAAGCTTTAAAAAAAAAAAAAAAAAAAAAAAAAAAAAAAGTGAATCCATCTTGTATCTTGCAGGAGAAGGGGAGGGGTGTGCCTCATACATAAGTTATAACACCCACAGTGGACACTGAGGAAAATGGAAAACGAGAGGCGCGCTCTGGAGCTCAGGGACCAGAGGGAACTGCACTTGACCTGAAGGCTTCACCCCATTAGAGATAGATGAGAGGAAACAAAACACTGCACACACTGTAGTCTGCCAACTCTACAGAAAATAATGATAAAAACCATGTGCTATAGACTCAAATGGAGGGATGGAGGACTTTCGTACTTCTCCTGTAAACGGTAACACCTTAAACCCTACTCTTTAATTAACCTTATTCAAGCATGAACATAGACATGTTTATTAAGAATGATTCAGGTATAGTATATTTTATATTCAAATCTAAGAATCCTTAAGTGTCTTGCCCAAGGACACAACAACAGCATTCATCTATGGGAGCTGGAATCGCACCGGCAGCACGTGGGGCAGCGGATTTGACCGATCTGCCAATGACACTTACGTCAAGAGCGGGATTCGAACCGTCAAACTTGGGATCAGTGAACACCGACCTGTCTGTACTGTCGCCTGTAACAATTACGTTTGATCTGAAATCTTTAGCGTTAATTGTTAATCCATGCACTGAAACGCAAGAGCCAAATGTATTTTTAGGTCGATGGGAGCTGTGTTTTCAGAGTAAATACAATCACAGAGGCAGGAGTGGCTCGGAGTAGGGTGTTAAACAGTCTGTTGATTGCAGCCACTTGTTTGGAAAGAGTGATTTTTAGAGAGGCTCAATACCGTTTTTAGATTTCACATAATCATGATTTTTATAGTTCAGTATTTTTGATTGTAGACGAGTTACTTCAGAAATGATTCCTGGAGTGCACTATGCAACTTTTCTGATGGCGCTAATTCCTGTATTTTCCAATGTTTTTTTTGTTTTTTTTACCTTTTTCAGCAACTGCCACTTGAACTGCCACTGATGAATATTTACCAAAGGTTCTATTCCACCACATAAATAAATAGTCTGTCTACATCCCCAACGCTCAAAATACTCTGTTCCACCCTCTGATGTCATGAAGCAGTAGTTTTACAGTTAACATCTATCTTTTATCTTTTGTTTTGCAGAGATAGGGAGATTCCAGGGCAAAAATGATCCAAATGATTCTAGTGAAAGTGTATGAAATTTAACCCTGGAGAACCCATGGGCTCAAATTTGGCCACAGTCAATTGGTGCTACCCCCCCAAAAAATTGTCAAATTTCAATTCAAATAATTCAAAAAGCCCAGAGTGCCACTTCTGGCCCCTGCGTAGAAACACCTAGTGGATGAATATTGAACTAAAATTAGACAGAGTGGTAGTGACAAGATGGCTGACCTGTTGAGCTGGAAAACTACTCAAATGAAATAATCTTCTCAACAAACCAGCGGTTGGTAAAATTGTGTTTAATTTTGTTAATCTTTTTTAGTAATAGCTTGCAGAATGTAAAACAGAAATATGCTTTATATTCTTTTTGCATAAGTTAGTGAGCCCAATGGGTCAAATTTGGCCCTGATCCTAAATTGGGGAATAAACGGTTAAAATTGAAGTTAAAATTTCAGTGTTCAGTGAACTTATAGCAGTAATGTAATGTGTTTAATGTTCATACTTTTCCAAAAACGAAAAGGGTTCTTGGCTTCTCCAGGGTTAAAAACACATCACATGACATCACAAGGTGGAACAAAGTGTTTTCTGTTCTACAAAATAAATGTCGATTTCACTCAAAATTTCAGCTTCAAGCAAGATCACTTCACAAACCCAAAAGGCCTTGTGAGGAACCGCGCTGATTTCCGCAGCCCTCCAGCACGTGGCGTACGGCATTGTGTCAGGGGCAGCGAGGTAAAGTGCTATGGGATTCCCACGCAAGCATCTGTCTGTTGAAAGAGATAACAAATAAGCATATCGACCAAATAGTGAAATGGCTCAGCTTACAGCAAACACACACATCTGTATCCGTATCTGCAGAGCACTTACCGCCACCTCCATTAGCGCTGCTGCTAGCCTCAGTCAATAGCGCTAACCTTGTGTGGACCGCTCGCACTCACACCCGTACACGCCAGCTGCCCACCTTTCAGGCACTATGCTGTAATGCACTGTAATCAGGGCACTTCCAGCTCCGATAGGCGCTAACGTCAGCACACAAACGCACACAAACGCACACAACACACACACAGATACACACATGTTGGATTTCCACGCTTTTTGGGGACATTGCATTGGATTACATTCATTTCCTGGAGACCGATCCAAACCTTTACCATGGTCACTACTTGCCTAAGCTTATGTCTTCCTGCACCTCTCTGCAGCACTTCAAATGACTATCGACATTGTTCCAAGAGGCACAGTTGTTTTCACATCAGGACAAATGTTGCTGTTTTCAGGCACTTAATAAATAGTTTTTGCAAATCATTATTCAAATGTTCTATCAAAATTATTACAACGTAGAACGAAAGTCCTCATATGTCAACTTCAACTTCAACTTCACTTTATTTGTGTCCCCCATGGGGCAATTAGTTTTGCAGCAAGAGAAAGACAAAAAAGACAAACACAAAAAAAAAAAAAAAAATTGAAAGGACATAAAAAACAGTACATATTTGTCCATCCACAGAGCAGGAAAAATACACAGCGGTGAGTAAAGTGGACAGCATTATTCTCAGAAACTACATAATGTAAAAAGATAATTCTTTGTTTTTACACTCATCAGGTCCCAAACAGTCCAAACAACAGAAAGAAATGAATAAAGCCATGAAAGAGCTCGGGTCTCAGGAGGCTACGTCATCAAAACTGAAAATTCCATCTAAAATGCAAAGACAATTTACATTTGCATTTTTGTGAGTTTTAACTTTCATTTACAAAAATAAAGCTGTTTTTTTTAGTCTAATTTTAACGATTGTGTAATTTAGACAGTTTGACCCTTGTTAACACCAGCCTGTCATATGCACTTTAACCTAAACCCTAATCTTAACCTATTTTAACCCATATCTGAACTTTAAAACATGTTTTTTGCATCATGACCCGATTTTAGTCCTCACATGACAGGCAAGTCCCCACAGATTTTAGTACTCACAATATGATAAATACCAGCCCAAATACACACATACACACACATGCGCACAGATTGTTGGTGCAGATAACAGCAGAGGTAAAGTTCAAGTCCCCCACGTGTCCTTTTAATAGCATCATGGGTCCAATCTCCATCTGCCCTTTGTGTTTGTGTTTATGGCTTTTGACCAGTGTTCATTTCGACCAAACATCGGATTTAGCTTTAGTCCTTTTATTAAACTGATTTCAGTCCAGATTTTGTCACGAAAATGTCACCAGGTTGCAATTTTTCAACAATAAAAACAAGCGAATGCCAGTATGATGAGGTGGGGCCTGTCAGACGTGCAGTTTTGAAGAGAAAGTGAACGGACTGTTGCTATTATCAAGCCTCTTTTAGACTCACATTGAGGCCGCTGAAGCTGCAAGGATCTGTTTGACTTTCTCCTGTCCTGCTCTGCTCGTCCTCATTAGCATGTAGCTTCTCATGTCCATCCTTCACACTCCACATCATCCCTTTAGGCCTCTTTATCAGCCCTGCTTTTCACTGCCCTCCGCCAAGGTCTGCACACTAAGTCGAGGCGCTAACTCAAGATAACCCCCGAAGCTATAACTCTCAACGCTGTCCCCATTTTACAAACCGATTCAGTTATTTCCCACATTCTACAGAGCACGTGTCGCCCATGCGTTCATCAGATTACGAATTTTTTGAGTCACCTCATTCTCTTAAAGGGCCGGTACGCGATTGTTTCCCATGTTTTTAAGCTAAATGTGTCATATATCCTTATAAGCAGCTCTTGAGGTCAAAATAAACCCACTGTGTACTGTCTGCATCTAATTAGAAAGCATTTTACTGTTCGATAATCAGGAAGTGCGTTAGCATGCTAGTTGTTGTTAGCTGTACAGTCATCGCAAAACTCCACTCTGGTCTCTGAAAGTTGTGTAAAGCGCTTATAGAGTCATTGAAGTGAATAATTAGGATGTCTGCAATGCATAATGTCAGCGAGGAATAACATCGGATCACTGCAAACTGTTTAAAATGAACTAGTGCCGTGTTCGGTAAAGATCAGATATACGATCCTCAAAAGTCCTATATTGCACAAAATTGACTCTTGTCACCACTCAGCCGAAATACTGTATGCAGGATTTGTGTGTTAAACATGTGTGAATGAAAAACAACACAACTCCAGGTCTGTTTGTGATGAGGAACCGAACATTATAACATAGATCATAAAATAGTGTAATATGGGCCCCCTTTTCACTTTTTTGGTCACTTTGCTGTTTTAATTGAACACTGGGAGCCATGTTAACCTTCAATCTGACTTTGTCTCTTCACTTTTTTTGCATAGACCAGCATGTTTTCTATAATTACAAGTTTGAAAAGTGTACAAGATAACTCTCAAGAAGACACTTTGCACAAGAATACGCTGTAAGGATGTCGGGGCAGTCAGTCGAGTGACCTGTGAAGCTAAACACTTATAACAATCATTTTGTAGCCTGGGAATCTTTTATTAGGCAACCTTTTTACCAGTTTAACTTTGTGAAGAGTCAGTGTTTAAAGGTGAACTGTGTAACTTTTCAGATTAGTCATGTGCGTATCCATGGAAACCAGCTGATTATTGCATCTGGAAACATAAGGATTGTATTAACATAATGTCTGTAGTGGTTTTATGCCCTGCTGTTGCGTTCTTGATCACACTGGTGTCAAAGATTTTATGGAATATCGACTTTTGGGGCTTTCCCTCATCAAAAAACGTGCCTGAAGAAGTTCTCGATGTCATCCGTGCATGTTTCAGTAACTTAGCGATCTCTCCCAGGCCCTATTTAAACCCTCCTTACAGTTAGCAGTACGATTCTGTGCAATGATCCACCCACAAGCCTACGCCATCCATGCTCCCACATGATCATTCAATATAAATATAGAAAAGGATGATACAAAACTGTGCGCAGTGCTCTGAAGGGGGAGTGACTTAGCATAGCATAGCATTTTCAAAGCATTAAAGGTAACCTGGTGGTCTAAATATGTTATGTGTTAGCAGTTAATAAACCATAGAAGTGTGACGCCCCCTTTTGAAATACAGGGTTACTGACAGCCAACTCAACACCGTCTAACTCCTCAGAAAACAGCTCCATCAGCCCGAGCGAGACTTGTATATGACTGTGGCTCTATTATTCATGGGGCCTCATCCTTTCATGCCTCATTGGTGACATCTGTCATCCGTGGAGTAATTTTATACATGTTTGATGGTCCTTCAAGTAAGAAATGTCACCAAAAACTGAAAATAGTCCCCAAAATGGCATCCTATTAAATGTTAAGGCGTTGAGATCAAATGGCAAAATTCATAGTCTTTGCATATCTAAAAGGGTCTCTGGATGCAAACCGCGGAGTTAGTGAGAGACGGATGGCGCCGCAGTAAAGTTTGACTTAAGGCAATTCATCTGATTTTTACTGATGTTTTCGTACAACACTTTCACCGCATTCACTTATCATTTTAATGTCAAAGCTAACTGACACTTGACTGGCAAACAAGTAGATGTTAAACCGTATTCTAAAGGGCCAACTGTGTTTGACCGAAATAGTTCAAACATGAGAAAAAACTGTGATCTTTGCTGTATAAACAGATCATACCAGTGCCGAGATGCCGTCCTCATGTTTATTAAAGTCAATGTATCCAATTTTTTCCATGTATTTGAGCAAAATGTGTCATGTCCCATCGGAGACAATAGCTGTTTACAGTTTCAGTGTAGTTAGCTCCTCCCTTCAGACAGATATAAGGCAGCGTCCACCAGCAATCTGACCAGAACTTGGATGAGCAGCGAAACGTCTCCACTCCTACAACGATTTGTCCAGTTGACAGATTAAAAACTTCATCTTTTGCTGTGTCTTGTCACTTTGCATATATATTTTTTACTCACGAAGGAAAAGCAGGGGAAGTCATGGGCGACCAGGGACTTGAACCTTGAACCTTCTTGCTCTAACTGCGAAAGTGGGGGGCATCTTACGATCTCTGATGGCCCACACCAAATTTACTGTATTTAACCCAAAATCACAACAGCAGCTGCCTCACAGGGCTTTACAAAATTGTTCATTTTGCCAACAGAAAAGTCTGATATCAGGGATACCCAAAGTCCAGCCCGGGAGCCAATTGCAGCCCGTGTACAGATTTCCACATTTCCACAGCCTCTGGAATAAAAATAATGATGTGTGGCCCGTCAGCGCTGTTGACCAGTGTAAAATACACATGGACAGGCTCGCTGACTTTTATTGCCAACTGGATGAAGACAGGTTTAAAGAAATTCAGACCTTTGCTAAGAAAATGCAGAGTTTGTTTGGTTCGACAAGAAATTCTCAGTTATGAACTTTAACGAGAACTGTGCGAGTACAAGACTGACTCTTACCTGCGTGACGTTTTGTGGATCAAAACCACCGTCTTCGAGCCAGACCTGGGTTATTTACTACAGTCCAGAGCTCAGTTTCACCCTTCACATTAATGCAAGTTATTTGTTGCCTTCTGAGGTGAATAAATTCTAAAATCTCAGTAAATTTATTTTATCGTGATTATAAAAAGCACAGTTTAAATGTTCACCTTTTCATATTTGTAATCTGTGTATCATTCATTTTGTTTTTGAAAGGTGAAAGCCATTTGTAATAAAAAGTAAAAAAATAACGAAATACTTAATTTGCATTTAGTATGAAGGGTTCAAAGAATGATCAGGTCAAATGGTCGGCCCCCACACATTTTCACCTCACCATATCTGGCCCTCTTCGTAAAAAGTTTGGACACCCTGTATTACGCAAAATGTACGTGAGCTTTTAGCGATTTTATAATGTTGCTACCTCTTCAAAAACATATCTGGAGCTGTGTTTTGTTTCATTCACACATGTTTGAGTAATTCTTTATCATCTTGTTTGTCTACATCTCCAAAGTTCAAACTGTTCTGTTCCACCTTGTGATGTCATGAAGTGGTAGTTTTCAAGTTAACAGCTACAGAGGGCATTTCTTTCAAGCAGTTAGTTTACAAAGTTATTTATTTTTATCTTGCTTTAGCACAATGGCTTCCCCCACACTTATTACCTTAGAGCCTAATTGCCCTCCATCCTCCCCTCGTCCGTCCTCTGCCCCCTCTCCCCTCTGTCCCCTCGTCGTCTCATCGCGTTTCATCCTTTCATTTGTGGCCAATTCCAGTCCCTTTAACACATCTGGATGGGCGGTCGCTGTGACAAATGATCTTACAAATCTTACTCTTTTTCTTTCTTTTCATCTCTTTATCCTCTATCTTTGAATTCGTTCGCACTTTCTCACATAAGACGCAGAGGCAAACAGATGCAGTCATCCATCTTGCGCAGCAGTCTGTGGGATCTCACAAAGCCCTCTCCACTTGATGTCCGGTTAAATTGGATTAAATAGCAGCTTTCTTGTGAAGTAGTGGCATATTTCAGAGCGAGCTAATATGATTTTCACTTGCACTGTTCATGTTTTTGCGGTAAATTAACTTTCGAAAGGACTGGGTTGCTCAGTTTGAATATCAACATACTTTTACATGTTTCTTTAACGCATTCATCGTAACAGTAGCGACAGTAGCTCAGCTGGTAGAGTCTTTGTCCAGTGATCTGAAGGTTGGGGGTTCGAATCCCGCTCTTGACGTAGACATTGTTGGTGGAGGAATGCTGTTGTTATGTCCTTGAGCAAGACATTTATCCCACCTCACCTCCAGTGTCTGCGTACACTCGTACTTTGTTTTTTTTGGGTTCTTTTTTTCTTCTTTTTTGAAAGGATGACAGTGAAAAGGTCATACTTAAGCCAGGTCCAAGACAGGAATATCTACAGTCCGACTTTTAATCATGAAGAATTATGAACAACTTTAAGTTAATTTTAAACTAAAACTTTGTCAAATGCTGTACAAAATAATCCAGGACTTGTTTAATCTCAATTTGACCAGTTCAACATCAAGACGTTCATACACTGTAAAAAAAAAAAAAAAAAAAAAAAAGCCAATCAGGACGCAAAATTGCAAAAAAAAAAAAAAAAAAAAAAAAAAAAAAAAATTCCACAAAACAGCGAGACTGTGAAAGGTGAACCACGATATACCAGGGGACAACTGTATACCAACACTGCATAAGACTGCATAACTTATAATTGGATTTCTGTCTGAAAATTTGAAAAAAAAAAAAAAAAAAAAAAATTGATGATGATATGTAAAACTGCATCAAAACATGTCGATCTACCATGTTGCGGTCCTCAAGGCTCGTACGATTGCTACAGTATTCACTTAAACCTGTGGAACTGCTTTAGAAAATTGTAATTATGTCTCTTTATGGGGTTTAAACATTTAATTACAGCTTGTGCACGTGAACTGTGTGTGGTGCAGAACAATGAGAGTGGAGCCCAGGATGTGATTTTTAAAAGAGTTGATTGAATTTACTTCCATTATAAAAATGTTTTCTTCGGTTTACCATCCAATTTCCAATCCGGAAATTAACACTTGCAAACAAAAAGGGTGAAAAAGACATTCGAATTACGCTAAATTGTTGTAAAATGTGGTGTACTTCTGTTTTGAAAGTGCCCCATGCTAGCACTATACTGAGGTTTCTTCGTCATTGTTCCTGGTTCAAAACCTCTTGTCACATTTTTTTTCAACCAATCACAGCCTGCGATCTTTACCCCTCAACCAATCACATCCGAGTATATCATTCTTTATGCCATTTCTGCTATATAAATGCTTATATCTGTACCTTGATATATATCTCTAAATATACATAGCACGTTACTTATTTCTCTCTGTTTTTTATGTTTCTATACTCAGATGTAGTGTAAACGAAACAAAAATAAGAGTATTTCTGTATTTCTGCTAACTATAGAGTCCAGTTAAAACAGAATTTTTCAAAAAACATCTCAATTTTACACGGCATTTTGTCTAAAAAGTTAGGGACAAAATGTAAACTTCAAACTCACTTTCCTGAGTAGATGCAGATTGCCTCCTGCCTTAGATTGGATTTAGTTTTTTAAATGATTTGATCTGTTTTATTATTTTATTAGCATTAGCAGATGTATGTCATGTCTTTGAAAGTCTCCACAGGCAGGGCTCAGAATTTTTGGACCATATCTCACACAAAAACATGAAAAAAAACCCTCCAAAAAAACAGAAGTAGATCATTTTACACGGTTTGCAGTGATCCAAGGTTATTCCTCACTTACCTTATGCATTTCAAGAATCCATTTTATTCACCATATTGAGTTTCTAAGAGTGTTTCACAACTCTCACAGGTCAGAATGAAGTTTTGGTGCAATGGTAAAGCTAACAAGCAGCCTGCCAACACCCGAGCTGGGGACTTGTAAGTTGTGACTTGGACTCGAGTCAGACTTGAGTCACTATTCTGAGACATGAGACTTGACTTGATAAAATAGACTAAGACTTGGGACTCAACTTGAAGCTTGTGACTCAGAATAAATGTTTTTATCAAGCACTTAATTTTCCATACAGAGGATACTTTTTGGTGCTTTATTTTAAAGGGGGAAAAAAAAAACCTAAAACTGGAACACATCCCTCCCCGCTCCTCTATTTGTTACTAGTGATGTACCAAATAAACTAAAATACTCTGATTATCTATTTTCAGATGCACTGGGGGCTGTCACAAATTTGTTGCAGCAACAGCTAAAAACAGAGGGATGTACATGGACCATTATCCTTTACTCAGTTTCAGTGTAGACTATGACAAAAGAGCATATTTAAATCTTAACTGTTTGGATTGTGGCAGTAATGATTCACACTTTAAAAGGAAAAAGGTAGCACACAACAATTTAGATTAACAAGCATATAAATTGCAAAAATACGAGCTGAATTTGGTACTTCAGTTTACTTGAGGACTTGAGGTCAAAGACTTGAGATTTACTTGAGACTTGGAAAATAAGGACTTGGTCTCACCTCAGGCTAACACACACTTCCTGATTGTCAGGCAATAAAACAGTGGATACACACTGACCTTAAGTGCTCCTTATATAACCTATCTGCACTTGGGTAAGAGAAATTTTACCCTCATACATGGGGCAAAAATCTGGCACAGGGCCTTGTGCAAAACCATGTATATAAAATGATATAATATGATTGAGAGCCCAGGCCTTTAAAGAGTATTATTGGACTACAGCTGCAAGATATTTTTGCATCATCTAATCAAAAAAACGCAATTTGAATGGCCACAGTTGGCAAAATTACAACCACTGCAAATGCTTAATCCGCTCTACAAACAACAATCCCTCTTATTCTGTATAAAACCTGCTAATCTTCCATTTAGACCTCAACAAACACTTTCTGAAACTCAGGAGCAAACTGTTCACTGCTACATTAGACATGAGCATTTCCAAATAACTATGGGCAAGTATGACCTTGAACGAGACATGCCCAGAATGACAACCACAGCGCCTCCTTCAGTCTGCCGTGTGTCACGGTTTCCACCAGATGAGATGCAGATCGCTGTTACCGAGGTCATTTTTAATTAAACCGCGACAAGAACACGGCATGAGGGATTAAGGCTCATGTGAACGTGTGGATTTATGCATTTATAAGTAACGCAGAGACTACAGCTTTCATCCACTATACCTGTGCCTCTGTGTGGAGACAGAACAGCCTGCGCTCCAGTATGTGTTCCAGTATAGATTTAAATTAAAGGTCCTATATTACGCAAAACTGACTTTTGTAAGCTTTTAGCCATGTTATAATGTCGTTACTTCATCAAAATCATACCTGGAGTTGTGTTTTGTTTCTTTCACACATGTTTGAGTTCCTTTATTATTAGTCTGTCTACATCTCCAAAGCTCAAAATGCTCTGTTCCACCTTGTGATGTCATGAAGTGGGAGTTTTCACGTTAGCAGCTACCTTTTGTTTGTTCAGTAGAGATCCAAGGACATAAATAATCCAAATTATTCCAGTGGAGGAGTATGGGGATTAAAAACACTAAAGTGGAGCTTTTCCTGTAATGACACATGACATCACAAGGTGGAACAAAATGGAACAGGGTGTTTTCAGTTTGAACTCAGGCTAAATATGCTGGATTTGTGAGCTAAATGTGTGTGAATGGAACAAAAGCACAACGCCAGGTCTGTTTGTGATGAGGAAACAACATTATTACAGATCAGGGTAATATAAACCCTTTAATGAATCAAATCACCAGAACTCAACATATAAAAAATATTTTACATCATGAATCTAAACCAAAATTTTGATCTGTGTATGTATTTCAAGGAAGTGTAAAAAAACTGAAAACCTATGGCAATAATCTGGTGATACACATTTCTACTCACACCTCCACCTGTTTTTAATGTTTTGAACAGACTTACTTGTTTTGTGTATTTTTATTTTGTTCTGTACTTGAACAGGATTTTTTTGGTATTATTATTATTATTATTATTATTATTATTATTATTATTATTATTATTATTATTATTATTATTATTATTATTATTATATTACTAGTTTCATTATGACTATGATTATTATTATTATTAGTTTTATTTTATTATTTATTTATTTATTTTATTTTTTATATATATATATATATATATTTTGAAGAGCTTAATTCTGCAGTTAAATCACAGGCAGATGCTTTTGCTGTGAACTTAAAAATACATCTGAACTACTCTAAACTACTCAAATCGAGAAACGCTGAAGTTAGTCACATCTTAAACTAATCACGCATTGTCAGTAGAGCACAGTGCGTTCATTCAAAATTCCAGGTGCCTCAGTAAAACATATTTAAACCCCTAGAATCATGCGTGTATTTCCTACCTCAGTGATGAAGGCCTTGGCGGTCGCAGGGCTCATAAACAGCACTGCCCTCCGGAGCGTGTCCCTGTATCGGTGCAGCTCCTCCACCCTCAGCGTTCTGAACAGACTGGTGATCATCATGTTTATGTTGGACTCCACCTTCTGCAGAGACACGTCCATACCCTGCTGCGATGTGCGGTCCAGGAAGTCCTCAATGCCACGGATATCTGCACAGAAACACACACAGACACAGGCCGAGTTAGCGCACAAAGAGCATGAAAAGAGAGTGTATACACGCATTCAACGCCATATCAGCTTTAGCATCTGCTCCCGACTCCTCCGCGGCGTATTTCATGTAAGATAACATCCGTAGACTTCATTTTATGCTGTGCTGAGCAAGTGTTTCTGAAGCTGGGGCGCATGGACCAAGAGGTTTGCCTGACAGCTCTCTCTCTGTAATATCTCTATGTACTTTTTATACAGAGGGATATCAGTCCAGTCATCACGCCCTCGGTTTCGCCTTGAGCCAGACTCAGGCAGAACCGCGCGATCGGATTTGTTTATTCCAGTGATGCTGTGAAACGAAGGAGGTGACTGGTCTCTAGAGATCCATCGATACGGGTTTTTTTCCATGGGTGGTGCCGATGCCGATTATTATGATGGTTTTGGGTTGATTTGTGGGGTCGATTTTGATTATTTTACTCCATTTTTTTTATTTTAAGTTTACCACAAACTCACCCACAGCTTTTTTTTTACCACCAAATTTGTAAGAGAGCTGTGTGATCATGTTTTGCACAGTTATATCTCCAAAAATAAATATCTGCTTCTGCTTGAGATTTGAGAAATGGGCAGAAGATATGAAAAAAAAAAAAAAAAAAAAAAAAAAGACAAAAAAGTACTAGACAAAAAAGCACTTTTTTTTTTTTTTTTTTTTTTTTTTTTTTTTTTTTTTTTTTTTTAATCTATTTTTCATCTATTTTTATTTTAGTTGCCACAAGCAGTGTTCAAAGTTTTTGGACCGAAATCGCACATTACCACATCAACCTTCTTTTTAGTTAGTCACAACTTTAAGGTGCTGTACCTCATTTTTAAACAGAACTAACTCATTTTAAACCGTTTGCAATGGTCTTAAGTTATTCCCCACTTACTTTATGCATTCCAAACATCGTAATTATTCACCATGATGAGTTTAAAAGCGCTTGTCACTACTGTCAGAGACCAGTACGGACTTTTGCCGTCACAGTAAAGCTAACAAGTACCCTGCTAACACACACTTCCTGATTCTCGGACAATAAAACACCTTATAATTAGAAGCAAACAGCATGTAGAGACATAAAGTGACCTGAGGTGCTCCTTATAGAAAATATCTGGACTTGGGCAAGAGAAATTTTGCTCAAATACATAGGAAAAAAAAATCTTGTGGAACGCCATGTATGTAAAAGTATGTGCAGTTATCTCTTTGCATTAAAGTGTTCAAATGGAGCTTTATGTGTGTTCTTTAGCAGCAGCTTGGCCAGAACTAAATATCGATATGGAAAGTCGATATGGTGAAAAAAGCATATCTCTCTATCGGTCATCCATCACTTTGAACAAAATCACATTTACAGAGATTCTACAAACATTTTTCTCGTAAGCAGCCATATACACATTTTACATTTTGATTTATTTCCTTCATAAAATTTGATATAACACATTTAAAGCTTAAGACTGAACATCTCCAGCCTGATCAATAGCCCTGTTAACTTTAACTAAAGTCCGCCTTTGTTATCAGCTCCTCACAAAGCCCCTTTTTTACCTTACAATGCTATCCTGCTGCCAAAGAACAATGACCCCATAAGCACTTGGAACTGAAACATAATGCCCCAATTTGTACTGTTGTCTTGGGCTATACAATACTCACTTCTCTCTAGAATCCTGAACACTTTAATTAGTTAGTTAGATAGTTTAGTTAGTTTACATAAGTAAGTTTCATATCATGTCTTGCCCGCAACCCAGGAAGAAAGACTGGTCCCATACCACGCTGATAAGAACGAAATACTAAATTAAATCTGTCAACTGGACAAATCGTTGTAGGAGTGAAGACGTTTCGCTGCTCATCGAAGCCACTTTTTCAGTTCTGGTCAGATTACTGGTATATTTTTTATATATATTTTCATGTGGCCTTATTTCCATATCTGTGTAATCCCTCAGTCGTCCCGGTAGGTTCCGTAGTGGTTCATGGGCGTATACTAGTGTGACCGGTGAACCTCTTTTTGGAGGAAGTCAGCTTTAATCTGTTCCGCAAAAGCACAACATTTTATGAACATGTGCCGCTACCCGTCGATCTAGCCCACACTCTTCCCAAAACTGATTCACAAAGAGCAGAGACAGGAGTCAAACCCTGAATTTATACCAGGGGCAAGGTGAAGGACACACGAAGAAGAAAGAAAAACATAGACGAAGCAGCTGGAGGAACGAGGCTGCAAATAAAATTAAGCACCAAAACTGTAATAAAAAAAAAACAGCATCCTGTGTAATTATACATATGTATGAACCAGTTACACTAGGCTATGTGTCTTATACTTGTTCTGATACAGCTCAAGATCATTCTAAAGCTATTCAGGAAAGGTTCATTTCTGTCCTGTAAATGTGACTTTTTTAGTATTGATATTTGATCAAATAGTTTCATTTTCGATACTAGTTTCAGCATTGATTAGTGTCTGATTCTGAGTACTTTTGAAAACCCTAGGTACAGGTACGGTAGGTAGGTGGCACAAGTTTGTAGTGACAAGTCTTTTGGACCTGCTTCACCTATGCAAATGAATGTGTCTCGCAGGGTCGTAGCAGAGTAGTATCAAGCGAGCGACTGTTTGACTGTGCGGTAGTATTTTTTCATAATGAGCCACACGCAGGTCGTGGTAATCTTAATGAAGTGATCTGGCTTGAGAGCGGTGCTAATGGCGTATGCGAGAGGGTGGTTCTGTGGAGCACCTCCTAATGATCTGTTTGAGAAGGAAAAGAGAGTCACTGCTGTCATCCCGGTGTCATGTTTCTGCAATTACCACGATTGATTAGACTTGTTAGGGCCAGGAGGGCGGAGTGAAGCAGACGGCATCTACAACACGGTTAAGACGTTTAGACAAAAATAGGTTTAAAATAGCTTGTAAAAAAAAATCTCCATGGTAAATAATCATCCATTCTGGTCAGATTGCTGGTGGACACTGCCTTATATCGATCTACTACTACTACTACTGCTGCTACTCTAAGTGTGCACTATGCCTGAGAGTGTGAAATCACTCATTAGGGGCTTGAATGACTACGCTAAGTAGGACTCAGACACACATCTTCACTCCTACACTGTTTTATACAAGGTAGTAGAAATTAAAAGTCACAGGTAAGGTGTGTGGAGAGGCAAACTTGCACGAGATGCATATTTTTTAAGTGATACTATGGAATATTTTAGCCAAAGGAACAATATTTCCATGGAGACAAGCAGGCAGACTCCCTCTTCCAGGTCAATAAAGAGGGTCAGGTTTGTGGAGATGCAAGCCCGCTCACAGTAAGGTATTGATTTCAATTTTTAAAAATGGTTTACATTGCTTTGGAAATAATACAGTTTAAATGCTTGTTAAGTGCCCAAGTGTCGCTAAGGCTAAATGTAAAAGAACCACAGTTTTGTTCAAGTTTACAGACAACAGATGAAACTTAGACAGTCTGGAAGAAAAAGTTACAGGTTAGTTCTGCGGAGAGGCGAGCACTCCCACAGTAATGCAAATTGTTCAAAGTATTTCATCATTATTAATCCTCACTACCACACAGAACAGGACTACTTTAAATGTGCACTATGTAACTTCTAGTGGAGGATGCATCTGGATCTTCTTTACGCCACTGAGATGTTATTGCTTTGCCTGTAAGGTTTCCACAGAATGGCATTAAATTTGTCCATCTCCATGGAGAGAAGCAGTTCACACCACCAGGCTACGTTCACAGTAAGTATGAACGATTTTTTAGATAGTTTTTATATTGAAAAAAAACCCAAAAAAAAACACAAATGCCATTCTTTAGAAGATTTTAGACGAAGCAATCACATCTCCATCGAGACAAGCCAGTGTCAGCCACCCCACATAGGGCAGCTTTAAACTTTGTAGCGGTAGGCTGACTAAAATGTAGGAATACTGAAACATCCATGAATGAAATAAAACATCTTTCCAAATAGTTATGATGTCGACTAAAGAAACAAAGACCTTTCCTGTCAATCGATTGGCCAACTGAAAAGAAGGCGTGGCAAAAGCTTTCAAAACTAATATGTACCTCTGTGTATCTGACCCAAACTGCCCTCAAAACACTGCACCTCCCCTGGGACTCATGCAAAAATAACTATTTATGTATTTGGTAAAGGTTCATTCTATCTTCAGTTTCAAACTTAGAATTAATGATTCTTTTTGTCACACAGGAGTGATCACACACACGGGATGCAGCCCTGAAGAAGTCCTGAAGAAGGCGTCAGACAGTAGGGGGCATAAGCTTCCTCTACTTCCCCTACAAAAAAAACCTCAACTATTTATGTCGCAAAAACGTTCTAAGAAACAATTTATTCATAACAACACAGAGTAAACTTGTGAATTTGAGTCAATCTGCCTTTTTTTACATATAATACCAAAAAACACCTATTCTACAGCAAACTAACTCGCTAACTTCTCCTTTCTGCTGTTGTCCCATATACATCTTTATAATCTACGCTAAGACACCATCAACCGATGAATCGACTAAACGAGTAAAGGTCCTACAGTCCTATTATGATCCCTAGAAGAAATTAGAACGCTGATAAAAGCAAAAACTTAAACATGAACTCCGTGTGCTCATCTCATCATGGGGCGTTATTTGGTTTTTAGCTTAAACGGTCTTCTGGGCTGCATTTTCATAGATGACTTTTACTTATGTTTATAATCAATCACATTGTGGCAGCATAGGTTAATTACAACACAACACTGTAATCAGTGTAATAAAGGCCTGCTAATGGCTTCTATTCATTATTGGTAATAATCTGGGTGATAGCAGTAGCAGTACAGTGGTATTGGTCTCATTATGTGTAGTACATGAGCTGTTCACTGGCCTCATAATGTCAGTCACAGTATTGAACAGGCTGTCAGCTAATAACAAGACACGACCCCTGACTGATCCTATACCAGCTATTCCAAAGGTCAGAGAATATGCAAAATCAACCTTCTGTTCTCTGCATGCTTTTAATCAGGGAATGCAACAATGTTAAAGGTGCTGTGCCTGATTTTTACTGACTTAAAACAGACTTATCGTGCCTGTGTCTGCTACATATGACACCCGTGGATCATTATGTTATAATTTGCACCTTTTAAATTGCAATATTCATCTAAATTGACGTAATAGAAGAAACAGCTCCACTGACTTCAGCACCTGCGATGGATAGCTGCAGATCACGCTAACGAAAGCTGATTTTTTTTTTTTTTTTTTTCATTTGGAAACGGGGCTTGATCACCGTCTTGAAAACAAGCAATTAAAGATTGCTCAAACTTGCACAAATCGCTCTAAATACAACTTCGAGTGAGTAAATGTTGAGGGAAAACAACTGTAACAAGGTTAAAAGCTCTAAAAAGTTAATTATGCAGAATAAGTCTGTTTAAAAAATGTGAAAAACAGGACTAGTTCATTTGCCGTGGTCCAAAATGATTCCTCACTTAACTGATGTATTCCAAACATGTTAATTATTCACTGCGAACAGTTTAAAAGTGCCTTTCACAACTCTCAGAAAAATGTGCACATTTTTGAAGCAGTAAAGCTATGAACAACTAGTATGCTAAAGCGCACTTTCTGAGCGGGCAAAAAGATGCATTATAATTACAGAGGGCGGCTCATCCAGGAAATAACGTGCTTATAAACTCATCACAGGGAGTAATTATGATTGGACTGTATAAGGCAGGGATGTCCAATCTACGGCCCAGGGGCCAAATGCGGCCCTCAGACAAATTTTTGTTGGCCCTCATGCCTCCTCCTAAACTGGCTCGATCGAAGGAAGTATTTTTTTACTACAAACTGAAGAGAGTCTACCTCTATAACCTGAATAACATCACACTGCATTGTGACACAGACCTAAAAATAATCTAGCAAGTATTATTAACGGTAGAACGTCTCCGTCAAACCTGTTTTAAATGCACCTTCTGACTCCCTGTATCGACTCTGATTTGTGGCTCTCCGCTTCAAATGTGTTTCAGTATGTGGCCCTCGGTGAAAAAAGTTTCGACACCCCTGCCATAAGGTAAGTGAGAAATAACGTTGGAAATGGTACATCGTTTAAAATGAATTACTTCTGTTTCTCACATTTAAAACCATTAAAATTAGGAACAGCGTCTTTAATACCTGAACTACAAAATAAACCTTATTTTTGCCTCGAGCTCACCTCAAATGATTATAATACTGTTTCCTAGTCTGAAAATGCCAGCGCTTGGGATAAAAGCTATTGTTCAAATCTCTATTTAAGTACAACTCCAACACAAACCATGGCGTCGCTTCACACCAGCTACATAAAGTGCTTTTTCATTATGTCCGCATTTACAGAGACGCTTTTGTGTTGGACCGGTTCTAATCCACTGCCTTTTATGGTCCAAACAAAACAATAACAAGTCCATTTGCCGGTTTTATCTTGGCAATACGAGTATGATTTACCACAGTGAAGGCACGCGCAGGTTAGGTTCGGCGCGCTATCTATAAAGCCGCTAACAGAGACGTATGGATGCTTACACCCGCTGCTCCCACACATAAAACACAGCGGTCCTAGCGAATTTAGCTCCCTCTCTCTCATCTCCATATTTATCACTGCAAAGCCACCGCTGCTTCTGATCAATGGTGCCAACCCAAAGGAGCATCCCACACTGTCTAATTTATGTTCTGTGTGTTTGGTCTTTGGGGAAAAAAAAACAAAAAAAAGTACATCAAAGGTAAGAAGAAAACTGAAGAAATATGACATCGCCACCTGTAGGTTTG
This sequence comes from Periophthalmus modestus, assembly GCA_019594935.1. Classification (NCBI taxonomy): domain Eukaryota; kingdom Metazoa; phylum Chordata; class Actinopteri; order Gobiiformes; family Gobiidae; genus Periophthalmus; species Periophthalmus modestus. The sequence continues at coordinate 21,362,613 of JAIEZT010000012.1, read as the reverse complement.
GAACTGTGTAATCCAAAAAATTAAGCATTATTTGAGGTGTTATTGGGCTGTAAACATGCTTTTGAGGCGCTTGTATTATTTATGGACTTATAAACTATCTATGACGTCACAATACTGGGAAAATTAAGACCAAGTGCTTTGTGATGACTCAGGGTGGGCGTTTGTTCCGATTGATGGTTAAATGGGTAGCTCCACTGATCCAGTGACCCACAGGTTGGCGGTGCGATTCCAGCTCTCACAGATGAATGCTGCTGTTATCCTTGGGCAAGACACTAAAAACCTGACCATTTAAGAACCAAGTACCTGTTGGATGAGGTAACAATAGTATAAGATGATTCTTGAAAAAAAGCCTCATAAAAATACACCATTTAAGACCCAAGTCTGTATGAAACAATAGTATAAAAAAAACTCATACTATCTGCTCGCTCACATACATGTTTTTAGAGTTGTTTTCAGCTATAAAAACACCTAAAACTGAATGAGAGATACGTTTCATTAAGTTTAATGCCTTAGTGTGGAACATTCCAGGTAAAGCAATAACATTTTCAAGCAATCAAAAGTATTTAAATTTCTTAATAAAATGCATTGGGACATACGGATTGGTCAGATAATGTCTTCTATAACATGTGCAACAAGTTGAAGAACATGAACTGCTAACTTTTGCAACTTGACATTAGCGATCCAAGGCTCTGTAATACTGCTAGCTAGCTTTACTGCCAGTGGCTATTTTCTTTAGCTTTACTGCTTCACTCATTAGTGTGCCAGTAGGGGGAGCCAGTGCATCTGCTGACAGTAGCATATTGTCAATAGCATGTTTTCTTCATAAAATACAAATAATTTCAAGGACCATGATGGCTATAAGTTCAAAACATAAACTGTACATATAAATGGACATAGCTAACCCGTTAGCAGCCACGTTCCAAATAGGAAGTGAGCATGGGCGTTAGCAACAGGTCTGATTGACAATGTTGCTAAGCTCCCGCTCCCTGCTAATCCAGCAGTTCGGGTGGGAAGGGGTTTTACCTTTAACAGCCTTGTCCCTGATTGGCTCTTTGGTTGCTATGATACTCGCCATCGGAATTCCAAATCTGGACCTTGACTCCAAATCCGCCGAAATAACTACTAGCCTCGATGAGCGTCATTTGACTGGAGCTGAGCGCTATGGGTGACGTCACACTCCCTTAGTCACTTCTTTATTCATTCTGTGGTTCAAAGAAAGTTTTGCTTCATATAGATTAAACTTTATAAATTACACACATAGAAACTCACGGCATCAAACCTCACTCCTGCATCATTTTCTTATAAAACATAAAACTTTTAATTGGAAGAACATCTTTCACAGCACAAGCAGTATCAGAAACAGAGGAGGAAATGAGTTGTTCACTTGCAGCTAGCACATGTGCGTCAATCAAACTAACTGAAGGAACACGAAAAGGGTTATAAATAATACCACAAAGAACGGTCTGATTAGCCAAATCGTCATGTTAAGGTAAATCTTATATAAAGTAGTTATATAAGAGGAAAAGACAGGATTATCTGTACATTTCAGAACATTTTCTGAGTGTTTTGAATTACATCATTGTCGTCATGGTGATCATTTTATACTTGGGCCAATGAGTACTGAGAACGAGAGAGCCCACAAACGCAGAATCTTATACAAGTCTAAGAGCAAGAAAAGACTTATCCGAGGCGCTCTCATTAGTACGCCGAAATGTTATAAAAATGCCTTAAATTGTGATCTTAAATTCTTAAACGCCTTGATCTTAAATTGTATCTGCTCTGATCTGGATCCTATGACACTAAGCAAATATGTTCTGAAGCTTATATAAGTCGGAACAAAAGTCTTGTCACTATGATGTTATGCTTTACCTGAAATATTCCACAGTATGTCATTAAACTGCCGAACCAGTGATGCCACCAGGTAAAGTTACAGGTCAGATCTACGGAGATGCAAGCACACCCTTGCAGTAAGAATATATGTTTAAAGAGTCCATATTATTACTATTTTCTGTGTTATAATGTTGTTTCCTCATCACAAACAGACCTGGAGTTGTCATGTGGTGATACAGGAAGTGCAACAGAGCATTTTAAGCTTTGGAGATGTAGACAGACTAATAATAAAGCATTAATCAAACATGTGTGAATGAAACAAAACACAACTCCAGGTGTGTTTTTGAGGGAGTAACAACATTATAACATGGCTTAAGCCTATTGCGCAGATTCTATCGCCACCGTTAGACTCATGGTTGCAAACTTTCAATTACCGTAACTCTGCAACCAATTGTGCTCTCGTGTAAATTCAAACAGCATCTCAAAGCAAAGGCATGGGGCTCTTTAAATATGTTACTGTCATTACGGTAATGTGCTTAAGTTCCCTTGAAAATGACCAATCAGAGCGCAGGTGCCGGGGTCAGTTATTTGATGCATCAAAGGAAAAATAAGGATGGATATGTACAATAGAGGTAGTTGTGTGGAAAAAAAAAGGCAAAAGTACATGCTGATACTTTCTTTAACATGATTTTTTATGGCTAAGAAAAGAGCAAAAGTCTAGGTGAGCTATACTGGTCTATAATGTGGTCGGTCCTTTTGTGTAATACAGGACCTTTAAGGACTTTTCGATCAACAGAAAAAACTACCATTGAATAAGTGCAAGACGGCTACGTTACATAACACACATTTTCATTTCAACATCCGAATTACGACTTTTTTTGTGTCACGTTTGATCTCCCAATCCAACCTTTGTCACTGAAGCCTTAAACATTCCGCTACGCCCTTCAGTGCATCGTGCGAAGTGGCGTGTCTTTCCCCTCCCGCTGTTTTTTCCCCCCACTGCTTATGCGTGGATAACCCGCCTGTCACCTGAGCTGTCAGACTGCGGAGGACTGCGGACGACCGGGGGCTTGACGGCTGAGTCCTTGCCCAGCGGAGGCCCACCCAGGCAGGCATCAGTTTGAGCGGCGGTCCCGGGGGGGAAGCTGGCGTCGCTCCATTAGCTCCATGATCACCCATCACCTCTGCAGCTATGTCCCCAGCTCTGTCAGCCTCTTCTCCCACTGCGCACTACGACTATCAGTCCTCAGGTACAGTTGTGCGCTTTTCTATAGCCAGAAATTTCCACTTTATCTAAGAGGTGCTTTGTAATGCAGCCAACATACAGTTTTGTCCATTTCTTGTAAGACCTTATCAACATCAATACACTTTCTGCAGGTTGTTGTAAAGAGATAAAGGAGAGTCTAACAAGGGCAGACAACATTCTCCTGATCCAGAATAAAAACACTAGTGAGGTCATATTTGCGATTCTTTCTAATTTATATGCATTTTTATCCTGATTAAAGCTGAATCAACACAAAAATCAGCACAGAAGAAGAGGAGGCGACACGCGAGAGAGCTTTGTGCACAAAAAAACATCATAACAATTATCTAAAAATAAAAAATTAATTAAATATTGTAGTGCAACATTTTGTTTGTCTTAGATTTTCATAATTTCGAAGGGTAATCACTCTCCCACTCTTAGTTTGAACCATTTTAAACAGATAATTTCTTTCTGTGATTCGTTTGTAGATAAAAATGAGTTCTCACATTGGCTTCTGTCATAAAAAAATAAATAGTAAATGAGCTTTTTGAACAGCTCTTAACAGATCCAAAAGATTCGGATCCCACAAAGGAGCCGAAAGTCCCGTCATTAAAAAAGAAAGTACAGAAGACTATTGGGGTCTTTCTCAAAAAAATGAAAAAAAAAAGCATGGTTTTCTTGTGAAACGTCTTTACGCAAATGTAATGACAGAACAAAATATGAACTGGTTATCCTTTGGTAAGTGTGCAAGCGTTTAACCACTGCACCACCGGTAGAATCATGTCAGTTTGAATAATCGATTAGGCCATTGCTATAGTCTATTCCCAATTGACTAAAGGTACAGTAGTAAAATGTCTGAAGGGTCTGCAACTCCTTGTCTCCATGGAGATAGATAAAATGACTGAGATATTGTGTAGCATTCCAGGGATAAAAAATAACCTATTAATGTCAATGGTCCACGCTCTTTTTTTTTTTTTGCACCTTTTGTTTTGTTCTTTTTGTACAAAGTGACACCAAATCTTTTTATTTTGGTAATAAATTGGATTGCACATACTTCAACTCGTGCAAAATGGCTGAATACAGAATCGGGTGGTCCGTCATGATTCCTGTTCTGTCCCTGCCTCGTGTGTCTGAGCCTGGAGCTGGGAGGAGTCCTGGCTCCTCCTACGCGCACATGGAATCTATCAGCGAAACCAACATCACCTGCAGTGAATAAGAGGAGCCAGGACCCTACACTCGGGGCCAGATCGTCTGTTTGTGCTTCATGTCTTCGTGCCTGTTCGTGTCCCTGTTGTTTTACCTGCTCGTGTACAGTTCTGGACTCCCGCCTTCGACCCCGTTTCCTGACTCCGACCCTGCTCCTGGAACCAGCCCAGCACCCTCGCTTCTGACCCTCGCCTCTGACCCTCGCTTCTGACCCTCGCCTCTGACCCTGCCTCCCTGCACAGCTCTGGACTCCCGCCTCCGAATCTGTTTCCCGGTACCTTTGTGTTTCCCTGGACCCCCCAAGTATCAAACACCAGACACTGATACTAAAACTAGTATAGGAACTAGATACTCATTTGAGCAGGTATCGATATTTTAAAAAAAGTCACATTCACAGGACAAAAATGAACTGAATAGCTTTAAAACGATCTTGAGCTGTATAAAACACATAGACTAGCATACACCCATGGACCACTATTGAAACGACCTAAAAAAAGAGTGTTTTTTTTTATTATCATCACAATATCGGAATTCCTTACTGTCAAAATCAAGTTTGAAATTTTAGCATCGTGATAACACTAATCCAGAATTAAAACCACTGCCCCTGTAGCTCCACAGTTTTAGCTGCTCTCCTGACTCTATCAAAAGAGGTTGTGAGGATGTAGTATTATTGTGAGTGTGCTCCGTCTCCCATCAGCCCCAGAGGAGAGGAGCTAATGTGGTGCATCGGCCCATATCAGACCACGACTCACCTGGACCTCCTCACTGCTCTGCTCAGGACCTCCAACTCTCTGCTCAATAGTTCTTGGGAGTTATTTTTTTACATAACATAACAGTTTTGGTATCTGTATTTTTCATAGCATAGACTGTGTGTAGAAATGATCCGTCAGGCAATGTTTGTATTAACCCACTCTACATGATCCTGGTATTTTTATTTCACTATTGTGCCCTTAAATCAAGATGTGAACATTAATAACAGACAAATCAGGCGCCTTCGTTCCCCGAGGTTGCTCCCGTTAGCAACAGGTTTAATTGGTGATTGCTTAGCGCTCTGCTCCCTGCTTAAACCAGCAGTATGGGCAGGAAGGGGCGTTACATTCAACAGCTTCGCTCCAGATTGGCTCTTTTGGTTTTAAAAAAGCCAATTTCAGAATTCCAAATATGGACATTGGCTCTAAATTGTATAACTGCTAAACTCGATGAGCTTCATTTCACTGTGACGTCACACATACTTATTTATATAGACTATGGTACCATGGAAACACATTTAACACATGCAAAACAAGGAACTGGTCACTGTAAAGGAAATTAAAATCGGGATCTGACATAAGGGGGAGATGCTGTCGGACCTATTTCTTGCAAGAAATAAACTCTTCGTCTTTGCTTCAACATTCATCAGAGCCTGCAAAAGGAGTCTCATCACCTATCATTTCAAGATAAAATAAAACGTCTCATCAATTCTGTAGAAATCTGCAATATTTTCCTTCTCCTACATTCTATCCAAGTGCAAAAAATGTCTGGAAACAAACCATAAAAGGTCTCAAACCTCCGTTCTAACTTGGGACGGTCCAACCACAGCTGCTAATGTGTATCACGCGTCCCTCAAATGTGGAAGGCACCTTTTCTTGCAAATTCTCATTGCATTCAGAACTAAACATATAACGTTTAACTGAGATGGATAACGTGGTTTCTCAGTTCGTTCTCAGTGTTGCTTTTCTCCCTTTTAACCCAAACTGACCATGCGTTTCCCTGATTGGTTAATCCGCCTGTCAATCACACCCAACGGACCTCCCACACACATCTCTACCTGTTCATCGTCAAAATGTGGATTTGGCCAGGCAACATTTTCCGAGCTTTCTACCATCCAAGTCCTAACCTAAAAGGTCGTATGGCCTCTTTCACATTCTTTTCATACAAGATCAGCCCAAGTTATTCTACAAACAATTGAACAGGCTGATGTTTTTGCTGTCTGGAACAAAGCAGCCTGTGTTATGGTATTACCGTGCCCCCTTTTTCCCTGCAGTAGTTTGGAGCTAATGTAGTATATGGGTCCTCAGCAATAGACCGTACCTGGCCCTGCTGGCTCACTGCACAGATGAAAAAAACCCCACTATAGACCCGCATCCATTTCTTTCATGCAGTTTCATTTCATTCCGCTCTTTGTTGTTGTTTTAGCCTGGCTTTAGTGTTATGTAGGGTGCCTCGTTCTTATTCCAGTCTGTACTGCAGTCTGACAGTTTGACACTATAAGAGCCAAAGCAATATTCAGTGTCTTTATGCAATCCCAAAACAAGGATAACTTTACTTTTTTTTATTTTTATGTGCAATATAGAATCTGATTTTCAATGCGTCCTCCAAGAACCCTTTCAAAAATGTGTGCACCGAGCTGGAGGATTACGCAGATTTGGATGGAGGGGACGTGGACTCTTCTGAGGTTTACGCCATGTTATAATGCTTTTTCCTCCTCAAAAACATACCTGGACCTGAGTTTTGTTTCATTCCCACAAGTTTGAGTAGTTATGGATTATTCTGTCTGCATTCTCACAATTTAAAATGCTCAGTTCCACCTTGTGATGTCATGAAGTGGTAGTTTTTAACCGCTACCTTTTTAACTTGTGTTCAGTAGCGATGGCTATCATCCAAATGATTCTATAGAGAAGATGTATACAGTTTAAAAACACAGAGAAGCACTTCCTGTATTACCACATGACATCATAAGGTGGAACAGAGTGTTTTCTGTTGAAGAAGAACTCCTAGAACTCCTAGAAGAAGCCTAAATTTGCATGGTTTCTGTTTTATGTGTAAATGAAACCACACGCAACTCCAGGTTTGTTTGTGATGAGGAAACAACATTATAACATAGATCAGAAAATGGAGTAACCCAGATTATAAGCAGACTAAGCAGCTGCTTAGGGCTCGAGGCCACCAGAGGGCCCCCAAGAGCCCTTACATTTACAAATAAAATAATATATTATGTAAAGGTTTATTAGAAACATGTGTTTACAGCAGCGTAAATATCCCTCTCAAGCAATCACATTTGTTTTTGTCTATAGTAGCAAAATATCTGCTGCTGCCATTTGTTTTTGAGCCGGGCAGAGGTGAGGTGACTCCAAATAGCCTATTACTTAGTTCTTACTCTAAAGGACATGACATGCCAGAATAAAACAGTGAAACAGGACATTTATATAAGAAGTAAAGGATATACAGAGCATGGTGAATCAGCTCATTCAATTGTCTGCTTTTTACCATCTAAAAACATTGCAAAAGTCAAAGTATACTGTCAAAACCAGACTTAGAGAGACTTATCCATGCATTTGTCTCCAGTAGGTTAGACTACTGGAATGTCCTGCTCACTGGTGGCTCCAAACGTGTGTTAAGACAGCTGCAGTACATCCAGAACACTGCTGCTCGGGTCCTGACTAGAACCAGGAAGTACTTCACACATGCGTCCTGTGCTCAGGTCTCTGCACTGGCTCTTGTGGCTCCTTTAGCTGTGTATATGACTGAAAGGTTTTTATTCTGCACTTTTCTGTTTTAAAGTTCATGTTAAGATGACTATTGGTGATTATTTATGTTTTGATTTGTGTGATTTTAATGTATTTCTTATTCTGTAAAGCACCTTGAATTACTTTGTGGATTACGATGAATTGTGCCATACATACTTGCCTTTTGACTGTTGGCCTTTTCTTTCCCAATAATCCATCTGCTAGCCTTCTGTGAATGTTTAAATGTATAAAAAGACACATACACACTGTCTTAGGCTATCGCAGCTCATAGTGTCTATGTGTCTTTTTATATAGTGTATGTAAACTTCTGGTTTCAATAGTCATAATGTTGTCAAATGTGAATCGCCAATAGCTGAGTCAGGGTCCACCCACTGCAGGGGGCCCATGAGGCAAATTCAGTTTAGGGCCCCCTGAAAGCGAGGGTCATCAGCGACGTCAGCTCTCATCGGGCGCTGCAGTTTTCTAATGTGGAAATCAGTAGATGTGTTTCTTTTATTAAGCTGTTTTAGATTAATATTGTGATTTAAAATATGTGTGTCATAGATTATAAATACTAACACAAGCACATTAGGTCATTTTTAACTGTGCGTTTGTTTTTCTGAGCATGTAGTGTTTTTTACTCCTCATCCCGTCTGAGGTTGTGAGCTTTTCTCTGCTGTTTACGAAGCACTGGCTGACATTCGAGAGCTAAACACACTGTCATTTTGGAAAGCATTAATTTGTCTTAAACCAGTGGTTTAGTAAACATCATTATCAGAGACATTGTTAGCAGTGCTTTAAACACTTGGATCATGGGGCTTTTCTGACTTTTCTGTTTTTGAGACGAGACAGTGCAGGGAGCTCATGTGGAAGCAGCGTGTCATTCTCAATCCCAAAACCCAAGTGCTGACACATGAGAGAAGTTACACTCAGGCTAGCTGCACGTGTCCCGTGTAGTTTAAAATGAGTGTTTGTCAATTTTATTTGATGTTTTTTTTTGCTATTTCATTAATTAAAAAAAAAAAATAAAAAAAAAAAAAGTAGATTATCTTTGTTGCAGATTATCATAGTTATATCAAATGTCACACGAACAATTATTGTCAAGCTTTTGTGTGGTACCCACTGCTGCTCGGGTCCTGACTAGAACCAGGAAGTACGAGCACATGCGTCCTGTGCTCCGGTCTCTGCACTGGCTCCTGTGGCTCAAAGAATAGACTTTAAAGCAGCTCTGCTCCTGAACAAGTCTCTCCATGGCCTAGCACCAAAGTACATCTCTGACATGTTAGTGCCATATGAACCATCTCACACTCTGAGGACTTCAGGGACCAGCCTCCTGGTTTAGTCCTGAGGTTGTCCTGATGTAGTCCTGGTTTAGTCCTAGTTTAGTCCTGATTTAGTCCGAGTTTAGTCCTAGTTTAGTCCTAGTTTAGTCCTGGTTTAGTCCTGGTTTAGTCCTGGTTTAGTTTCGGCCTCCTGCTAGTCCCGGAGTCAGGACTAAATATGGGGAATCAGTGTTTCAGTTTTATGCAGCTAAAACCTGAAACCTTCTTCCTGAACAAGTGAGACAGGCCTCTACTTTGACAATGTTTAAATCCAGGCTCAATTTGAGTCTGTTTAGCTGTGCATATGACTGAAAGTTTTTAATTCTCCACTTTTCTCTTTTAATGTTAATTTTATGATGATTATTTGTGGTTATTTATGTTTTAATTTGTTGTATTGTGATTTTAATGTCTTTCTTATTCTGTAAAACACTTTGAATGACTTTGTGTACGAATCATACTATAAAAATAAACTTGCCTCTCCTTTTTTATTGCTCTAAACAATATAACTGTTGATTGTCCCGTCCCTATGGTGATGCAGGTGTTCTGTTGTAGTCGCACACAGCTGTATTCCTCCACCTTCCCAGTGAGTGACGTTTGCTCTTTAGTTCTTATGATATTCGTCACCTCATCTCCGAGCGATAATACCAGTGTGTGTGTCTGCTTAATCTGCACTGACAAAATTAATTTTCTAAGGATCAGTGGGTCAAGTGTGAGACAGCATCAGCGTCCCGCCTCTAAATGCCACACGACTCAACCATATACGAGCTCACACGTACAGAGAGAAGAGCGAGTCCCTGTATGATGTGTTCTATGGTCTCAAAGAAGGGCTGGCAAACTTTTCACATTAAACAAAGACGCAGTGAAGCAGAACTGAACAAGATCTGAATGAGGCAGAGGTGGAAGAAGTACAGATACTGGAGTAAATAATAGTCAAGTAAAAGTAAAAGCATCACATGGAAAAATCGACTTAAATAAAAGTTGTTGCTGTTTTTGTATGCTGATTTTCTTAAAATGTACTTAAATAATAATAAGTTTGAGTATTTTGTGTGTATTTTGAGGTCTTATAAGGCTTCAAATGTAAGGATTTTGATAAAGATATGTGCTAAATTTTGTTCAACTACTTCATTTTTGTCTACTACTATGAAGTAAAAGTTGTAAAGTATCTGTACTTTACTTAAGTCGATTTTAAAATGGATACTTTTTACTTTTACTTCACTACATCTGAAAGCAGGTATCTGTACTTTTTACTCCTCTACATTTTTGAACAGGACTGAAAAGTAAAAAGTATTTTTTTTTTTTTTAATTATTTTATAGTATGAGCCCTGCTAAAAAGGCTGGAGGTTTTAGGAGTTTTTTGGGGTTTTTTTTTTTTTTTTATCAACTTCATAATTTGGGCAAACAAAAATGTACAAATAAAATTTTTTTTCTGCTGAACCAAATTCAGGCCAAATCTTGATCAAAATCACTACATTTAATGCTTTATTACAGACCTCAAAATCTGTGTGAAATACTTTTACTTTTAATTTTTTAATGGATCCTGTAATATTTTTACTTAAGTATTTTTTTCACATGATACTTTTACTTGTACTTAAGTATTTTTTGCTATCTGTATCTGTACTTTTACTTCGATATCAAAACTGAGTACATCTTCCAACACTGATAAATATGTTTATTTATTTTAAGATTCATTCATTTATTCATTTCATTTCATTTATTAGCAGAAGACCGTTGCACCCAAATGCTCGTTAAAATAATGTAAAAAAACAAAAAACAAAAAAACCCCAGACATATTATGACGTTTGCAGACCTGGTTAACTGCTGGTTCCTGGTCTGTTCCTCTCTTCCTCTGGCTCTCTGTCCCTGCCTGGGGATATGTTACTGCAGTAGATCTCAAAGGCCGTGTTTCGTGAAATATGGATGTTTTTTTAGTGAGAGATGTGAGACTGAGGTCATCCGCAGGTTCAAACTTTCCCAGAGGCTAAAATGTTCAAATATCTCGCCCCAGGAAGCCAGAGCTGGACTTTGTGAGCTAAAGGAGGACATAGGATTTGCAGAGATGGACCATGAGCAAAGCTGGAGCCACTAGCTCATGTATTCTATCTGAAGTCCAGGTTTCACCGCAGTTTAACTCTACTCCACTTCTCTCTCTCTGTCTCTCTCTCAGTCCCTCACTCACAATCTCGCTCTCTCTTTCTCTCTCACTCTCTCTCACACCTTTCTCTCTCACTCTCTCTTTCTGCCTCACTCTCATGCTCACTCTTTCTCTCTCTCACTCTCTTTCTCTCAGTCTCTCTCTCCCTCTCAGTCTCCCTCACTCTCTCTTTCTCTCTGTCTTGCTCACTCTCTCTTTCTCTCTCTCCTCTCTCTTTATCTCTTACTCTCTCCCTTGCACTCTCAATCTCTGCCTCACTCTCTCCTTCTCAGTCTCACTCACTCTCTTTCTCTCTTTCTCTTGCACTTCCAGTCTCTCTCTTTCCTTCAGTCTCTCTCTCACTCTCTCCTTCTCAGTCTCACTCACTCTCTTTCTCTCTCCCTTTCTCTTGCACTTTCAGTCTCTCTCTCTCTCTCTCTCTTGGACTTCCAGTCTCTCTCTTTCCCTCAGTCTCTCTCTCACTCTCTCCTCAGTCTCACTCACTCTCTTTCTCTCTCACTCTTTCTCTCTCAGACTCTCTTTTTCTTAGTCTCGCTCGCTCTCTCTTCCTCTCTCACTCTCTCTCTTACACTTTCAGTCTCTCTCTTTTGCTCAGTCTCTCTCTCTCTCTTCTTCCTCTGTCACTCTCTTCTCTAACCTTCTCTAATTTTGTGTCCTCCTGCCTCTTTTTTTTAAATGTATTTTTACCTTACTCTCTATTCTCTTTCTCCATCTCTCTGTTTCAACTCAGGTGCCTCTCTCCCTTCTACTTCTTTTTTTTATCTTTCTCCAATTTCCTATCTCTTTTTTTTTTGTGTTTTTTTTTCTTCCTTTGAACCAAAATGCCTATGCGACACTGACAAATTCCATATGTATCATCAAATAAGAAAATAAAATTGAAGAACGATGTAAGTACGTCACGGCGGGCGAATGACGGTGAAAATGGAGGTCGATCTGCAATACGGCGTCTTGAGTCAAACATGCACGAATCACTCCAAATAAAACTTCGAGAGGGTAAATGAGAAGGAAATGACTATAACAAAAAACTCTAAAAAGTCTGCTTTGATCTGAGAACGTCTTTTTGCTTTAAAAATACCTACAAAACCCACGCATTCTTAGTGTAAGCGGGGTTACCACTCTCCACATCTTCGTATCTAGGATTATAATAAAACAGAAATCCACTTTATCATATCAGGCCTTTTGTTTCGCTCTCATTAAAATCAAACTGCCTAAACAAAACAAGACGACGCTTCATAATCACTCCTCGCGTGTCATAAGCTTCAAAATAATTACTTGACATTTTCGGATCTGAAGAGTGTAAATGAAGCACCGCTATGTTTTGTATATGACCCGCTATCGCTAATTAGCTAATGACAAAGTGGGCGAGTGAGATTCTCATCTTAATAAACAGATTCGGTTAGCAACGGGGCGCGCGGTTCAAGAACTGGCAGGTTAATCCTCTTAATTTGACACATAACTGTAGCGTGGTTACGATAATGCATGTTCTTTGTACGAAAAGAGGTGGGGATATAAAGGGCGCGAGTGACACTCAGGTGATGTTCATGGGGCAAGATCACACTTTGAACTGCAAAAGTGCAAAAGGCCCACGTACTCAGTGTTTGCTCACCATTAAAAGTCACATATTATACTGTATTCTGATCTGTTATAATATTGTTTCCTCATCAAAAACATATTGTATTTTCCGGACTATAGGTCACACTTTTTTTTCATACTTTGGCCGGGGATGCGACTTATGCTCAGATGCGATTTATATGTGAAATATATGTTTTTTTCTTCATTATTATGCATTTTTTGGCTGGTGCGACTTATACTCTGGTGCGACTTATACTCCGAAAAATACTGTACCTTGAGATTTGTTTTAACTCACACAAACCCTGCATATTTAGGCTGAGTTCTTCTCACATACTGAAAACACTCTGTTCCACCTTGTGATGTCATGTGGTAATACAGGAAGTGTTTTTAAACTCCACACACCTTCACTAGAATCATTTGGATGATGACTTCAGCCTTGGAATTGCCAGTCTCTTTTGAACAAAAGGTAAAAGGTAGATGTCAACTTGAAAAGTACCACTTCATGACATCACAAGGTGGAACAGAGCATTTTGAGATTTGGAGATGTAGACAGACTAATAGTCTCCCCCGCATGTATTTTTCTGGAGTATAAGTCACACTATAGTATAAGTCGCACCAGCCAAAACTGTATAATAATGAATAAACCCCCCCATATATTTCATATATAAGTCACATCTGAGGATAAGTCTCACTCTCAGGCCAAACTATGAAAAAAGTGTCACTCCAGAAAAGTATTTATGTATGTATATGTCATGTCGCCAGCTCACATGGGCTTAAAGGGGAAATAGTCACATTTTTAAATAGTGTTTTTCCACCGTAAAGGCACTCACACTCACACACCAGTATATGTAGACATCTGCCAACTTGTGGGTCAGTGAATTTGACCCCCTGTGTCAATGCTGTTTTTTATTTCGAGAGCGGGATTTGAACCGCCAACCTCTGGATCAGTGGGCAAACACTACCAACTGAGCTACGGTCACCCCACATGATGCTGACAGCAAACAGATGCTTACAGACTGCTCCCACAAACAGGGCGAGCAAAAAATTCCATTACGTGATTTGTTGGAGAGGTTATGCATTTAATTATTTCATACTTAATACTTTCTTATATTTCAGCGCAGTTTTTATAAGTCATTTGTAATCAAGGCCCAATAAAATAAGAAATAAATACATCCCCACCTGTCAAAACGACTCAAACTCACATCTAAGAATCAGAATTCAATTGATTTGTCTAGATGCACGTATCCTTTTGAACAGTGTAACTACTGCAGGTGGATGTAGGACTTTATGTGGAAGTACCAGGCCCAGTGCTGCAGAGGACACTGACATTTGCGAGCGCCTGACCCATTGATCACCTTTGCCAATATCCGGAAATGTCAACAGAATAAGTCGAGTGTAAACTAATTGGGCGTCCTCTCCACGAGCCGGGATCACAAAGCACAACGTTAAATATTAGCTACAGAGCACTTTACGTGGACTGTTAAAGGGACTCTGAGGAGACTTTGGATCAAATACGCAGCCTCTACTCGCAGACAGTATGAAAAAGGGAGTGTGACGTCACCTATAGCATCCAGCTCCGGTCAAATGAAGCTCATCGAGGCCAGCAGTTATAGGGGCAAATTTGGAGCCGAGTTCCTTATTTGGAATTCTGACTTCAAGTATAATAGCAACCAAAGAGCTAATCCAGAGCGAGGCTGCAACCAAAGAGCCAATCAGGAGCGAGGTCGCGACCAAAGAGCCAATCAGGAGCGAGGTCGTGACCAAAGAGCCAATCCGGAGCGAGGTCGCGACCAAAGAGCCAATCCGGAGCGAGGTCGCGACCAAAGAGCCAATCAGGAGCAAGGTCGCAATGAAAGAGCCAGTCCAAAGCAAGGTCATAACCAAAGAGCCAATCCTGAGCGAGGCTGCAACCAAAGAGCCAGTCCGGAGCGAGGTCGCAACCAAAGAGCCAGTCCGGAGCGAGGTCGCAACCAAAGAGCCAGTCCAGAGCGAGGTCGCAACCAATGAGCCAATCCTGAGAGAGGCTGCAACCAAAGAGCCAATATGGAGCGAGGTCGTGACCAAAGAACCAATCCAGAGCAAGGTCGTGACCAAAGAGCCAATCAGGAGCGAGGTCGTGACCAAAAAGCCAGTCCGAAGCAAGGTCATAACCAAAGAGCCAATCCTGAGCGAGGCTGCAACCAAAGAGCCAGTCCGGAGCGAGATTGCAACCAATGAGCCAATCCTGAGAGAGGCTGCAACCAAAGAGCCAATATGGAGCGAGGTCGTGACCAAAGAGCCAATCCAGAGCAAGATCGCGACCAAAGAGCCAATCTGGAGTGAGGTCGCAACCAAAGAGCCAATCTGGAGTGAGGGCATGACCAAAAAGTAACTTGTATCTGATTAAATGTATTTTCCCCCCAGTAAGTATATAGCAATACTTTGTTGCAAAATTATACAGCTGCAAGCCATCATCGTTGAATTGGTAAAGCAAATATATGAAGTAAGATATATGGAATTATGTAGCAAAGGGAAAAAAAAATAAGAATAATATATAAATAAACACTGAATGAGAGGCTGTGTCTAAACTTTTGACTTGTAGTGTATGTCATTCTGCAGCATATGCAAATAACCAGCAGATGGTCGGAGCCCCACCAGCTGTTCTACTGTTACTTTTTAAACTTTCCACTTCTTCAAGTCTTTAACTGTTGGCGTATTTACACTTCTCTGACCTATTTCTTTATTTTTACCATACTTCGCTCTTTTCAAAACAGCATGACATGTTCCACACAGCTCACGTCGACTGGGTGAGCAGAAAAAACTACTTGAAACCAACTTCTCCAACAGTCAAGGATTCTCTATGTGCAGTAATTGATAGTTTAGCGGATACCGTTAACTGTATAAAGAAGTGGACTAAGTGAGTGTGACGTCACCCATCCAAATGAAGCTCATCGGGGCTAGCAGCTATAGGGACGAATCTAGAGCTCAGTTCCATATTTGGGAATCTCACAACGAGTATCATAGCAACCAAAGAGCCAATCTGGAGCGAGTCTGTGGAAGGTAACGCCCCTTCCCACCAACACCACCGGTTTGGGAGGGAGCGAGAGCTTAGCAACAATGTCCGTCAAACTTGTTGCTAATGCTAGCCGGAGTGACCCTGGGGAAAGAGGCCAGCTCACTGGTCTGATATTAATGTTCATATCTTCATTTACAGACAAAACAGCCAAATACAAACACTCAGATCATGTAGCGCGGAGTAATATGAACATTTTAAGACCAAAATGACAGCCACAGTTATGAAGAGTTTTTCAATAGAAAGTGAATTGGACCCAGACTTCCCCTATTTTTGTGTAATCGCTGGATACAAGTTTTAAGAGTGAATACGTTTTACCATTCACGCGAGTAACTTCTTCAGTTCTGACAAAGATGTGTTAATTTATTGCCTTATATCTGTCTGAAGGGAGGAGCTAACTACACTGAAACTACACCCTAGTTGTTTGCAGTAATGATTATGTATTGTACAGTGTATTGAACTATCCTAAGGTATGAACTGTCACCCGGGTCATACTTTGTATAATGGTTCCTGCCCCTAATGGGTCACCTAGCTCCTTTTAGAATCAGAATCAGAATCAGAAGAATCAGAAGAAGTTTTATTGCCATTTTCCGTGAGCAGAGCTCACAGACTAGGAACTTACTTCGGTGATAAAGTGCGACATACAACAACACACACACAAAAAAACCACACTAAATAAATACAAATAAGGGCATGCAGGAGGTAGAAATATATACAATAGTAGAAATATATACAATAGTGGCATCAAAACAACAACAACAGTGCAACATGGGTTATTAAAGTGACCAGTGTTATGAAATGTCCAGTTTAGTGCAGGTTTAAGAAGTGTTCATGAGGGAAACAGCAGAGGGGAAGAAACTGTTCTTGTGACGAGAGGTTCTGGTCCTGATGGACCGTAGCCTCCTGCCAGAGGGAAGTGGCTCAAATAGTCCATGTCCAGGGTGAGAAGTGTCAGCTGCTATACGACCTGCTCGCCCCCGAGTCCTGGAGGCGTACAGGTCCTGGAGAGATGGAAGGCTGCAGCCAATCACCTTCTCAGCAGAGCGCACAATGCGCTGCAGTCTCTGTCTGTCCCTGGCAGTGGCCCCAGCGAACCACACAGTGATGGAGGAGGTGAGGATGGACTCGATGATGGCCGTGTAGAACTGCACCATCATCTGGATCGGCAGCTTGGCTTTTCTCAGCTGCCGCAGGAAGTACATCCTCTGCTGGGCTTTTCTTGATGAGGGAGCTGATGGTCGGCTCCCACTTGAGGTCCTGGGTGATGCAGGTGCCCAGGAAGCGGAAAGAGTCCACGGTGGTGATGGGGGGAGTCGGTCAAGGCGAGGGGGAGCAGGGGGGCTGTGACTTTCCTGAAGTCCACAATCATCTCCACTGTCTTCTGAGCGTTGAGCTCCAGGTTGTTGCTGCTGCACCAGGACACCAGCCGATCCACCTCCCTCCTGTAGACAGACTCATCCCCGTCCGAGATGAGCCCGATGAGGGTGGTGTCATCCGCAAACTTGACCAGTTTGACGGAGTCGTGACTGGAGGTGCAGCAGTTAGTGTACAGGGAGAAGAGCAGAGGAGAAAAGTACACAGCCCTGTGGAGATCCTGTGCTGATTGTCCGGGTGTCCGAGACATTCTTTCCCAGCCGCACGCGCTGCCTCCTGTCTGTCAGGAAGTCAGTGATCCACCTGCAGGTGGAGTCAGGCACGTTGAGCTGAGCGAGCTTGTCCTGGAGCAGAGCAGGGAGGATGGTGTTGAATGCAGAGCTGAAGTCCACAAACAGGATCCTGGCGTAGGTTCCCGGGGAGTCCAGATGCTGGAGGATGAAGTGAAGGGCCAGGTTAATGGCGTCGTCCACAGACCGGTTGGCTCTGTAGGCGAACTGCAGAGGGTCCAGGAGGGGGAGGTGAGGGACTTGAGGTGGTGCAGGACCAGGCGCTCAAATGACTTCATGACTACAGACGTCAGCGCCACAGGTCTGTAGTCATTAAGTCCTGTGATCCTGGGCTTCTTGGGACGGGGACAATGGTGGACAGCTTGAAGCAGGTTGGGGACGTGACATGACTCCAGGGAGGTGTTAAAGATGTCTGTGAAGACAGGAGCCAGCGCCTCAGCACAGTGTCTAAGGGTGGAAGGAGAGACACCGTCCGGGCCCGGGGCTTTGCGGGGGTTTTGCTTCTTGAAAAGCTTAGTCACGTCCCGCTCCGAAACTGTGAAGGCAGTGGGGGCGGAGGAGGGGGGTCCGAGGTGGGTTCGGCTGTGATGTCCATGGTGGTGAGGGAGGAGGGGGTGTGGAACATCAAACCTTGCATAAAAGCCGTTTAGCTGTTCTGCAAGTTGTTTGTTTGTCCGCAGCGGGAGGGGCTTTTGGCTTGTAGTTGGTAATTTGCCTAAGCCCTCTCCAGACGGAAGCCGAGTCGTTGGTGGAGAAATGCTGCCTCAGACGTGTATTGTACTTCGCTTTAGCCTTTTCCACCTCTTTGCTAAAAGCATACTTACAACGCCTGTAGCCCTCACGATCTTCTGCCTTTACGCGCCCTCTCCTTTTCCCTCCTTAAATGCCTCAGTCTGGGAGTGAACCAGGGTTTGTCGTTGTTAAAAGTCACCCTGGTACGTGATGGAATGATACTGTCCTCACAGAACTGTATGTATGACGTCACAGTGTCTGTGTACTCATCCAAACTGTCTGTGGCAGTCTTGAACACGTCCCAGTCTGTAAAGTCCAAACAGGAGCGAAGCTCCTCCACAGCCTCACTGGTCCACTTCTTAGAAGTCCTCACAGCAGGTTTGGAGAGCTTCAGCCGTTGTTTATAGGCGGGGATGAGGTGAATCATGTCGTGGTCAGAGAATCCCAGAGCAGCACGAGGCACGGCTCTGTAAGCTCCGCTGACCGTTGTGTAACAATGATCCAGCGTCTTCTGCTCTCTCGTCGGGCATTTAATAAACTGTTTGTACTTGGGTAGTTCCTGGCTCAGATTTGCATACTATGGTTAACACTATCGTCCTGTACTGTTTTGGTGAGATGTGTTGTGGGTTTTTTTTGTTATAGTTTTTTTTTTTTCTTTTTTTTTTTGTATTATTATTAATTCCAAATACTTTTTGTTTTGTTAAAACCATCAATAAAATAAATATAACATATTTTGCCTTTTCATCCATTTCAGCTACCAGGTAGACGCCATTTTGAGGACTTTTTCCAATTCAAAAGATAGGTTATAGGATAGGATGACAATTTGAAGCAACTAGATTAATAATTTGGTCATTTGGTCGGTTAATCGCTCAATGGCGTCTCAGTCAACCAAAACCTCAATTAGTAAATTAATTATTTTATTTGAATTGTAAGGATTTAAATGTGACGACAACAGAAAGGAGAAGGTATGGGAAGATTTGGGATTTGAACCGTGAGTTTAATCTTTCATTTACATATAAATACATTGCCTTCTATTACTTTTCTGTGCGAGTCGTGTCTGCATGAACTCGTGTGCAGGTGTATAGTCTTATAAGTGCAGTTAGAGTCAGATACAGTAGTGTTAGAAGTACTCAGTATTGTCACTTAGTAAGTAAAAGTACAGATACTGGAGCCAAGAAATACTCAGGTACAAGTAAAAATATCACATGGAAAAATCTACTTAAGTAAAAGTATTAAAGTACCCCTTTAAAAAGGTACTTAAAGGGTAAAAAGTGAAAGTATTTTGTGCACATTTTGAGGTTGTATAATGTAGTGTTTCTGATAAAGATTTGTGCTGATTTTTGTTCAACAGAAACAATTGAATCTTTTTTTTTTTTTTTTTTTTTTTTTTTTGTGTACTTTTGTTTGCGCAAATCCTAAACATAAAATATAAAATATAGAACCTCTTCTAAACCCTCAGCCATTTCAGCAGGTCTCAAACAATAAAAAGAAAAACTTTTACTTTTCAGTCCTGTTCAAAATGTAGTGGAGTAAAAAGTACTGATACCTGCTCTCACGCTTAGCAACGCTGTCAATCAAACCTGTTGCTAACGCTAGCAGGAGTGACCTTGTAGAAAGAAGGCAGCTGATGTGTCTGTTATTAATGTTCATATCTTGGACACTGTAGCGAAATAAAACATAGTAGTAGTTACGGAGAGAGGGGCGACAGTTTTTTTCAATAGAAAGTGAATTGAAGCCAGAGTCGATTGAGCTGGAAGCGCAGCCCATGATCACTTCCTATTTGCAGCGCGGGGGCTAGCAGGTTAGCTATGTCCATTTACATATACAGTCTACGGTACAGATGCCTAAAATGTATAATTGAGTATAGTACTTTTATTTCGTTACATTTCGCCCGTGGTTTTTACAGTGACACCATGAAAAGTCTCTCTGTGTTGTGTTGTGAGCAGATTGCATGTCAGGCCTTGGAGAGCAGAACATTAATTACACAGCGCTGTCACCAGCCTCCTGCACTGAACCGCCTTTTATCTGTTTAAATGTCACTTTCCGCACACAAGCTCTAATGCAATTGTTACATAAGGTTAGATAAAAGGTGGGGTTATTTATTTTTTTCTCTTATTTCAGGGATTGTGAAGATCAGGGGGAAATATAGAAAGAACGAAGTCTATACAAAGGCGCCGAGTTTAATTCAAAACATGACCAGATTCGATCTCTTAATCTCTTATTTTTGCCATGACGCAGTATTTTAAAATATGATGTCGATACTGGTTTTAATACTACGATGATGGTCAGTATTATCAAAGGGTCGAGTTGTGATGTTCCATTGTAAATCTATTCACGAAACGTCCTATACTTTGTCTTACTTATTTAGTCCATCCATCCATTTTCTTCCACTTATCTGGGGCCGGGTCGGGGGGGCAGCAGTCTAAGCAAGGACTCCCAGGCTTCCCTCACCCCAGACACGTCCTCCAGTTACTCCAGTGGGACCCCAAGGAGTGCCCAGGCCAGGCGAGAGACATAGTCCCTCCACCGTGTCCTGGGTCTTCCACTGGGGCCTCCTGCCCGAAACACCTCCCTATCTCGTGTTGATACTAATTTTTTACAACCCTATTGCCCATAATTCACCAAGAAGGTCCCATGTTTCTTGTTTCAATCTCTGGTCACATTTTTATACAGCACTACTTTTCTACTTTCAAGCCACCCAAAGCGCTTCACATCAAGGAACCACTAACCCATTCACACACGCATTCATACATCGGTGTATGCAGACACTCAGGGCGAGGTGGGTTAAGTGTCTTGCCCAAGGACACAACAGCAGCCTTAATTTGTGGGAGCTAGAATCACACCGCCAACCTGTGGGTGAGTGGATCTGTCCGCTCTACCAATGATGTTTGCGTTGAGAGCGGGATTCGAACCGCCAACGTTCGGATCAGTGGACAAATTCAACTGAGCTACTGTCGACCTAAAAATGAATAGAAGGCTAACTATGAGCAAGAGGACAATCTTTACAAAACTTAAAACTCAGTATCTGGAAATGGGTCCTGGGTGCTGATGTCAGATTGACCCAGTGGCATTGTAGCGTGGGTCAAATGTAGAGGACAAATGTACCTATGTGCAATAAAGTATGTGAGCCCTAAAGAAAATGGATTCTTATGAGCTTTAAGCCATGTTATAATGTTGTTACCTCCTTAAAATCCTGCATTACAGTGGTCCCTTGGTTATCGCGGGGGTTAGGTTTTAAAAATAAGTAGTCAGCTTTATTTTTTACAATTGTTATACATGTTTTGCGGCTGTAAAACCCCTCACCACACACTTTATACACTTTTCTCAAACAGGCTTTAACATTTTCTCACATTTCTCTCTTGTTTAAACACTCTGCAAGTTCAAACCTTTGTAGGCGTCTTTGTCGGTGCAGAACGTTTCATCGACATTGTGGGTTTTGTCAGGGGAGAAAACTCGCAAACATACAGCACTTTAGAGTCACACTGCGATCGAACATTTATCTGTAATGTACAGGAGACTGATGGACAATGGTCTACAGTCCCTTAGCCAATCAGGACACAGAACGCAATGGATGTTCTTAAAAACACATGCAAAATTGCACTAAAAAAAATCTGCAAAACAGCGAAGCCGCGAAAGGTGAACTGCACTATAGCGAGGGACAACTGTATTAGACTCTCTGCAAATGCTCTGCTCCTTGTGATGTCATAAAGTGGTATTTTTCAAGTTCACAGCTTTTACCTTTAATGTATAGGACCCAGTACAGACATAGTGTAAAAGGAAGTGCGCTGTTAACATGCTAGTTGTTGGCAAAACCCCTATCTAGCCTCTGAAACTTACATAATCCACTTATAAACTCATCATGGTGAGTAATTAGGATTGTACCAGTGCATACAGCAAGTGAGTAATAACTTAAATTAAACTAGTTCAGTTTTTTTCACATTCTGGTACCGTCCCTTTAATCTGAGAATATCTGTCGTCGAACGAACTTAAAGAAAAGTGAAATAGTGAGAAAGGAGGGAGTACAGCCTACAGAAAGATAAACGACAAGAAAAGAGAGTGATAATAGAGTGAAAACATGTGTCTGTGTGGGCCGCACCAGTAGAGCTGAAAATAAGACCCGGCAGAGAGCGGGCTGAGGCACAGGCCCATTTGGGAGGACACACTCGTCTGTCTGTTCTCTAAAGAAGTCTCCTTGTACGGACAGGGCCGCTGGGAGCGCTGGCATCTTTAAAGGGCATTCTCTCTCTCTCTCCCTATGATTTCTCACCTCTGTTTCTCTCTCTCTCTCTTCCTCTAACTTTCTACTCTCTGACCTAGCTCTCTTCCTTTCTCTCTGTTTCTCTAACTTTCTTTTTTCTCTTCCCCATACCTCTCAACCCTCCATCAATTTTTCTCTCTTCTCTTTCTCTCTCTATTCCAATCCCCCTTCTGCCTCTCTCTCTTTCTGCTTTCTCACCTCTGTATCTCTCTCTTCCTCTCTAACATATTTTTCTTTCTCTTTTTTCTACTCTCTCTTCCTGCCCCCTTCTATCTCTCTCTTTCTGCTCTCTTACTCTCTCTTCCTTATCTCTTTATCCATTTCAATCTGTCCCTCTTCATCTTTTGCTCTCCAGTTTCCCCTTTCTCTGCCTTTGCCTCTCTGTCTCTCCACCACTCTCTCTTTCCATCTCTCCATTGCTCTCTCTCTCCACTCTCTCCCTCCCTCTTACGCAATCATCCCCCCTCTATTCTACTCACCCTCTTTCCTCTAATTTCTCATCCCTCTTTCTATCTTCTCCCTCTTTGTATCTCTCAAACTCACACCTTCCTCCCTCTCTCTTTCTTTCCTCTCTATCTCTCCCTCCCTCCTTCCCTTTTCCCTCTTACCTTTCTCTCCCTCTTTCTACCCCTCTTCTGTCTCTCTCTCTTTCTGCCCTCTTCCCTGTCTCTCCATCCATTTCAATCCATCCCTCTTTGTCTCTTTGTAACCCTCTCCAACGCTCTATCTTTCCATCTCTCCCTCTTACGCAATCACCCCCCCCCCTCTCTCTTTTTTACTCACCCTCTCTTTCCTCTTGCTGTCTCATCCGCTCCATCTCCCTCCCTCTCTTTCTATATCTCCCTCTCAAACACTTTCTCTCTCCCTTTTCTCTCTCTCTCTCACCTTCTTTTCATCTATAGACTCTTTTTTCCTCTCATCTCCCTCTGTTCCCCCCTCCCTCTCTTTCTTCCCTCTATCTCTCCTTGAGCGATGCCACTGGTGAGGCCATTAGGGACCCATGGAGAGGCGAGAGAGGAGCGCACCAAAGCCCAGTGAAGTCCAGCAGAGCTCAGGGGTAGGACAGTGTAAAAAGGGCAGACGAAAAAGTAGAAAGTACAAAAATCTCTCTACCTCTCTCTGTCTATGCAATCCTTCCTTAAATCCTCATTTCTGCATCTAATGTCTAGTAACACTCGAGGGCGGTTGAAGTGTCTTGCCTAATGACCCAACGTCCTTTCAAAATAACGAACCACCGACCTCGCGACAGGCCTGTACGGAGCCACTTTTCACCCTGACTAAGTGCATCGTTTAGTTAATTACTTTGTTAGCTCGTTAGCTGGCTTGTTAGTCAGACAGTTTGCTAGTTAGCGTCATTGCCCGATTTGGCACCCGGTTCAATTTGGCACATTTATGATTTAAGTCGTTGAAGTCTTTTAAACATAGCGGGGGAAAAAAAATAAATAGAAAAATTAAACATATTTATGATGTATTCTGTTAGCTGTAGTCACACGTATGATAGGAATATATTTAAGGTTGGTAAACTATACACAACACAGGCCAATTAAATGTTAATTAAGTGACAATTAATCAATAAGTAGTTATTAAGCCTGAATCATTATTAATTAAGTGTTTGTTCATAATGAATTTGTTTTTTCATGCTTTATTAAGGCTAAATAGGATGTAGTTATTATAAAGTGTTACTAGAGGGTTTTTTTTGTTTGTTTGTTTTTTGTTTGTTTATTTGAAACAGAAATCTATTTCACTACTATCATCAAAGTTAACATTTTACTCATGAAACCAGACTTAACTCAGCTCTGCTCTGTTTAAATACATGATGTTTACAGACTTTGAGCAAGTATGTGTCAGTAAAACTGTTTATATTTGATCAAGAGAATCTCAAAAATGAGATTTGTTCAAATTATGGTTACCATAGCAACTTCAGCACTCGCAGCAACCCATCAGGACATGTGCAGTTTGAAAAATTGTGTCAAATTGGGAAAAGTTCCAAATCAGGCAATGAAAGTTTGTTAGCTAGTTACCTAGCTAGTTAGTCAAGTAGCTAGTTAGTCTGTTAACTAGTTGGTTCATTAGCTAATAAGTCAGTTAGCTAGTTACTCCATTAGCTAGTTAGTCACTTTGCTAGTTAGTCATTCATTCATTAGGCCCACTTTGTATGTTGCAGGGAGAACTTCTGGTTTATTTGACCGTTACCATCAAAGTTAGCTTTTTTACTTATGAAGCCAGACTTTACTGTGCTCTGCTCATTTTAAATACATCATGTTTACAGACTTTGAGCAAGTATTTATCAGTAAAACTGTTTATATTCCAAGAGTAAATTTAATCAAGAGAATCTCAAAAAATACATTTGACCAATTTATGGTTACTATAGCAACTCCAGCGCTTGCACCAACATATTTGGACATGTGCAGTTTGAAAAATGTATGCCATATTGGGTAAGGTTCCAAATCAGGCAATGAAAGTTAGCTCAGTTAGTCAGTTAGCTAGTAAGTCAGTTAGTTAATATTTTAACTAGTTAGTCACTTAGCTAGCTAGACAGTCAGTTAGTTAGTCAGTCAGCTATTTAGTTAGTAAGTCAATTAGCTAGTTAGTTAATTAGCTAGTTGGTCAGTTAGTTAGCTAGTTTGTCAGTTAGCTAGTTAGTTAGTCAGTCAGTTAGCTAGTTAGTCAGTCAGTCAATCAGCTAGTTAGTCAGTAAACTAGTTGGTTATTTAGCAATTTAATCAGTTAGCTAGTTAGTCAGTAAGTTGGTTAATCAGTTAGCTAGTTAGTCAATTAGCCTGTTAGTCCGTGAGCTAGTTAGTCTATTAGATAGTTAGTTAGTTAGTCAGTCAGTCAGTTAGTCAGTCAGTTAGCTAGTTAGTCAGTCAGTTAGCTAGTTAGTCAGTCAGTCAATCAGCTAGTTAGTCAGTAAACTAGTTGGTTATTTAGCAATTTAATCAGTTAGCTAGTTTGTCAGTAAGTTGGTTAATCAGTTAGCTAGTTAGTCAATTAGCTTGTTAGTCCGTGAGCTAGTTAATCTATTAGCCAGTTAGTTAGTTAGTCAGTCAGTTAGTCAGTCAGTTAGCTAGTTGGTCAGTCAGTCAGTTAGCTGGTTAGTCATTCATTTATTAGTTGTACTTTGGCTACCATTCCAAACCGCTACCTGTAGCACTCCATGTAAAAATCACTGGTTAGAGCTGTTGTATATGGCCCACTCAGCACAATGATAAAACGTCTTAGAGCCCCGCAGGACGGCGCCTCAATGCAGTGAAAACAATTAGAGCGCACACGTTCCATTGGAGATCGATGCATACAACACATTCATTGTGTTAATTGACTGAGGTGTGAGAAGCCCGGCTCCATTAATGCAATAAGGTTTAAATCAACTTAGAAAGGCCCGATACAAAAGACACGACCCTGGTCTGCTGTATGCGCTGATGTCACCAGACCTCTCATGTGACATTACTCTAACAAGACTTAACTGTCCTTTGTGGAAAACTCACTGCGTTTACTTGCAGGCCAGGAAAACCAGAGAACTGGCCGAGTCCAAAGGCTGTTATAATGTTGTTTTGTCATCAAAAACAGACCTGGAGTTATGTTTTGTTCCATTCGCACATGTTTAACACACAAATCCTGCATATTTAGGCTATGTTCTTCTCCTAAACGGCCTTCCAACACTCTATTCCACCTTATGATGTCATGAGGTAATACAGGAAGTGCTCATGAGGTGTGTGAATACAGGAAAAAACTCCATGGTCATTCTAACACGGTTTAAAGCTCACAAGAATCCATTTTGAGTGGTAATATAGGACTTTTAATCTGATTTCTCAAAATGCATGTTAACCCAGGAAGTGCGATCGGTTTAAATCTCCCAGATCTCAACAACACATCTGGAGAAGCTCGTACATACTCTGATCACCATTGCAAGTAACTGAGCAGTCCAATTACATATCAGAATAGACAAGGAGAGGCATTCAACTGCATGAGATAAGAAACAGCCGGGGAAATATTACACGTGTTTGGTTGTTTACTCACTCATTTAAGATCAGCAGTCACGACGAACAAGGTTTTAATGAAAAAGACGTTCTGGATTTGGTCGTAAAGAACACTCGGGTTCTCTGTGCATGTTAACGTAGTGACTAAGGTGGAGTGCAGAATATGGTAGGATGATGTTTAACTGATGCACATGTTTTGACCTGGTTTAGGGGCAATATCTTTGTAATTACGTGGCCTAGCATGAAACAAATTAGGACCTATGGCGAAATACGAGTTAACTATTAGCATGATTCTGTGATTGGCAGTAGTTAAAGAGGACACTGGTACAGATTTGAAGTAATGTTTCTGGACGTTGTGTGTGTTTTTATGTGCACTTTATCACTGAAGTAAGTTCCTCCATGGCAATAAAATTCTTCTCCACCTAGAATCCTGCAGCCTACACTAAAACAAAAGGCAACTGCACAAACAAACAACCCACACACAAAATAGCCTCCTACCCCAAAAGACCTCCTTTTCCTGCACAAAATAACTAAAAAAAAACCTCTCAAACTACTTTAACTACAACAAAAGTCACAACAAATTGCCCAATTATGTCATAAATCAAAATTGGCACAACCAAAAGTTACCGCAAAACCAAACAAAAGGCAAATAAGGGCACAAATTATGACTACCTTAAACTATTTTTTTTTTTTTTATTTATTGACCGTTTTTGATGAGCCCCCATAAATACGACCCCAAAAGGATCAAACATATTTATAAAGACACGGGAACACAAGGTAAGGTAACGCAACGCAAGGTAAGTTCAACAAGTGTTATTTCTTTAAAGGCTTCGGTTTCTGTCAAAAAAAACAAAAAAAAAAACAAAAACAAAAAAACAGAGAATCAAAGTAACAAAGGAAAAGGACCGTGGTGGGCCGGCCAACGTAAAATAAGGTTGGTGCGCCGGACAGGCTAACTATATACAGAGGAGCTGCCAGCCCGAACAAAAAACACAACCCAGAACTGTCCCTACAGAAAATAAAGAACAAAAATCAAGACGTCCGGACCCACCAGGCCAAACAAAAAGCTAAGCTAACAAAAAAAGAGCTAAGTTACCCCAGCATGGAGGCGCCGGCAGGGAGCAGCGCTGGAGCAGAGCGTGCGGAGGGCGTGCGTGCTCTAGCGCTGAGGCGGAGACCAATGTGTGGCGAAGCGGAGGATGGAGAACTAGTAAATCATCTGACTTTCACATGGGGGACCCGCGTTCGAATCCCGGAGTCAATGAGTAATTAGACCCTTCAAGCTACTGCCGACCTCATACAATGTTGAGTGAGAATGAAACTTACGAGATGGGTGAGATGCGAGAACGGCAACTGCTATCACAACTTGAGATTTGACGAGGTACAAGACAAAATATGCTACGGCAAGAAGACAGGACGCCAGGTCAGATGGGAGTTTACATCAACTCCATCAGGCATCATCACAGCTAAGATAAATGGGCAAATGGATCAATACATGACAAAGACACCAGCTGCTGGTACTGCAGAACCTGTAAGACCTGGATTGATAACAAGAAGTAAACAAGAGTGTAGTGTAGAAGTGTAGTAAGAGAGAGCAAGGAACAAGGCCCCAACAGGCCACAGCTCAGACAGTGGAGAGCAGAGGAACCATCATAGATGCATGAGATGTACCACTAGAACAAAACTGAAATGGCTCATAATTACTCATCCTGTGGGACGTCCAGATAAACAACAGAGCAGTACCAAGAACCAGGAACAAGGAACATGAGAAAACTGGAGAAGGCCTGAAAGGTGAAGGCATCAGTGGTGCCTGTGGTCAAGTCAGGGCCCCCCAAAGTACAACAAAGACACTGTAGAACCCTCAAGCTTCCAGGAGATTTATTTATTCAAATCAGTTTGGTCAGATTAATATCTTAATAAATTATAAAATGCCTGATTACTTTTTCTATGGAAGCCCTGTGGACAAAGGGCACAGTAGACCTGTCATGTTTAGATCATGTTTTAATCCAGGCCTATTCAATGACTTTTTTATATAGAGTCAGAGAGATCGAAATCCTGATGCAAAACCAGGACAAATTTTCTACAGACAATTTATACTTCGTAAAGAAAGCGGATTTTCAACTAGCTCTGAAATAAAACAAGAAACATTTAGGCTACGAGAGCTAAGTAAACTCTCAGTCAATGAGATTTTCACCCTGCAGTTTCCATCCTTAACTGGGGAAGTAGATTCTGTGCTTTTGAGTACATAACACCTTGTTACAGACTCATGTAGCTAATTTCAGTATCAATATACACCAGAACTGTCTGATGTTGTGCTAAACGTTTTAAATGTGCTTTTGCGTTTGCTTCATTTATTTCCTCTTCAGTCACACTTGTGCTGAACAGCGGAGTCTGATGAGTGTGTGTGTGTTTGTGTGTGTGTGTGTGTGTGTGTGTGTGCGCCCCACGCTGCTGCTGCTGCACATAAGATAGAGAGAAAGAGGGGCGAGTCACATCCAAATGAATGAGCTCAAATCTGTCTGAGTGCTGAAAGTCTGGTGTAGGGCAGAGTAAATATCAAATAGTATCAAATAGTACATAGCCTGACTCAGAAATTAATTATATTAAGTGGCTTAAGTGATGGTTTCATTCTAGACTTATTTTTTCAATGGGACTACTTTTCTGTGCGCAAGGTTTGACAGCTCGCTGTCTCCCTGCCTCAGCTTATTTCAACAATGAATTTGCACAAACGACAATATTGTGTGGGTGCAGCATGTGAAGATGCAAAGTTAATATGTAGGTAATTAATACACTTTCACTGGCTGCTCGTTCACACATCATGTTTGTCTGAAAGTGTAAAAATGAACCAGATTTACAGATAAAATGGAGTTGACAATCAGATATTATTTTCATGGCGTTTTCTTGTTTAAAAGTAAACTACTCTCATTTATTGTCATACTGAGCTATTGTCATACTGCCTAGGCACTGGTGGCACTGAAGGGAAATTAACTGGGGGCCTCTTCAGAGCAGGAGGCCCTAGGTGGTCTCACACTCTTGCCTAATGGTAGCACCACCACCGGCGTTCACCTCGGCGAAAGAAGGCGCCTCATTGTTCTGTTATTAATGTTCATACCTCAATTTATGGACAATATAGGGATCATGTGGAGCAGGTAATACGAACATTTTAAGGCCAGAGTGACAAGCCTGACAGCAGCAGTCACAGAAAAAGGGGCCACCATTTTCAATAAAAGGCAATTGGAACCAGAGCTTAAAGGAACTACTTTGCGCAAAGGCTCACTTCCTATTTAGAACGAGGCAGCTAGCAGGTTAACTACGTCCATTTATACATACACTCTAGGGTAGTCACAATAGTCTGGAGTACCTAGCTGGAGGATTACTTTAACAAAGAAAACTGTAATATTCCTGAGTAACTGAAGTTGCAGCATGTCCGAAAGTAAATGGATTTGTCGGCTAATGGAAAAATAATTTCATAAAGTATCCGTTTTGCTTCACTTTATGAAATATAACGAATGATGTCCCTGCTAAGTAAGAGTCTTGTCCTACGCACAAGTGTTTCAGGCTAATGTTAGACTTAATGGAGCGCAGAAAAACAGGACGAGTTTGGGGAGGTTACATGGGGACAACAAGTACATATTAGGCTGTATTGAGAAAAATTAAACTCAACAGCGTATGTGTGTGTGTGTGTACATATAAATAAATATTAAAGGGGCTGTACCCAATTTTTCCATGTAATTAAAGTGGAACTAAACACAAAAACTCCTCCCACAACCACGTTTCAGATCTGCTAAACTGGGCAGTACCTGGACGGGGGGAGGAGCGGTAGTTTCTGGAGTATATAAGGAACAGTGTGACAATGTGGAACTTCGAACTTCACCGCTGCAGTCAGGTGTTTGTAATCTAAAATATCTGGCTTTAATCAGGGCAGTCCTGTGTGATGTCACATAGTACTTGGAATTGTAGTGGCCATAGGTGCCAGCACACACTTAAGATTTACAACATTTTTTATAAGAAAGCAGCAAATGTGCCTAGTTTGCGCTGAAATGGCCAAAAATGTACCTAACCTAACCTAGTTCTGTTTTTCATATTTTAAAGACAGTAAAACCAGGTACATTATGTGAAATTATCTCATTGTTTTAACACAACAAGGAAATCCAAGTACAAACTGAACGCCTTACCGAAATCTGAGTCGTAGAAGAGCACAAACTTCTGCCAGCTGTACTCAGACACCACTTGCATGATGACCTCGTTGAGATAGACCGGAGGGCGGACCATGAGCGTGTAGTCGTCTGCCCCATGGAGGCGGCTGGTGGGCGGGCAGGCGGAGCGCGGAGAGCCCCCCGGAGAGCGCTGGATGAACAGGTGAGGGATGTGCATGGCATCTGCTAAGGTCTGCAGACTGCCAGCCGACATGCAGCCGATGGAGCTCACCAGGGCCAGGATCCCACGGTTCATCAGCTCACAGGCTAAAGGAGACAGGAGAGAGACAGGGGTTAACGGTGGAGCAAGAGTTTGTGCCACTGGCCCCTCCAACCACGTCCAACACTTACACACCACTTTCGTACTAGGCAAGGTGGGTGAAGTGTCTTGCCTAAGGACACAACAACAGAACTTTGTCCGAACAGAAATCAGTATTTAGCATTACCATCGCCACTTTTAAAAGGTCCTGGATACATAGTCGCATTTTTATATAGCGTTTTTCTACATTCAAGGCACTCAGAACGCTTCACATCAAGGAACCACTCACTCGCCCCACCCTCACAACCCATTCACACACTACTGTATGCAGACACGGGGTTAAGTGCCTTGCCCAAGGACACAACGACAGCATTCATGTGTGGAATCTAAAATCGCACCGCCAACCTGATTCTGACCACTTTACCAATGAGGACAAACACTCTACCGATCGAGCTACTGTGGCCCCAACGCTTTACAATAACTACACCCAATAACACTTAACGAAACATGATGAACGACTTAATTCATAATGAACAAATAGTTTATTAAGCATGACTCAGGCTTAGTAACTACTAAACTCTAACCCCAATTCGTAAACCTAACCTAAATTATTTGTTCATTATGAATTAAGTCTTTCTTCATGCTTAAGGTGTAGTTATTATAAAGTGTAGCCAGGTCAGGCAATATCTGAAGCATGAGCAAAGAACATATTTCATGGCCATTTGTAACAGTTTGAACCATGACAAAAAAAAAAACCCAAACTGTCTATAGTTGTTTCCACGTGGTTCTCATCCAACAGCATCACTGATTGGATAAATGGCCTTTCCCAGTCAATTGTGTCCTTATAGGTCTCATCCAACATAATGTAAGCAATGAAGATAACTGAAAATGGGACAGCATGACTAGGACTAACTAGAGTGAGTATTTGACTTGTCTAAAATGTATTTTAACAGTGACAGTTACAAAAATGTATGGATTCTTTTATTCTATGTAGCTGCACTGAAACAAGGATCTAAAACGAGTCAAAACAACTCAGTTACTAAGGTAAATGGTCACAATTTTATATATCGCTTTTCCACCTTCAAGGATCTGACAGCTCTACCAGTGAGGTTTATGTCGAGGGCGGGATTCGAACCTCCAACCCTCTAATCAGTGGACAAACATTCCTACAGTTTATTTTACCATCAATTAAAATAATCCTAACTAAAACCAGGTGTAAATGAGGGCAGAAAAGGGTCAGACCAGGACTTTGATAATCCTTCCCTTGGATTAAAAGTACTTAATTATGAACCACACTTAATTATGTCTAAAGTAGATCTCTATAATGAAGAATACCATGGTAACCACACAGTTTGAGATCCAGGTAATTAACATGAACCATTTATCATTCACAAATATATGACTTATCCCCATTATGAGTGAGCCCCATCACTTAAACAAAAGACATTTATCACAGTTAGACCCAATCTTATATTCATGAACTGGAGACAAGTTTTAATGGCGGCTCCTTAACCTTCTCTGTTACAGCTCCCTGCAGCACTCCCAAACACTTTTTCGCCAAATGACTCCTCTATTAAATAAGTCTTTATGAACTATTTGATGAATAAAATACCAGTGGCTATTCTATGAAACAAAAGTCCAGCGCCGCACACTCGAAATGGAAACTTAAAACTGTTTACAACACTCTTCTACCTCCAAAAGGCACTCGCCCGTTCGCAGTCGCATTCAAAGATTAGAAGCTGTAACGCATAATGGCTACACACAATGGGTGTAATGTAGATGTAAAGTGTCTTGCCCGGACAAACGACTCGTGTGCATGAACGTTGAACTGCCAAACTTACATCAACAGGGATAATGAATAGCATAATATACAGTGCATTTGAATTTACAGTTTGTGTTGTCAGCCAATCATAGTCGGTTACCTTGGCTTCATGTAAAAGCATTGTACAGGTGTGATCATAGACTGTACATATAAATGGACATAGCTAACCTGCTAGCCACTACTTTCCAAATAGGAAGTGAGCATAGGAGCGCTTCAGTTTCTATTGATTCTGGCTTCAATTCACTTTCTATTGAAAAACGTTTGCCCCTCTCTCCATATCTGCAGCTGTCAGCCTCGTCATTTTGGTCTTAAAATGTTCGTATTTACCTGCTCTACATGATCCCTGTGATTTTATTCCACTATTGCAGGGGTGTCCAAACTATGGCCCACTTGCCAAATGCAGCCCTCAGACCAGATTTTACTGGCCCTCAGCCCTCCCGCTGAACCGACATCACTCCCGACTTTGTTAACAACATGTTGGGTCGGGAAGGGCCTCCAGATTGGCTTTTTGGTTGCCGTGAATTCCTAATATGGAAATCAGCTCCAAAATCGCCCATAACTCCTGGTCTCGACGTCATTACAACGCAGCAACTAGCAGGTTAGAGCTTCCATTTGGCTGGAGCTGAACGCTATAGGTGACATTCCTTGGTCCACTTCTTTATACAGTCTTCGAATATGTTTTGAGATGTGGCCCTTGATGAAAAAAGTTTGGGCACCTCTGTACTACTGTGTCCGTAAATCAAGATATGAATATTAATAACAGACAAATCATATGTCGCCGAGGTCGCTCCCGACTTCGTTAACAACATGTTTGATTGACAACGTTGCTAAGCGCCCGATTCCTGCTAAAACAGCGTTGGATTGGGAAAAGCCTCCTGATTGGCTTTTTGCTTGCCATGAATTCCTAATATGGAAATCGACTTCAAAATCGCCCATAACTCATGGCCTCGACGTCATTACAACACAGCAACTAGCAGGTTAGAGCTTCCATTTGGCTGGAGCAGAACGCTAAGGGTGATGTGCCTCAGTCCACTTCTTTATACAGTCTGCGGGTGTGATCCTCCATTATGTCAATGTTCTTTGTTGGATGAGACATTTGTTTCTTGGTTATAGTACAATGTTAGAGCTCCCTGTGTGTTCCTCGCTCTCTCATGATTCAAAATTGAGTACAGGGCCTTTCTCCGTGTAAGTAATTGACACTACTTGAGTACATTTGAGCCCTGTATGACATATCTTTGCACATGCACAATTAGCCATCACATTTATGCAGTATGTAAAAACAATACAATGGCTTTTAATTTACATTTTCTTAACACAAACATACAGACTTTTACCATTTAATCAGAAATAGTCACATTTCCTCTTCTAAAGTTCGAACTCTATCCTCCAAACCACATGCTTTTATTGACAGAGGACTGGCTGTAGACTTCTTCATTAAAAAGACCCAAGCTGATCGCTGACAGTTGGAAACGGCTGCATCTCGATCTTGATTAAAACTGGATGAAATGCAAATCCCTACACTCCCGTATTATTAATCGCAAAGTTAATTTACCCGATTCTAAAGAAAGGCAGAGTTTCAAACCTCCAAACTATCTCCTATCCTCTTCATTGAATTATATAACAGCTGCTAGTTGATACACTTTCTTTGCTTATTCTCTCCATCCTGTGTGGGCCTCAGGTGTTGTCAGGAACACCTCTGCCTCTCTGCTCTCATCCCTCTCATCTCTCTCTCCTGTTATCTGCTTTCTTGTCCAAAACTGGCCCTCAGAGTACTTACCTTTCAGCTGCAATCGCTTCACATCCCCTCTTTCGCTCCCTCCCTTTCTCTTTCTCTCCGAGTTCCAGCCATTTCAAGTTGCCTCCTAGCGCGTTTGAATGTTGCATCTCATCTCTTCTTTTTATTGCAACCACCAACTCTTCTTCAGCCTTCTACTCACCGAATATTACCGTCCTTGTTTACGCTGATGGCGACGCAAACAGCTTTTTTTTTTTTTTTTTTTCTCTGTATGATTTCATGTCCTCCAAATATGGTCTTTTGCAATCTGCCGCGCAATTTTTTAACATCGTAGTTTAGCCCCAGTCCGCAGGCATCTCCATAGCGCGATCCTCTTCTATTATTAACAAGCACCAAGCTGATCTTGACTTTGTCCTTCAAGTTCATGGTTTTGGACAATTTACTGTAGTGATATGGAATATGCTATTGATTTAAACCGTGTGCAGTCTGCAGCAAAAGAGAAATAAAATCTGTCAACTGGACAAAGCATTCTAAAGAAACCTATTAAAATACTATTTAATTAAAATAAAGACTACCCAATTTTTTTTATATATATATATATATATGTAGAAATGTATTATTCCTTAAAATTAGCATTAACAAACATCTTCTTTTTCAAGTTTTCAAATTAACAGCTACCTTTCACCTTTTGCTCAGTATTGATTGGCAATTCCAGAGATGACATTATCAAAAATAATTCTAGTGAAGCTGTACAAAGTTTAAAGACAGAGGGGAGCACTTCCTGTATTACCACATGACATCACAAAGTTTCAGTCTGAGAGATGAACTCAGCCTAAATATGCAGAATTTTTGTGCTAAACATGGTAAGAAGTAATGGTCCTACAGCCAGAATAGTTCCACTGTGCAATTTTAAGGGTATTTGCTTGAATGGGGGAAGTAGTACACAATAGTAAAAGCCAGGGGCGGCCCAGACTATAAGCAGACTAAGTAGCTGCTTAGGGCCCCAAGAGCTCAAACATTTATATTGAAAATAATATAATATATCAAGTTTTATTGAAAACGGGGCTTGTGTGTTTACAACAGCCTAAATATCCGTCTAAAACAATTACATTTGTTTTATATCTATAGTAGCAAAATATCTGCTGTTGTTACATTTGTTTTTTAGTCGGGCAGAGGTGAGGGCAGCTATGTTTTTACACCGGTGCAAGGACCCTTTATAATGTAAATTTAAGCCCACCGTTGCCAACTGGAACACATTAAAATGTATCTAGAAACGTATCTAGAATTTCAAAACTCTTGGCTCCCCTTATATGTTTGTCTACTGTTCTTGTGACTACAGTAGCAGTGACATTCTGGATGTTTTCAGTCTGATGTTGGTCATATAAATACAAATACAACTGGTCAAGGTGATGAGAGCAGAGTCATAATGTCAAATGTGAATCACCAATAGCTGAGGAGGCATCCGACTGTCGGGGGGGCCCCAGAGACAAATGCAGCTTAGGGCCCCCTGAAAGCTAGAGCCGGCCCTGGCGATAGCGGTACAGAGAACTGGACTTACAACCTTTATATTATGAATAACCTCTTCTGCAAATGCTATCATATTAAGAGAAGTGTTTTAGCTGCTCGCAGAAAACATCTTTCAAGCAACACACACTTGAGTAGATTTTGAGTAACTTCATAATAATAATAATGCAAATTAAAAAGTGTGTGTAAAGCAAAAATAAATAACTTACAGCATCATTTAGCTGATCCACTTTAAAAGCCATTCATCTTTCCTGAATTATTTAGACTCATGCTAATAGCAGAATATCATTTAGAGGTAATAGCCAGAAACACAAAGCTCATCTGTAATTAATTGCCCAATGTGGTGGAGGGACAGTCTGGTCCTGTTTTAGTAATAGCTCGGAGGTTACTTGAGGCTCAGAGTTTGTCATGCTCTGAAGTTGATTAATGGGAGGATGCTGAAGCTTTTTTTTTTTTTATCTGGTTGGCCATTGTGTGACTCTGCAATTTGAAGAATCAATTAAAGCGTAACAGAATGCCACTAGGGCGTGCTAGCTCTGAAGATGCTACTTAGGCGCGCTCATTATAAACCTGACCCGTGAGCTCGGCGTCTCAAAGTCTACAGGCGCTTTGACAAATCACGCACCTGTGGGATGAAAATAGGCCATTCTCCATTGTTTAGGATAGAATAAAATAGTGTAATCATGATGTAGGCATTTTTTAAAGGTCCTATATTACACAAAATTGATTCTTGTGAGCTTATAAG
The DNA here is from genome assembly GCA_019594935.1 of Periophthalmus modestus. Classification (NCBI taxonomy): domain Eukaryota; kingdom Metazoa; phylum Chordata; class Actinopteri; order Gobiiformes; family Gobiidae; genus Periophthalmus; species Periophthalmus modestus. The sequence continues at coordinate 21,325,839 of JAIEZT010000012.1, read as the reverse complement.
CCGTGTTATAATGTCGGTACCTCCTCAAAAACATACCTGGTTTCATTTATATCTGTTTGAGTAATCCATTAATCTTATTTTGTCTCCAAAGCTCAAAATGCTCTGTTCCACCTTGTGATGTCATGAAGTGGTAGTTTTCAAGTTAGCAGCTACAGTTTACCTTTAGTTCAGTACAGATTGGAAGTTCCAGGGCTGAAATCAGTGGAGCACTTCCTGTATTACCACGTGACATCACAAAGTGGAACAGAGTGTCTGTTTTAGAGAAAAACTCAGCCTAAATGTGCCTTAAATGTGCCTGGAATGTTCCGCCATATGGCATTAAAGAAGACATTTTGTGCTTATGTCTGTTCTATAATTATAATCTGCGACACCCGTGGACCATTATGTTATAATTTGCACAATTTAAATAGCTATATTAATCTAAAACAGCTTAATTAAAGAAACAAATCCACTTCCATGTTAGAAAACTGCACTTTTTTTCATTTGCATCTAAAAATGACTAAGCGATGATGAAGAATCCTACACGTATCACCGAAAATAAAATTTGAGAACGATGTAAGTATGTCACAGTGGGCGTTTGCCAGTGGCGATGAAAACGGGGGTTGATCGGCAATATGGCGTATTGAAAATAAGTGATTAAAGATTGCTCAAACATGCACAAAGCACTCCAAAAACAACTTCCAGAGGGTAAATAAGAAGGAAACAACTATAAAATGGTTGAAAGATCTGAAAAGTTGATTTTGCATAATAGGTCTGCTTTAAACATATCTATCTCGCGTTTATGCAATATATTTTTATTTATTTTTTTTTGCTAGAAAAATACCTAGAAAGTCATGCATTCAGCGAAAGAGCTTGCTTCTCCACCGATTTTACCTGTAACTCGGCCTAGGGGGAGCTTCTTGCTTTCATTATTCCATATTATGTCATAAGTAGGTTCCATAGCTCATCTTTATTTAAAGTAACGGCGCAGTTGTTAAATGTGGGCAGTTTGCATGTGCTCCCTGTGTCTTGGTGGGTTTCCTTTGGCTGCTTTATTATAATCTGAGAGCCTACTGAGAAAAAAAAGCAATATATGTTATAAATTATTCTTAAAAGTAAATGTAACTTAGCAACAAATGTAGCCGCAAGACCCATATGTTACGTCCTTAACTCTGCGGTCATGCTAACTGCAGATTTAGCCGCATTAGCTTTTATCTAACTGTAGCATATTAGCTTAGCATCATCAAGGCTTTGGCTAATAGCTCGTCTGGCTAATCCTCTCCTTATTGAGGCACTTTGGAGACTTTGCCCTTCTCATCCTCCTCCTCTTACGCAGCAGGAGGCGGGGGGGGTCTGTAGTAAGGACTTAGAGGGGATGTTACATCGACCCAACCATAAATTACATCACTGTGTAGAAGGCAACATCTGAAAATGATCTGTGCAAGAAAATATGTCTGGACGTTTTGAGGAACACGGTTTTGGTTAATTAGGGTTTAAGATGAACAAGCTCAGATGTCAAAGGATGGGAAAGTAGCTGCGGGATTTACGATTTTCTGCTCTTTTTTTAAAAATAAATAAATAAACAACGAAATATTGCTGTCAGCCAATCAGAGCCTATTACCTCTGCCTCTTAACCAATGACATTTTTAGCCATAAATCCAGGAAAAGGATGGGAAAAATAAGTCCTTTATGCCTGGAAGTTAGAAAAATTTCACTAAACGTTTCATCAGATCTGAGCTTAAGTGGCTAGCTAAAAAACAGGCTGGATTTGTATTTAAAGAGGGAGTATTTTGCTTCTATGAGGTATTAACTGCTAGCACATGTTTAGATCACTGTCTTACCTTTTATTGTTTTGACGTATTAATGTGTTTTATAAGTTTCACTTTAGTTTTTGATGCTCTGAATCCTGACTCCTTTGCTCTGTGCGCCCAGTCACTCCCCCCATGGATCTAGTAAAATGACTGGATAGAGTATTGCTTCCTTAGAGTTGTCTCGAGTTGGATTAGTGGCCACTCATTGGTGCTACAATGAAAAAATCTCTCCTGCCCAGAAAGGTTTTTTCTCATAAAACGCAAAGAAATCACCCACTGCTCGTGTTTGGCTGACATGGACTGACAGGGCACCGACACCTTTCATGAATCTCTCACGGATCTACAACTTAGACCCAAAACAAACAGGAACAAAGAGAACAATAGGTGGCCACTAAAGGTTGAATAGGGTTTTAAAGGCTGAAACTGGAGACAATAGCTGTTTACAATTTCAGTGTAGTTAGGTCCTCCCTTCGGATAGATATAAGTCAGTGTCCACCGGCAATCTGACCAGAACTAAAGAAGCGTCTTGGATGAGCAGCGAAACATCTTCACTCCTACAACGATTTGCCTAGTTGGCAGATTTAAACTTCGTCTTTTGCTACTTTCACAAAGATTGTGGCGATTTTTACCTATTTTCAGATCATAAACTTTTTTCTCAGCTCAAAATTCATGTCTTAAAAATGCTTTTTAATCGTTGGCGTCAGATACGCTCTATGGCCACTCTAGCTGAACTCGAGATCTGATTGGTTAGAGAGGTCAGATGATACGACATGAACGAGCATGTGAGCGATGCGAACGAGCCCAACTGTTGTGAATGAGCCACAGGTTTAGAAGATGGTTCAGAAGCTACTGGAAGCATACACATTATAATTTATTATTTTAAATGTATGTATTATTCCCTTCACGCCCAAGTCTAATGGGGGGTAGCTCAACTGCGCATGGTCCATGGGCAGGACAGGACCGGATGTACCTAGCTGCTAAAGGCTAAACAAACGACATGCGCCATTGAGCACGGCCCATTGACTTCGAGGTTTAGACCCCAAGGTTTGCTTCCCCCTCAGAGCGCTATCACAGCTCAATGAGTGTTGCGTTCGGCTACTTACACCACGGCACATTGCATCCAAAAGAGTATTCCAGAAAAAAAAACATAATTTTCTTTTCCGAATGTGTTTGTTGAGCTGAAACATTTAGGTGTTACCATAGTGCAAAAATAAAACATGTTCATATGGTTGCATAATTTCTCTGTTCACTGTATGCAAAGTAAGTAAGTGCAAAAAAAAAAAAAAGACATCCAAACCAAAAAAACAGAGTGAAAGAAACAGTGTTGCGTAGGAATGTGGTACAAATATTATCGGCCAGAGTTTGCACCTATCATCATGAACCATTCCCTCCCACCTGAAAACATGCACACATCTCACACACACACACACACACACACACACACAAACACAGCCTTCTGATTCATTCTTTGATCACTCTCCCTAAAGCGGATCAGAGCTGTCAACACAAGGTCCATGAGGTGTGTATTTGTATATTCCAAGGATGAACATGTCACTCACTGCGTCGCCCCAAACTATGGACGAGAAGTTATTTCACTGCAAATATTTAAAATGGGATGAAATAACTTGATATCGAAATGTTGATAGAATTTAGAAAACATTGCCAGAGTGAACTAAACTGTGGTTGATAGTAGCTCAGTTGGTAGTGTGTTTGTCCACTGATCCAGAGGTCGGTGGTTCGAATCCCGCTCTCGACCTGAGCATCATAAGGTGACCGGTTAAATCCACTGACCCACAGGCTGGCGGTGTGATTCCAGCTCACACAGTTGAATGCTGTCATTGGGTAAGACAGTTGCTGCTCATCCAAGCTGCTTCTTCCATTCTGGTCAGATCACTGGTGGACACTGCCTTATATATTTTAACGGAGGAGCTAACTACACTGAAACTGAAAGCTTCTGTTTACAGTTTCTGTATGTAGGCTAGGTCTATTGAGCTACAGCAAGTGTGCACTGTGCCTAAGACATATTTAACATATTCATACAACTCTTGATAGGTGTTTTTTCACAAATATTAGCATCCTGGCTAGCTTTACTGTTCTCTTTGTTTCCTTTGTTTGCTTTGGGTCTGAAGATGGAGTTATAGATGGGGGGTAGGTGATGTCTAAGGCCCCCATTCCTGTACACTGGTGTATGAATGTGTGTGTGAATGTGTGAGTGTACTGAAGGTGGAAAAGTGCTATATAAAAATGTGACCATTTCCCACTTACAAGATTTGAATATATTAGCATACATGACCTAGATTATGGGTTTTGTGGTATTTTAGACAAATTTAAACATTTTGTATTCATTAAGTTGTCCACATAGTGAACTCAAGACTATTCAAATCACTATTCTGAATTCAAGTCATTTTAAAAAAGGTGTATCGTGTAACTTTTCCAGTGGACGATTGTCTCCATGGAGATGTCATTGCATTTCCTGTAACGTTCCATAATATCTCCATATAGAGACAAGCAGGTTGTCAAGTTACAGGGCAGAACTACATGGGCAGAACTACATGAATGAATCCCCATCCCCATAGAGACAAAGCAAATAGCGGACCTCACACCAGAAAAGTTACATAGCGCACCTTTAACTGAGAGGAGCCAGCAACTTTGAAGGTGAAGTTATCATCCTCACTCATGTACTTTGTGAAATTGTCTCTACTTTGTTGAGAAGTTAACACCTGGCAGAGGTCTGGGCTTAATAACAGTGCTATAAAGACCAGTCGTCATGACAATACTCCAAACGATTGTGTTTCAGTGGACTATTTCATCTGCAGTGGAGCTATTATGGTTTTTAGTCTTTCAGGGGGAACAGAAAACTACCGGAAAGAGTGATGTTCCAGAGGAGAAGAGGGAAAGGCTGAGGATTCTGTTATTGACTTATGACACTCATTTAATCCAATGACGCTCCAGGGAAAAAGGTGCAATTGGTAATATTCAAAGTAGCACTCACAAGCTCACCTCTACTTTTGAGTTTTCTGCACCACTAGAGTGATCAATTGCTCTACTTAAAAACACGCTGTAATAATAAGAATTTAGATTTGGAAAAAAACGCAACACCATGTAACTTTCTTGAGGTGGCACATCACCTGCATTAATCCACAGAAATAGAAAGTCATACTTCAAAACTTTCTCTATTGGAACGGATTAATATTCCACAGTATGGCATTCAGTTCAATTCAATGTATTCTTGTGAAGCCCAAAATAACAGAACAGAACACTAGAAAATCAAACAGTGAAACATTCAGTGGTCAGTAACAGACAAGCAAATTAACCAAAATTCATAAAAAAAAAGCACATGGAAAACTGTCCCAGAGTGCCCCCTGTCCTCAGACCCTCCTTCTCAGCAAGAAAAAACTAGAGAAACTCTGTTGAAAAAGATAAACTTCGAGGAGAACGACGGTGAAGAAGAGATCCACTCCCATGGACTAATCCAGGACTAATCCAGGACTAATCCAGGACTAAACCAGGACTAAACCAGGATTAATCCAGGACTAAACCAGGACTAAACCAGGACTAATCCAGGACTAATCCAGGACTAAACCAGAAGTAAACCAAAAGTAAACCAGGATTAAACCAGGACTAAACCAGGTCTAAACCAGGTCTAGCCCAGGTCTAAACCAGAACTAAACCAAGTCTAAACCAGGACGGACAGGCTACAGATGTGTCCAGGACTAACATGCAACCATTTGCAGATAAAGTTCAAGTCTGCGGGGCCAGAGCACAGTCATGGCTATGGGACAGCCATGAGTCCCATAGTCACCCAGGTATTGGGTCATCCAGGCAGGTGGGGGAAGGGGAGGATCCTGGTCAACCAAACAGGATCAGAAAACTATAGTCAAATTTATTAAAATTACAGTCAAAGGAACAACCTTTCCATGGGGAACAAATAAGAGCCATGTCTGTGGAGATAAAAGCCCACTCATATTATTACAACAAAGATGCATGTTTGTTTTTTTGTTTTTTTGAGTCTATATATATTAAAATAGAAGCCATTTCATGATGTCTTCCAAAATCTAGAGTTTCATAATTAGATGCACCAGATAGCAATCTCATTTTCATCAAAAGAGCTGCTTTTACAATATATCTGTACTGTATTACACGAACCGGATATAGCCTCTTTAAAAGGTCTGACCCTCTTACATTCAATTCAATTCAATTCAATTTATTTTTGTAGAGCCCAAAATCACGACAGCAGTCGCCTCTTAGGGCTGAACATGAGAGTTGATTAACCAACAGAATTAGAAAATCAACATAGCAGTTTCTCGAGTAATAACCAATAAAGCAGGCCCGGATAAGCTCACTTTTTTTCATCTTATCAGCCACATAGTTAATAAAGATCAGGGGTAACCAACTGCCTAAAACTATTCCAGACACACGCTTCTCTGTCAAGGTGCAGTTTAAAGAGTAGCATAAAATCAAATAGTGGTCAGAAATTGGAAATCTATAATGAAACAGCTGCAGGACACGATCCCAGACAGTTGTTTCTGTGTCATGGTGCAATATCACAGCGGCAGAAAGAACAAAGTGGGTGGGATTAAAAGTTCAAACTAAAACATTTTCCTGACTCATAGTTTGAAATCAGGTACAGGACCTTTTACTTCTTACACATTGGTGGAAGAAGTCAATTTTGTTACTTAAGTAAAATAATTGTGTTACTTCAGTAAAAGTAATTGAAGATGCCAGGGCAAAAAAATACAAATAATAATTAATTTAAAAAATCAAGTATCACGTGAAAAGATATACTTGAGTAAAAGTATTAAAGTCCCTGTTTAAAGGAGAAAAGAGTAAAACTAATAAAAAATACTTTTACTTTTCAGTGCAGTTCAAAAATGTTTTGGAGTAGAAAGTACAGATACCTGCTCTCAAATGTAGTGAAGTACAGATACCTATACTCTACTACAGGGGTGTCCAAACTATGGCCTGCGGGCCAAATGAGGCCCTCAGATCAGTTTTCATTGGCCCTCAGGCCTCCTGCTGAACCGGCCCAATTGATCATAAGTAGTACTTTTAACAGCAAATTAAACTATTTCTACCACTATAACCCCAAACATCACATTACAGTGTGATACAGACCTAACATGAATGTGTTTCAAGCCTTATTAATACACAGTGGCTCTGTCAAAGCTGTGTGTAAAAACACTGCATTGATCACTCGTCTATGACCCTCCGCTTCGAATATCTTTTGAGATGTGGCCCTCAATAAAAAATTAATTAAAATTGGGAACCTCTGCATTACTACATATGTAAATTATAGGTATATGTCCTACTGTCTATAAATATCAAACATTTAAAAACAGCAATACTATCAATGATGCTAGTTTTGCAAATAGAGACCACAAAACATCTATTCTTTTCTATGGCCAGAAAACAGCCTCAAGAAGGATATAGAGTAAACCATTATGACCGCCAGCTCTTGGAGTACTTTTATCGATGCGATACTATCTATTGTGTACTAAACATACTTTATTTTGCTGCAGAGCCCGTTATTGAAGCCCTTTTGTAGCTTGTCTCCGTAAATAGACCGCAGGCACTTGACTCTTATCCAGGTGTGACCGATGCTCCCCTCTCACACCTCCACCACGCATCCACCTGATGCATGGCCCTCCAACTCACGGGCCCTCACGGGGCTGGAGGAGAGGCCATGAGGGAGGAAGCAGATCATCGATCTCCTGGAAAACCAATAAGCGCCCTTGGGTGGAAGCGTGCACAGGCAGTACCGCACTACTGTTGTAATATTGTTCATTAGGTTATATGTGTACTGTGTTGTCACAATACTAACATTTCAATATATCGATACTGAGGAATAGATTCAATACTCAATACAGATTCCACTACCACGATGATAGTAAAAAAAACATTCTTTACATAGACGATAGATTGCGATTTTCAACATTTAAACCAAAGCACTTTCTTGTACCATGTGGCCTTATATCTGTGCAATCGCTCAGTCGTCCAGGTAGGTTTCATAGTGGTCCATGGGCGTAATTAGTCTATGTGTCTTATACTTGTTCTGGTACAGCTCATTCTAAAGCTATTCAGGAAAGGTTCATTTCTGTCCATGTGATTTTTTTTTTAGAATGAGTACCTGGTTTCAATACTAGTTTTGGTATCAATTATTATCTGATTTTCAATACTTTTGACGACATTCGTGATGAAATATAGTTAAATGTGTAATGTGTAACTTTTCTCATGGAGGATCTGTCACCTTCTTGTCTCCATGGAGATGTTTTGCTCTGCTTGGAATGTTCCACAGCATGGCATTAAACGCATCAATCTCCACGGAGTCAAAGTTCTACTGCTCCCAATAAGAATGCATGTTTTTAAAAGCCATTAAGAGATATAAACTTCTGTAATTGAACAAATGCAAGACAGATAACTTTAATGCCTGCGGAACATTACAGGCGAAGCAATAACATCTCCATGGAGACAAACAGGTGGAAGAACGTCCACAGTAAAAGCTACATAGTGAAACTTTAAACTTGAGTAAAAATCTCCAAAAGTTTAATCCAAAGCTTTTGGGTTTGTTTAAAAGACAATAAGTGAAGAGAAGCAACATGTCAACGAGTTAATTACATCTGCTAACCTCAAAAAAAGAAACAGAACCAAGCAGTATCGCTATGAGCAAATTGATCAACCCAGTTTAGCCCAGTGATGTAAAGTTTAAAATAAACAGTAGGTGAGTTATTAAAGGTTTGCCTGACCCACTCCCACACAGACATCCACAGTGCTGAGCAGAAGCCCGGAGTCAAACACAGGCTGACCTACTTGTATTTATGTGTCTTGTTTTGTTGTTTTTTGTTATTTTGCTGCAGCCAGGTCTGCTTCTGAACACAGCTGAGTGACAGAGAGAGGCTTATATTTACAAAGCTGGAGGAAAGAGAGAGTAAGTAGCAAAAGAAAATAGCTTGAAAAACATGTATTCTTACTGTGGGTGGGCTCGCCTTTCTACAGATACGACTTAACAGATGTAACTTAACCTGGTGGCACCTGCTTGTCTCTTTGGAGATTGATACATTTAATGACATTGCAAAGTGTTATAATCGTCTGACAATCAGGAAGTGCGCACTTGGCATGTTAGTTGTTTGCATAACCGTGACGGCAAAAACTCTGCTCTGGTCTCTGAATGTTATGGAAAGCGCTTATAAACTCATCATCGTGAATAGCTAGGGTGATCAGAATGTACGAGGTGGTGGTAAGTGAGGAGCGAACAGTTTAAAATCCTGCTTTCTGAGTTTTTAAGTAAAAATCAGGTACCGTACCTGATTTTTACTTAAAAACTTGGTCTTTAATCAGAAGACGCTGGTTGTGGAACTAGAAGATGTTAATGTTAAACCCTGCCGCTGTGAGTAGACCTGTCTCATAGTTGAATAATGCTGCGGGAGGGTGAGCTGAGCAAAGAGAGAGTGCCCTTTTCCTCTTTTTTTTAAGCACAGAAAGTATCACAGAGTTACCGCTGTAGTCGGCTAAAGATATTCTTGGTTGCCTAAGGAGATTAATCCGCCTTTTTAGACATAAAAACCAAAAAAATACTTCTAATTCTTCAGCTAACATACCTTATGATCTAGACAAAATGATTAAATCGACACCATCTACCGATTAATCGACTAAACGACTAAAGGTCTATAGCTCTACAAGTATTTTCTTTAAGTACAGAAAGTATCTCAAGAGGGGTTATCATGTAAAATCAAGTTTTTGGACCTTTCGACCATTGTTCCCTCATCAAAAACATGCTTCAAGAGGTTTTATGTAATCCATGCATGTCTGAGTAATCTAGTGATCTCTTCCAGGCCCAATTCAAACCCTCCTTACAGTTCGCAGTACGATTATGTCCAAAGCTCAGCCCACAAGCTTCCATCATCCTCCCACACGGCAATTCTCCATAAATATATAAAAGCATGATATAAAACAATACAATACGACTTCACAAACCTGGTGCGATGTGCAGTAGTTTCAGTAGCAGTGCTCTGAAGGGGAGGAATTTAGTGTGGAGAGCAAAGGGAGGGAGGCGATAACGATGAAACTGATACTAATTTAACGTGTTAATGTGTTGTTTTTCGACAAATACAGCATTTTCAACACAATAAAAGGTAACATGGTGATCTAAATATGGTATGCGTTAGGAGTTAAGACACCCTAAACGTAAAATACCCACTCTTTAAGCGCAGAAAGTATCACAGAGAACTTTGACTGGTGAAACTAGCTGACAACAGTCTCTTCTTATCTGTGGCCTCAGATGGCCCGTGTGCCCCCCTCCCTCTCCGCATTAACATTTAATAAAGCCATATTCTGCCCTCCATCTTGTCACACTTAGCTCTATCTATTCTTATCTGCAGTGGCCTGGAGACGTACTTCCGCTCACTCACACGCATTCCGTTCAGCGTTGCTACTTTTGTTGAACCCAATAGACCAACATTAGGACGCCAGACTTCCACAACAGAAGGTCAACTTGTGCATTGTTGAGCAAAGACCAGTCAAGGGTGGGCCAAGGTGGTCCTGTGTCGTCCTGTCTCGAGTACTTGGAGATTGTATCCAAGCTAGGTTCATGGTCAAGAGTAGGGATGTGTGACTTTGCTAATAACATTTTTCTACTTTGTATAAGAGCACAGGAATTGGATTTGGGATAGTAAAAATTGGAAAACTATGACATTTAAATCGTCCTAGATTATGTAAAATTAACTCTTGTGAGCTTTAAACCATGTTCTAATGCGGTTACCTCCTCAAAAAACACCTGGAGTTGTGTTTTGTTTCATTCACACATTTTTGAGTAATCATCTCCAAAAAAATGCTCTGTTTGACCTTGTGATGTCATGAAGTGGTAGTTTTCAAGTTAACCGCTACTGTTTATTTCAGTAGAGATTGACAATTCCAGGCCTAGTGAAGTTGTATGGAATTTAAAAAAAACACACACACAACACAATGAAACAAAACACAACTCCAGGTCTGTTTTTGATGAGGAAACATTATAACATAGATCAGAATATAGTGTAATATGGGCCCTTTAAATAGGTCCAGGAGTAGACTGAAATCACATGCATTTCAGAAGTAGAAGTTCTGATGATTTGCAGCGAGTTCACAATCTCACAAGAATCCATTTTGTCCCGCTCCTGCTGTTGCGCTTGGGCTGTAACCACCTGTGGGTCACTGTGATCGACCTGGCAGCATGTGGTATAGGTGAAGGCCAAAAGTGAAGAGCATCAAATGAGCCACAACAAATGGCCACTCCAAAGGTTATAAACAGGCTTATTTTAAAACGGACCTATTATGCGGATCATTATAGTCATTTACCCATGTCATTTCCCCTCTCAAAGTTGTATTTGGAGTGATTCAAGCGTATTTGTGCAATCTTTAACCGCTTATTTTCAAGACGCCATATTACCGATCAAGCCCCGTTTTCACCGATCACCAACATACGCCAGCTGTGGTGTACTTACTTCATTCTCCAATTTGATTTTCTTAATCGGCGATACGTGCAGGATTTGGCAGTACTGCGTAATCATTTTGGTACTCCTCGCCAACGTGATGCACAGCTATCCATAAAACAGACCGTCATTTTTAGATCAGGGGTGTCCAAACTATGGCCCTGGGACCAAATGCGGCCCTCAGACCAGTTTTTATTGGCCCTCAGGCCTTCAGTTGAACTGGCCCAATTGATCATAATCAGTACTTTTTACGGCAAATTTGAGTAATCTTATCAATATAACCTAAATAACCTCACATTGCATTGTCATACAGACCTAATATTAATATTTCAAGCCTTATTTAAAGTATGAAGTGTCAAATATTTTTCAAGATATGGCCCTAGGTGAAAATAGTTTCTATTTTAGATCAATCAAATTTAAAATGTCCAACTTGATAATATGCAACTCAATAATTCTACAGTTGTAATTGCCTTGGATCCAGAATACACACTTCTTCCAAAAGTCTGGTCACTGGTGAATCTCCCAAAGGTCACAATGGGCATGATTGACAAGTGGATTAGCCAATCAGAGAAAGGCATGGTCCATTTGCATCAGAACAAACAAGGCTGGTAATGAGATAAAAAGATATCACAGGAGTCTGAAAAACGTCACAAATTTCTCCAGAATCAACAAGGTGAAGCCCTTCATATTTGCCCAGAAGTGTATAAAACTGAAATAATACATCCACTTTTTGGTCAAATTTCAGCTTCGGCAGGATGTAATTTCATACTAACCTTCCATCTTTGCAGCAGCGCAGCATTTTAAGTTTAGTTTTCTTCCCTGTTATTTAAATAGCCACAAAATTATGAACTTGACAGCGTCTATGACTATACTCCCACTGTCGTACAAACTCTCCCATTTTAATACTGCATTACCACATCTAAATCCAATTGCACCAAACCAAAATATATAGTCACTTTCTCCATTTGGCTCTCTAACTTTATCTAGAGGCTCAGGTGAATCATGGAGAGTAAATATTTCATTAGACACAAGTGCTGAATCGATACTGCTGTTTTATTTAAAGGGGGTTGTAGTCTGCACCACTCTCCTATGTATTTTGTACCTGTCTTTCTACATTGACAAGGTTATCCGGTGCTTTGGTGTGCTGTTTGCAGTGTCTTGCTTGCTCCCTGTGTGTGTGTGGCGTTCAAAGGCAGTATTTATCTTGGTGTTCGCGTTCAATCCGCTGTGAAGTCGGAGCAGATGAGCGCGCGTCCCTTGGGTGCTACCGCGGCTCTTCCGTTTATAGCCTCGGTGTTTTTTTTTTTGGGGTTTTTTTTTTACGACGGTGATGCACGGCTTTCACTATACCTCCCTGCAAACTCCATTCGCTGGCTATGGTCTTACCGCTTACACTGGTAGTTCGGGAACATGTCGCCGAGGCAGCACTATCGAACCATTCAGCTTAAGTGACACGCTGCTAAAATACGAAACGCGAGCGGGTCCTGTATGTTGTAAAAAGGCACGAGGATGGGTCTTATGACACAGGACATACTCTATATCCACGGCTTTCAGATGATGAAAAATGAAGATTACCAATTTATCTCAGAAAGTGATTATTCTATCTTTCGAATGGCCGAAAGTCCCGAAAATGGTGTCCATGAAAGAAACAAGTAGCTCAGGCCGACAGTAGCTCAATTTGTAGAGTATCCGTCCTCTTATCTGAAGGCTGACGGTCTGAAACCCGCTCTCGACATCGGTAGAATGGCCCAGCTCCCACAGATGAATACTGCCATTGTGTCCTTGGGCAAGAAACTTAACCCACCCCAGTGTCTGTGTACACTGGTGTGTCAATTGGTGAGTGGTTCCTTGATGTAAAGCGCTACCAAGATGGAAAAATCGCTCTTTACCATTTGATTGAATAGTTGTCAATTACCATCCAATATAACTTAATGGCGTACAACTTTCATATTTCTGTTTTTTTTTTTTTCTAATGATAATGCAGGCCTTTGTGTGAAATAAAGAGATAAATAAAAGTCTGTATTCTAAACAAAATGTAATATCTAGTTAGTTCAGGTGTGACATGCATGTTAAGAGAAAGTTTGTTTCTCCAAGATGTTATAACGTGTTTCAAACTCTTGCAAGAAGATTTTGGGAGTTGTTAACACATTATTTAAACAATGGGACAACATTATAACACACTAAAGTATAATATATGACCTATGAACATGCGACTGGGGCATTTCTTCGTGGCTTTTTAATTGTCTCGATGGGTTTGGGTTTCTTCCAGGTACTTCAACCTAAACCTTCAATGGAAATACAAAGTTAAAACCTTACTTTGGAACATTCTGTGGGACATTGTAGCCAAAGAAACCTATTTCCAATTACTGTTTTGACACTAAAAATCATTGCCGTTTTGCTACAATTATTATATCACCACTACACAATGTACTGTGTTTTCTACTATGGCTACAGCTAAGCAACAGGTGGATTCTCCCTGATTGAAACACTGATAAAATGGCGGCGTACGTTTCGACAACATGATTACGGCCATATTTGATGTGATTATTATATCAAGAGGCATTTGAGGGTAATGTATGTAATAACACGGGCTGTATGTTCCGTATGCGTCTCATCTCCAATGTAAATGATCACCTTGGCTCCTCCTCCACCTCTCCCATTCTGTTTGTCAGCTATAGTAATGACCCATTTGTCAAGGCTTTAATCGTATTTAGGAACCTGATTGGTTGTTGTTGGCGGCTAATGGCTTGGTGCTCCTGTTATTATTACCGGAGCGAGAGGCAGATGTCAGACTTTCCACTGGCTGTTGCAGAGTGTTGCGTCGACCTGTCCTACTGTAACCACGGTAAAAACCAATATGTTTCATCAGCGATAATGGGACCACTGCTGTTAAAATAGTAGTAATTGACATTTTGGAGCTTTCTACCATGTTATAATGTTGATCCCTCATCAAAAAACCATGCCTGAAGCGGTTTCACGTGTCGTCCATGCAAGTTTGAGTAATTTAGTGATCTATCCCAGAGGCTATTTGAGCTCTCTTCACAGTTAGCAGTGCAAGCGTGTGCGATACCCCGCCCATAAGCCGACGTAGCCTATGTTCCCACATGACAATTCTCCATAAGCGTGATACAAAACAATGCACTACAACTTCACAAACCTGGTACGATGTGCAGTAGTTTAATTTAGCAGGATGCACTCTGTGTTTTGATAGTGTGCAGAAAGTGAAGTGACTTAGCATGGGGAGCTAATATGATGATCTAAATATATTATGTGTAAAGAATTAATACCCCATTTAAGTATAATACCCCCTTTTTAATGTAATACTGTGCAATGTGTTGAGGTTTGTCCATTGTGTATCAGTGCTGGTCTAAGAAAAGTATTACAAAAATGTATATTCATGTAAAATTTGAAGCTGTTCTGTAACATTATATGTTCGGACGGACCACTACCCCCATTTGTGCACGGAGATGTTATTGCAAGCCTGAAATATTCCATAGTATGACATTAAAAAACGTATCAATTTAAGAAAGACAGCTATTTCTGAACAATAAAACATCTGTAATCGAATAAATACAACATTGACAGGTGTAAAGTCATTCTGTGGAACTTTAAAGGAAAAATCAACATGTCCAAGGAGACAAGAAAAGTTATAAATTTTAATATCAGCTTAAAACGTTGATGTTGTTATTACTGCCTAAAACTGCATAATTTTAATTACATATCCTTGTAGAAAAATCTGATGTCAATGAACCGGGTTAATCATTTATAATAGAAAACCAGATCAGGAAAAAAACATGGTTGACACAGCCCACTCAGAAGACCTCTCCATTTGTTCACTGTAATTAAAAGCGGTCACAAAAATGATTGTAGTGTAAAAAGTGCCGGCGCAGTATGCTGAGTGGAGGCTGGTTCTGATATTCCAGATGGATCGGTGTTTAACGTTGGGTGGGTAACAGTATGTGGTGTGTTTGGTGAAAGCTGTGCTACAAATCAGCACAAAACGCATTTTCACACACACAGCTTGCTATCGCGTGGGGAGAAAAGAGCAATTTGTGATTTGGAAAAGAAAAAAATATGAAAGTGAGAGATAAAGTTAAACCAACTAGTACTAAACTACCAGCAACCCAACAGTTCGACTTTAAACAGACCTTCCTGGTTAGTTTCTATGTTAAAGCGGACCTCGCGCAGTCGTCTTTTCAGAGTTTTTAAGCATGTTATAGTTGCTTCCTTTTCATCTACCTTCTCGAAGTCGTTTTTTGGAGAGATTCGTGCATGTCTGAGCGATCTTTTTCAAGACGCCATTTTGCACACCCACCTCGTTTTCACCGCCACCGGCACACGCCCACTGCTCTCTACTTGCTTTGTTCTTCAAGGTTCTTTCCTTAATCAGCTCCTCCCGCGACCACCGATCCCTCGCTCGCGTGCCGCATTCACACTAGAGAAGGTGGGTGAAGTGTCTTGCCTAAGGACACAACAACAGCATGCGCAAAAACCCGCTTATGTTCCACCGTGGGACCTAGTATTCAAATTGCCTGGCTTAAATCTGTTATTTATCCGTTTTTGCATTAATTCACTCAATACAGGCAGCGTCTTGCCCAAAGGCACAACAGCGTGTGGTTGCAAGGATTGAATCTGAAATTTTCCACTGTTTTTAAAGGGGCACCACTGAGCTTTTCTGTTGGATTATCTGCCACCTGATTTGTCTCCATGGAGATGTTTTGTATTAACTAAAATGTTTCGTGATATGGCGTTAAACATATATATAGCATCCAATGTCACTAGATCAGATAACAGGTCAGATCTGTGGAGAGGCGACCCCCCCATGTGTCCACTGACCCGAATGTTGGCTGTTCGAATCCCGCTCTCGACATAATTGGTGGAGCAGGGAGATCCATTGATCCACAGGTTGGCGGTGCGATTCAAGCTCCCACAGATGAATGCTGTTGTTGTGTCCTTGGGCAAGACACTTCAACCCCCTCGTGCCCCCTGTTTGTGGTGTATGAATGTGTGTGTGTGAATGGGTGAGTGGTTCCTTGATATAAAGTGCTTTGAGTGCCTTAAAGGTGGAAAAGCGTTATATAAAAATGTGACCATAACATTCCAGACCAAAGAGTATCTCCATGGAAACAAGAAAATGTAACCAGAAATGTTCCATAGTGCACCTTTACAATGATAAAACATAAACACCAAATAGAAAACTCCTTTAAAAAGCCAGATTCTTGTTCTTATCTGGTATACATCGCACTGCACTGAGCTCTGGGCTTGTTTATTTCCTTGTGGGCGGCGGCGCTCGTGAACGCTCCACTCTCCACTCCGCTGTTGATTCAACACATTAGCGTCATATATTAAACATCAGATTTAGAAGTGTTTAGCTCATTTAGCAGTCAGATCCCCTCTGCTGGAGCCTCAGACAGACCTGTTTACAGATAGAACAGCTTCATTAGCAGCAAGTTGGAAAAGAGACGCCATGAAATTCACTGTAAAAAATATATGTGGAACATTTTTGGGGTTTGTTATCAATATCGTACCAAGTTTGCACGATGCCTCATGTTTTGGCTGATTATTTCTCCACTCTACCATTACAGGGACATAAACTCAAAACCTTATGGCTTTTTTTTTTTATCTTACAGTTTAAATCTAATCTAGACAAAAGTTGAATCTTTTTAAAGAAGCCATAGGCCCACGGTTCTTACATACCAATAAAATACAATATAATGTATTGAAAATGTGTTTAAGAAATTGTTTTAAAAGTGAATTGCAACAAGTCAATTTATTGTGATATAATCTTGTGTAAATGTTCTTTCTACTAAAAGTGCACAAGAGGAGTGGAAATACAGGAAGTGGAGCATACATGACCAAATGTTTCTTTTTGTGTGTGTGTGTGTTTTTGGGATTTTTTTTTATTTAATTTTTTTTTTTTTTTTTCTTTTCTACATTTTGTATACATGCAGAAGACATCAAATATATGAAACAAGACATATGGAATTATGCAGCAAAGAAATAAGGTACTACTATTTTATGTTTAAATGCATATCCTCAGAGTATCCACCCTTTGCTTTGTCAAAATATATTTAGTACAATTATTATTATTATTATTAGTAGTAGTAGTATTATTTTTTTATTATTATTAGTATTATTATTATTTATTATTATTATTATTATTATTATATTATTATTATTATTATTATTATTATTATTATTATTTTATTTTTTTAATACTTTTTTTCTTTACTACATAAATCCATTTATCTTGCTTCAAATATTTAATGTCCAAACTTGTTTAAACCTACACCCTCTAATTCAATGCCTTTTTTAATTATTTTTTTTTTACTACTTTCTACATTTTATACACATACAGAGGACATCAAATATATGAAGTAAGATATATGGAATTATGTAGCAAAGAAAAAAAAGTTTAATAACTCTACTAAATCATTTTCGACAAAGCAAAGGATGGAGTTATTGAACTTTTTTTCTTTATTATACAGTTTGACATATCTTACTTCATATATTTGATGTCTTCCATATAAAATGTAGAAAGTAGTAAAAAAAAAAGGGTGTGTCCAAACTTTTGACTGATCGTACATATTGTCAACACTTAAAATTCCATCCAAACTACAGGGACCGTACATGCACAAGAAAGGCACTTTCCTGTCAGTTTAAACCTTCATTTAACAAAATAAAGTTGGAGTCGCTGTGCCATTGTGCAGTTCGGACACGCGTTGTCCCATGTTACGTTGCGGTTGCTAGGTAACAGTTATGGAGTACCTCTGTGGTAAATGATAAATGGTCACATTTTACATAGCGCTTGACATCGAGGAACCACTCATACACATGCCCTTATACACCAATGTACACAGACCCACGTCAAGAGCGGGATTCGAACCACCAACCTTCGGATCAGTGAACAAAAACTGAGCTACTGTCGCCCTGTTGTACCTCTATGTACGTCTTTGCTATGTATGTACTGTATCTATGTATCTGTTCCCCATATAAAACCAGGAAGTAACATTACAGTGGTCCCTCGTTTATCGTGGGGGTTATGTTCTACAAATATCCCACAATAGGTGAAATCCATGAAGTAGTCAGCTTTATTTTTTACAATTATTATATATGTTTTAAGGCTTAACCCCTCACCACACACTTTATACACTTTTCTCAGACAGACATTAACATTTGCGCAAATTTATCTTCTCGTTTAAACACTCTCAAAGTTCAAACGTTTGTATATTATCTCCCTCTTCCTCGATGATCGCTTTAAATTTGTTGTTCACGTGTCTCTGCTTCAGCGGTAACACTTCAGAGTCCAAAGCGTTTCTGAAATTTGTCGGTGCGGAACGTTTCATCGACATTGTGGGTTTTGTCGGGGAGAAAACTTGCAAACATACAGCACTTTAGAGTCACACTGCGATCCAAAATGTATGTAAATTTGTCTGAACACATTCTGTATTGTGCACAGGAGACACGGCACGGAGGAGATGGACGGACAATGGTCTACAGTCCCTCAGCCAATCAGGACGCAGAACACAAGACAAGTTCATATGCTGTAAAAAAGCATGAAAAAAAAAAAAAAATCTGCGAAACCAAGGTGAACCGCGATATAGCGAGGGACCACTGTATACCAAAATTAAATATTAAATACAATTATGTCAGCTGTCTTTTAGTTCAAACAACTTCACCTTATAACACGAAGAATTTGCAATAGTTGGACAAATCTCCCAAGTGAACAGTTCCGTATAGGAGCGACTGGGAGGTAGCATTTGAAGTGTTGTAGTAAAGTGCACTAGAAAATGTAGGGAGCATGAGACAGATGCAGGAGGATGCAAATGAGCAGGCAAGAGAGGCAGAGGAGGGGACATGAGGGAGGGAGAAAGGGATGAATAATGGACACACTATAGGGATTTCCATAATGATACAAGCCTCCGTCAAAGGTACTGCTTGCTCCTCCGCCGAACACTGCTATAGACCCACTGCGGTCCACTTGGCACGTGCGTAATGGAAGGTTGGAGCAATTAACCCAAATGAATTAATTGAATAATTTAAAGCCATGGCAACGGGTGGAGAGAGATGACACTTTGTTCTGTGTTAATGAGAACAAATAACATATTAGATTGCGAGTGTACATGTGAACCGGGAGGCAGTTATAATGAATGTTTTGTTTATTGCACATGCTAATCCACATTATACACCACACGGCCCACTTTCTAATGCTGCGACAGAGGATGTAATTTTGACAAATGCTCTTTTTTCATCAAGACACAGGACTCTATTATGGTGTTCTATACTAAGAAAGCCAATCTAGTCTTGGAGTGTTCTTTAACCACATGCCTCTCCTCTGCCCTGATCCTGTTTCTTGAGGTTTATCTTTTTTTCCCCCATTGGGTTTTTGGAGTCTTTTCAAGCTAAAAAAGGAGGGTCTAAGGACAGGGGGCGCTGTTTGTTGCTTAATCTGCTTGTTTGTGTCTGTGTCTGTTTCACTGTTGGATTTCTAACTTTCTGTTGGTTAAAACAATGATCTTGTGATTTTGGGGCGTCATAAAATAAACTGAATTGAACCAGTGACAGCCAGTGTCCAAATGATCTCGTCCTCTCTGCATTTGACCCATCTTTGATCCAGTGCCATCCTCAGATCCTGAGCGAAAACATGCACAATAAGTACAAACCTCTAGCTAGCATTGTCCTGACCTGAGCTTAACTCAAGGTCTGGAGATGGGCCCCTCTGTTAATGACATTTTGCCCCATGCAGCGGTAGAGACGGGGCTCTTTGAACGGCTCCTTAAGGTGAACAGCTAGAACCGGATCTCGTTTCTTCAAGAGCCGTGTCTTTTTCTTTCTAAGTTGTATGCATTTTTATACTGATGAATGCGTAATCAACACAAGAATCGGCGCAGAAGCAGAGTAGGTGCCACAAGTAAGAGTTTTTCACATAAGGCTGTGTATGAGGATTCATAATTCTTATATACAAGGAATTATATACATATTCAAAAAGGAGTAGGTGGAAATATGAATGTATTTAATCCTAATAATTCTCCTGGTGTTAAATAACATATCTTATGCAATCCTTTTTCTTATGTTAAGTATATAAGTCCATAAAAAAACACATTCAAAACAGGCGCAGCGTCGTAAAAAGTTTGTTGCCAGATTAGCAAATTGTAATCGTGTCACCAGCATATCCAATTTTGCTTTTCCTTGAAGTGTATTCCATTTTTATGAAGCAAATCAGCTAAAAGCCTCTTTCTGAAGAGCATCAAGATCAAATCAAGACTTTTTTTAAAACATTATTCTTCTCTTAAACCTTATTCGTACAATATTATTACGTTTTTGCCTGACTTAACATCTCCATCTATTTCATATCTCAAAAAGACAATGTTTTTGCCATTCTTTTTGAACTGCTTCATATTTACACGTTTTAATGCCACGAGTAAACTGTTCCAGAGTCTAATTTCACGTACCGAAGCACACTGAAGAGCATCATTTCAAGAGCATCAAATCTTCAAGTATATAAATAAATATAAAAAGAGCCAGCCTTTTGAGCAGCTCTTTGAAATGATGAACTGATCCAAAAGATTCAGATACCATAAAAGAGCCGAAAGCCCCATCAGTACCCAGCGACACTGAAGGATGGGTCAAATGCAGAGGACAAATGGGGGATGGTAAAGTGTACCTTAGCTAGACTTCTTCTGGACTGCTTTACCTTAGCTGGAGGACTTTTCTTACTCTCCTTATTTTAGGTTAACCTTGCCAGCAACATGAATTCTTGAGATTTGGGTGTCCATCATGTGAGGCTCCAGCTGAAGTGTGCTCTTGCGATAGGAAACTGACCAATCACACGGCAGCGATGGGATTTGGGCAGAAGCCAGAGCAAAATAAACCAAAAACAAACATGACGACGCTGACAGACAGTACTTCAGTTCATTTTAGCCAAATTATGGATTATTTTGTTTTGGGAAAATCTCTCTCTCTCTGTGGATTTGTGGAGAGAAAGATGTCTGTGCTTTTCTCTCAACAGGATTTAACAAAAGTTTGATTTTTCGGCTTGTTCTGCTGTTGTGAAGCTTCCACCAAACAGCGTGAAGTTTTTGTTTGAACGTTCACAAAGAATTGATAGAACTAGACACACGGGCACTGAAAATTTGCAACTTTTTGTTCTAAATGGTGTCATTTGGTAATACTTTAGGTGGGAGGTGTGCACTGCAATCTTTTTAACCAAAAATGTGTGCTGCGACTCGAAAAAAAGGTTGGAAAATATGGCTTTATAAGTGTGTTTTTTAACTTCATAGTCATGTAATATTGTGGTTTTTTTGTCCAATGAGGTTCATCTGGTCTTCTGTTAATTTATTTTAATAGATTCTTGCAGAAAACTCAGGCAACTACACGTCCACCCAAAAGATAAAACAGAACCGTAGCACAAATGTAATGTCATATATGAAATACCCTGCGTGTCTTGTATTAAAACAAACATCGGGGAAACAGGGAGGGTTTTCAGTACATGGAAAAAGGATTATAGGACATAATGTGAGAAGGAAACAGCGAAGGCGTGCACATGAACAACAAAACACAAAGCAGAACAGGAGTAACTCAAATCAGCCATTTCTAATCATTGTAAAAGAGAGAACCACATTATGGACTGAGACGGAGCAAACATCACTGGGACAGAGGACAGCAAACATCGTCGCTGGATTAAGAAGACAACCGAAATGCAAAAACGTGCCCACGAGACGTTAAACCGGGACGAGGGGGCCTTTTCACTCTCACACACCTGCGATACTGTCGTGAAGAAGTCGGACTGCAGATGGCGCTGTCGTCCTGCCTCCACTGGTAGGAAGACGGCGCCAAAACCTGTTTAAATCAGCTGACTGGACACGCCACAACAACATCAAGAATCTCTTAAAATAGTGGAGTTTGTTTCACCAACTGGAACAATTATATTTTTACTATTGGGAAAAATTAAACATCACAGTTTTTAGGAAAACAGCTGTCAGGAGTTAAAAGCTAAAATAGAGACCTCGCATGTTAATTTCCTGGAGCGGACCTGTGGACAGTATGTATCTGGCGGTAAGTCCAAAGAGAGGATAAAAATCTCAAGTCTTTCATATGCGGTAAGATTGGAGTTCTGGGATATGGTTCTTGCGTGTTAATATATGCACCCAGCTGCCCACAGACACTTGTATCCACTCCCAAATCCCTAAGCACTGGCACTAGGCTCCAATCCCGACAGGCAGCCCTCCAAAACAGCACAGCCAGGCTCCGGGGTGCCAAAGCGGGCCTCCCTTCTGCGCACGCGGGGGATCAACATCACCGCTCTGCTGGACTCAAATAGAACCACTTTTATGTAGCACAGTTTAAGATGAGACAGTTTTCAAAGAGGCTGCGGATAGAATAACGATACTCAATCCAAAACACGAGCGGTATTTGAAGCTACTAGCTCCCAATGTACTGGATAACGACACTCAAACACTTTATTTAAATAAATATATGCCGTTTCAACACCGCGCCGTTTTACTCAGTATGGGTAATTTGGTTCATTTTAAAATTCATGGTTTGTAAGTTCTGCACTGACTCATTCCTCTTTTGAAGGACTTTATAAAACTCCAGATTATAAGTGGGCTGTTAGTAGCTTCAGTATGAAACAATGACACAGAACTAAGTAGTTTCAAATTCAGCGGTAATATCGCCCTTCAAATGTTTATTTAAAGGTCCTATATTATGCAAAACGGACTCTTTTGCTTTAAGCCATGTCATAATTATGTTATATCATCAAAAAAACATCCGCGGAGTTGTGTTTTTGCTTTATTCACACATGAGTAATCTTTTATTATTAGACTGACGACATGTCCAAAGCTCAAAATGCTTAGTTCCACCTAGTGATGTCATAAGATGAGGCAGTTCCGAGGCTAAAATAATTCAAATGAATCCAGTGAAATTGCATGGAGTTTACAAACACTGTAGAGCACTTCCTGTATCACCACATGACATCACAAGGTGGAACAGAGTGTTTTCAGTTTGAGAGAAGAACTACGCTTGAATATGCAGGATTTGTGTGTTAAACTTGTGTAAATGAAACAAAGCACAACTCCAGGTGTGTTTGTGATGAGGAAACAGCATTATAACATAGAAAATTGTCTAATATGGGTCCTTTAACACATTTAAAGGTGCACTATGTGACATTTCTGGTTGGTAGTCCCCCATCTGTCTCAATATTGTTACTGCTTTTAAAAGACAATTTGCCCTGATTTTATCTACTTATAAAACGTTTTATTGTCCATCAGGAAGTGCGTGTTAGCATGCTAGCTGTTAGATTTACTGTAATGGAAAAAACCCCGCTCTGGTTCCTGAAAGTTGTGAAAAGTGCTTATAAACTCATCATGGTGAATAATGAGGACGCTCTGAATGCATAAGGTAAGTGAGGATTAACTTTGGACGACTGCAAACTGTTTAAAATTAACTAGCTGTATTTTTTTTTTCCCTTTTTAGAACAGTAACAATCAGGTACAGCGGCAGTACACTTATCTATCGCCATGGAGATTATAAATGACACAACCAGCCCAAGTTACAGTTCAGATCTGTGGAGAAGCGATCCTGCACACAGCAAAAATTTTTGTGCAGTAAAAACTCCTGTAAACAGCTTGAAACTTGATGAAAGTTAAGTTGGAACTTCTGGGCATAGCTTTAACACCTCCATGGAAACAGGCAGGTGTATCCTCCATCAGAAAAGTTACACAGTGGGGCTTTAAACATCCTATATTACACAAACACTGATTCTTGTGAGCTTTAAGCCATGTTATAATGTTGTTACCTCCTCAAAAACATACCTGGAAATGTGTCTTGTTTCCCTCTTTCCATGTTAAAGTATTTAAACGTGGAAAGAGGGATAAGTCTGTCTACATTAGATCAGAATATGGGCCCTTTAAACATCCATCCAACCATGAAAATAGTGTAATACAGTGAAAAGGCCAATATTCTGCTTAAGAAAATATCTTAATTATATTTCTTTTACCCTACTGTATTTTCAAAGTTTTCGCAAAAGTTAATTGGTAAAAAAAAAAAAAAGAAAAGCTGCTGGTGTGTGGTGGGAGGATAACTACTTTAAAGTTGGCTGTGAAGTAACTCTGCCCTTCAACACAAGTGCATTTCCAAATTAGACCAGAATGCTGCTAACTATGAAATCTGTGGTCCGTGCTGTGCCAAAACAAATTTTTCAATGTTAAAAAACTTGTGTGTGACTGTTTTAAAAGGTGTGATGTGTGCGTGTGTGTGTGTGAGTGTGAACAGACCCCAGGTGGGCTTGGACTCATGTCTCATTATTACAGAAGTGAGTAGGCTTGTTCACTGTGTCCAAGTAAAAGAAATTGCTC
This sequence comes from Periophthalmus modestus, assembly GCA_019594935.1. NCBI lineage: Eukaryota > Metazoa > Chordata > Actinopteri > Gobiiformes > Gobiidae > Periophthalmus > Periophthalmus modestus. Next base: position 21,301,233 of record JAIEZT010000012.1, on the reverse strand, counting down.
CAGTCACGAAGTCAGGTTAAGTTTAACAAGAGGATCTCGGAAAAAAAAACCCAAAAAAAAACGTTTTTTTTTGCAGGAATTGGGTTCACAGAATTGCCTGATCTTAATTTCATCTGTGTGTTTGAAAAATCCCTCTCTCTATATATACTACTACTACTCAATATATACAACATGGTAACACTTTTAAATAACTATAAGTTGGAAAAAAAGAGATTTTTGTGAGTTTTAAGTCATGTTATAATGCTGTTACCGTCCTCAAAAACATACCAGGAGTTGTGTTTTGTTTCATCCACACACGTCTCCTCATCCTCTACATACATCTCCAAAGCTCAAAATGCTCTGTTCCACCTTGTGATGTCATATGGTGGTAGTTTTCAAATTAACAACTCCATTTTACCTTTAGTTCAGACCCACAACCCTGATCTGTGACTGAAGCAGCAAAACCATCAGCCTCCTCAGCCTCTCCTTATCCTCTTCACCACCTATAATACATCACACCACTTTGCATACTAAACATTTTTATCCAATATCCATGTCAAGCCAGATTTTTCCACAGTACGGCATTAAATTCAAGCAGGTCACGCAAAGTAAAAATGCATTAAGTGACAAAGACATCGTTAATTTAATAAATGCAAAATAGATATGTTTAATGAATGTAATATCTCCACAAAGACAAGCAGGCAGGGAACCCCTCACCACAAAAGTTACATGTTGCACTTTAAATACAGCCAAAAAAATGAAAAGGTTACCCATAAAATCCCATCCCAGGGTGCTGAGCATTGATAAGTACGCTTTTTGACAGCCCTGCCACATAACTATTTCTATTGGGCCTGGCAGAACATAGTTATAGTCTTGTACAAAAGGCCCATATCCAACGGGACAGAGCAAAGCCAGTGCAGATGCTTTCAAAAGTCCTCCATTAAAGAGTGATGACACGCAGAGAAAGATATTCATGTTTCTCTCCAATGTATTCTAAAACCCAGCCAATCTCTTATGCCAGACAGCAGCCCTCGCGATACAAATCATTAGCGGTACAAGTGCTCTGCTAGCTCGTCCGCGCTCCTCCAGGACTCTATAGGACCTGTGGAACAGTCATTAAGGCACAACACATCCCAGCCCCTCGCATATAACATCTAGTACAATGGCACTTATGAGCGTTCCCAGAGTGTAGACATATACTGCATGCTCTGCTCAGCTGACAATTTGCTCTCTCCAACCACTACAAATGATGCTATCAGACTTACACAGGCAAGGTGGGGGAAGTGGGAATACGACCAGCAACATTATGAGGGTCAATCAGTTAAGCAAAAACTCAAAATGAAAGAAAATAACGCTTTTAATGTGGTTAAATCCTCGACTACTACCTCGAAACTTAACCTAGGACTACACCAGGAGAGTTATATTAAAACTAGGGTGAAATTATCGCTAGACTGGGGCTAAATCAGGACTAAACCAGACGCTTTAAAGCCAGACCTATTACGCAAAATCGACTTTCCATAGCTTGTCATTACGTTATAAGTGTTTCCGCTTCTTATTCGCCCTCTCGAAGTTGCATTTGGAGCGATTCGTGCGTGTTTGAGCAATATGTCATCGCTTATTTTTGAGAAGCCATATTGCCAATCAATTCCATTTTCAAAAATATAAAATATACAAATAGGCATCCGGAAAAAAACACGTTGCACTCAGTAATGGTGCTATCTGTTAGACTGTTCGGGCATTAGAGCAGCACTGACATTATAATCACAACAGCAGTCTGATTTATAAGGGTCGGCGTTAGTTGGAGGAAGAACATCGAAGGGTAGCGCATTGGTTCTGGTGGCATTTGGAGAGTTCAGTGTTCATTATAATGAGATATTCCAGTGTCCATTCATCTTTGAAGTGCACTATTTAACGGAAATCCAGTTTAAAACCATGAATTAATTAAACTAGAATCGAACCGGGGCTTACACATGATCGAACAAGGGTTAAACCAGGTCTACATAAGGACAGACTGGGGCTAAACCAGGACTGAAGAAGGTCTCGGTCTTGGTCAGGACTAAAATATGAATGAAATAGGTCTTAATCCAGGGCTGATCCACGAATTAACGAAACCAAAATTGAACTAAAACTAAAGCAGGACAGACAAATGACAGACATAAAAGAACCAGGGAACTAACTAAAATACGACTAAATATGGTCTAAAACAGTGTTAAGGATTAAAGCAAGACAAAAAACAGGCTTAAACCAGGACAAAACTAAGACTGAAATGAGATCTCAACCACTTCAGAGCTAAAGGGTCCGTCTACGTTTTTCATTATGTGGTTCTCTTCCTGGTTTAGTCCCGATCTAGTCCAGGATATAGTTCAAAATCAGAATCAGAAGACAACTCACAAACTAGGAACTTTCTTCGGTGATAAAGTGCAACCTAAAACACTGTCTTAGAGGTAGATATACACAGCAACGTCAGAAGAATAATGCAAACATGACTTATTAAGGTGATATATAAAGTGTCCAGTTCTAAAGCGTCAATTAGTACAGATATTATAATAGTTAGTAGATAATAGTACATTAATAGACAGGATAATAGTTAAGGTTTTAGTCCTGGTTTGGTCCTGATTTTGTGATTAATGTGCAAGTGTACAGTATATGCACCAATAGAAAGTCTAAAGAGCGTAACCCAGGACTTAAACTAGTTTCCAACAAAAGCTGGAACGATGGACCAAGTCTAAACCTGGACTTTTTCAAAGCCTCTAACTGTAAAACCTGCTCTTAGCACATCTCCTGGAGTTGTGAAGGTAGACCTCATCTCCTCCTCTCTCTTTTAGATGTCCCACCATGACAAGTCCAACAGGGGGCGCTCACTTGGCATTCAGCTCGACAGGCACAACACGCCGCTGCTGCCCAATGTTCCAGAAAACCAAAAATATGCAGGAGTAACGGTGCGAGCCAGACCCATGCTAGCACTCGTCTTTTTGCTCTGTTCTTTCTCTCTCTCACTGACTCCACGCCGGAAAACTTTTATATACCTCACCCCCCGATCAACTATGAAGAGGTTTGAAACTGTTGTATGTGCCATGTCCATCTTTAGCAGCAATTCTTTAAAAGTGCGTTGCATAACTGTTCTTGTTGGTTGATACTTTGCAGCTAATGTCATCAACTTTCATTGGGGGGTGTTGATGCTAACTGGAGGCACTGCTTTGTTTGAAGCTCTGTCACTTTATTCTGAGCTTTGTATTAACACGTTCTGATTAAAAAGAAATTGAAGTGAGCTGATTTGTGCTGTGAACACGTCTCAAATAACATTGCATTAGCATAACATTGTCACAAGCTAGCTAGCTAGCTGCTTGCTTAAATACATTTAGCATTTTTTTCAGACAAGTTTTTCATTTTCTGCATGATGCCACTGCAAAGCATCAGTATGGAGATGTTCTTGCTATACCTGCAACGGTTGACAGTCTGGCATTATATCTAACTAACATTCATGCCTTGAAAAACTCAGTGTGAGCAGGGTCGCTCTTCACAGATCTGACCAATAACTTGCTTGTCTCCATGGAAATATACATTAATGCCATATTTTGGAACATTCCATCCTTATTTTTAAGCAAAAACTTGATTGGCGTGTCTCCGTTTTTCAAACCATTGAGTTATCCAGTTACTTATTGATAGTATGTAAAAGAAAATACAGTTGACAGTTGATTAATTGATGATCAGTTGGTGGTAAGAGGGCGCAAGAAAGTTTTAAAGATGGAGAATTAAACTTCAATTGGGTATTAACTGCTAACACATAACGTATTTAGATCACCATGTTACATTTTATTGTTCTGAAAATGCTGTATTTGCTGAAAACAACGTATTAACATGTTTCAGCTTTGTTTCACTCTCTGTGCTAAGTCCTCCCCCTTCAGAGCGCTATCACATTACAATAGCAGGTCAATTTCGTTAATGAAACTACCGCAGATCGCGTCAGGTTTGTGAAGTTGTAGTGTATTATTTTGAGCTTAGGCTTGTGAGCAGAGCTTTGCACAGAATCTTACAGCTAAGGAGGGTTCGAATAGGGCCCTGGAGAGATCACTAGATTACTCAAAGTACCCCTTATATATGTATGTAAGTGCGTGTGTATGATTGAGATTTATTGGGCGCAACTTGTGCTAGCAGGAAGTCGTCTTTGCGTTTCAAAATGAGTTAGTATTAGTTATAATTCCCTGCCCTTCAAGTTTTCAAAAATACACAACCAAAAGTTAATTAAGCATGTGAATTATTTAAAGTTACCCAAATGTCACTGCACTTTGTGATTATGGGATCTTGTTTGGGCGAATATAGCCTGCTCTAGCTTTGTTTCTTTTTCCCCCTCTCCCTTGACATCCTGCCGGAAAATGTCTGCAGCTCCCTAACAAGAATGAATGGGTCTGAGCTGTGGTGAAACGTGCTTCCCTGGTGTGGTGAGATGTTTGCTGAGCAGTTGCGTCTGTTCTTAAACTGTAGACTCTGTGCATGTACTGTGACTGTGTGGGAGCATGTGACAGATGGTGCTCCCCCTGTGGACCCACAAAACTGAAACTGCATGCAGACAGCTCAACACGCTCCGAAGACAAGTCACACCCAGTCCGATGAGCCAATGTTTAAAAGCAAGAAGATTTTTATAACTATTAAACCAGGGTGAAACTAGAACTAAACTAAGATTAAATGAGATCTGAACCAGGACTAAACCAGGTCTAAACTAGGACTAAACAAGGGCCTAACCCAGGACTAAACTAGGACTAAACCAGGTCTAATCAGGACTAAACCAGGACTAAACCGGGTCTAAACCAGGACTAAACCGGGTCTAAACCAGGACTAAACCAGGACCAAACTAGGACTGAACTAGGACTAAACCAGAACTAAACCAGGACGAAACCAGGTCTAAACCAGGACTAAACTAGGACTAAACCAGGACCAAACCAGGGCAAAACCAGGACTAAACCAGGACTAAACCAGGTCTAAACCAGGACTAAACCAGGACTAAACCAGGTCAAAACCAGGAGTAAACCAGGACTAAACCATGAATAAACTAAAATGGATTAAACCAGGACTAAAACAGAGCTAAAGAAGGATGGAATCAGGGCAAAATCGAATCTATTACTCCTCATAAAAAAACTAAATTTTAACATTGACTAAACCAGGATTAACTTAACTAAGACTTTCTTACCCTTTCCTTTTTACCTCAACAGAAAAACAGAACACACAGTACACGCTTTAATAGTGCTCAGAGTCCAGTGACCCGATGTTTGAAAGCAATCAAACAGTGGCTTTTTAAATTAGCATACCATTACTTTCTTAGTAGCCGGTGCTTAAATGCATCGGCTTTTTATTTGCAAAGAAGTCTGGGCCACGGACTTACCTCAGAGAGTTTTTCATCCGTCAACCGCGTCTATCTGAGAAATCGTCTATCACGTCAAAACAACATGGCTGCCAACGATTAAAAAGCAAAAACAAAATTAGAGAATTGAAAAGCTCCAGCTTCTGCATAAGCAATGAGTAAACTACTAAGCTCCAAATCAACCTTCACTTTGACCTAGACACTTAAGAAAGTTCGATTTTGTCCTAAATGATAGATGACCAATCAGCTGGCGGGTTTCACTGAAATAAACAAACCTGATTGACAGCTCCGCCTGAGTTTGGAAATGTCATCTGTTTTGTAACTTCAAATACGGCATTGGTTTTATGATTTTTTTATGATGCTTTTTCTTACTTTGTTCCACCTTATTAGGTAATTAATTTAATGGTGTATGGTCACATTTTTATATAGCGCTTTTCCACCTTCAAGGCACTTCGCTACTACATCAAGGAAATTCATCCATTCGCACCGTCAACTTGTGGGTCAGTGTATCAAATGGACGACTTAACCAATAGCGGGATTCGAACCACCGACGTTCGGACCAGCAGACAAACGCTCCACCAGTCGGTTAATGGAAGTAACGAGATGAAACAGAAAAAAATACGAAACCTACACAAAAAAAGAGCCCACACATTCAAGAAACTGACGATTGGACCTTTTGGTGTAATGTGTATCAAAGCTGCACTGTGTAACTTGATCTATGTCCATGGTGATGTCACAAAGTTACAAGTCAGATCTGTGGAAACGTGACCCCGCTCATAGTGAGAACGGAGGTTTTTGAGTCATGTCATTATTTTAAAAAGCCCCTAATCTGCTATTTTTGAGTTCTTCTTTCTTAGTTCTTCTTCCCTCAGACTGAAAACACTCCGTTCCACCTTGTGATGTCATGTGGTGATACAGGAAGTGCTCCACTGTGTTTCTAAACCCCACGCAGCTTCAGTAGAAATATTTGGATGATTTCAGCCTTGGAATTGCCCGTCTCTACTAAACAAAAGGTAAAAGGCAGCTGTTGACTTGAAAACTACCACTTCATGACATCACAAGGTGGAACAGAGCATTTTGACTAGTAATAAAGAGTTACTCAAACTGTTTTTTTTCTCATCGTTTTTGATGAAGAAACATTATAACATGGCTAAAGGCTCACACAAGTCCATTTTGCATAATATAGGAGCTTTATATCGGTATGGTAGATTCCATAAAAAGCTATAACATCTCTAAGGACAAAAAGCAGGTAGCGGACCCTGCAGAGAAGTGACATAGTTCTCCTTTAACGTGTCGTTGTGTTTCGTTCCTGGCACACAGACAATTTTTGCACTAGCCTTGACTAAACTTGTGCTTCTCCGGTCCCCCTCTCATTTAAAGTGTGTGTCAGATTGGGTCGCAGTGATTGTAATGCAAATGAGCCATAATCAGATGCTTGTTGAGAAGTCTCGTCAGCCAAGGCCAGTCAGCGCAGTCTGCTACATCTCTCCCTCTATTTGTCAAACAGAAAAAAAAAAAGAAATAAACAAGAAAAAAAAATGGATTTGCACATTACTTGACGGAACAAAAGCGCCCGACCCTGAGCTCAAATGAACGCAGCGTGCCAAGGTGCAGAATGGGGCTGCTTGAAGTTGGCTAAAACGTCCTCTTTGCCGTCGATATCCTTGAGGGATTTTCATAACCCGACGTCAAATCGATGCATCGTAATGATTCAAATTAACTGCATTAAGGTGGCATTTCACAGAACATCAATACGTGAAATATTAATGCCTGGGAAACGTATATATCTGTTTGTGGAATACATTTCTTTCTAAGTGTTTACTGCTGTTGGGAAATGAATTAAACAAATAGTTGCACATTTATTAATATGATATAATTGAATAAATGAGAAAAAAACAGTGTAGAGACGATCCCAAATGTCAGAGAGTAGATTTAATTACATTTTTCAAGTGACTTTTTAATACAGTTGTAGTTTTCAGACGACGTAGTACTTTTACTCCTATATATTTGACAGTGTAACAGTACTTTTGAGTAAAGGTTTTGGGTTCATCTTCCGGTCCAATGAGCCAATGTTTAAAAGCAAGCGTATTTTTATAACTACTAAACCAGGACGAAACTACAACTAAACTAAATCAGATCTGAACCAGGATTAAACCAGGACAAAACTCAGCATAACCTGGGACTAAACTAAGACTAAACTAGGACCAAACTAGGTATAAAACAAGTCAAAACCAGGACTAAACTAGGACTAAACAAGCACTGAAGCAGGTACAAACTAAACCAGGACTAAACAAGGTCTAAACCAGGTCTAAACCAGGACCGAACCAGGACTAAACCACGAATAATCCAGGTCTAAACCAGGACCAAACCAGGACTAAACCACGACTAATCCAGGTCTAAACCAGGACCAAACCAGGACTAAACCAGGACTAAACCAGGACTAAACCAGGTCTAAACCAGGACCAAACCAGGACTAAACCAGGACTAAACCAGGTCTAAACCAGGTCTAAACCAGGACTAAACCAGGTCTCAACCGCAACCAAACCAGGACTAAACCAGGACTAAACCAGGTCTAAACCAGGACTAAACCAGGACTAAACCAGGTCTAAACCAGGTCTAAACCAGGTCTAAACCGGGACTAAACCAGGTCTAAACCAGGTCTAAACCAGGTCTAAACCAGGACTAAACCAGGTCTCAACCGGGACCAAACCAGGACTAAACCAGGACTAAACCAGAATTAAACCAGGACTAATCCAGGTCTAAACCAGGACCAAACCAGGACTAAAGCAGGACTAAACTAGGACTAAACTAGATCTAAACCAGGACTAAACCAGGTCTAAACCAGGACTAAACCAGGACTGAACCAGGTCTAAAGACGCAGTAGATACAGTACTTTTTTTCCTATATATTTGACAATGTAACAGTACTCTTTGAGTAAAAGTTTTGGGTTCCTCTTCCCACTGTGAGTACGTCTACAAATGACAAACGCTTGAAGTTGACAATATGAAATGATTTGAACGTTTGTGTTGCTTGCACCGATCCTTCAGATATGATGTAGTTTCTCATTTTTGTGTCCGTCCTTCGAAAACACCAGATTCTGTGCATGTTTTGTGCTTCCAATTACATTACCTTCAAATTATAAAAGAGGTATTACATCCAGGAAGGTACTAGACAAGTCATTTGTAGATTAAAAACTACTTCAACTTGAGTAAGATTTTGAAGTACTCCTTGGTTATACTGTTATATTTCTTGATGGTGGAAAAGCGCTATATAAAAAAATGATCTAAAAGTTTAGTAATGCAATGAAGAGGAGGAGATGGAGAGGCTGAGGAGGCTGATGGAGCTGTTATGGAGACAGAGCGTAGGGGGTTGTAGTGTTAATGGAAATGGGATAGATCAGGGGTGTCCAAACTACGGCCCGGGGGCCAAATGCGGCCCTCAGACCAGTTTTTATTGGCCCTCAGGCAGTACTTTTAACAGCAAATTGAACTATTTCTACCACTGTAACCTCAAACATCACATTGCAGTGTGATACAGACCTAAAATGATTGTGTTTCAAGCCTTATTAATACACAGCGGCTCTGTCAAAGCTGTGTTTAAAGCGCCGCACTGCATTCATCACCGTTCTGTGGTCCTCCTCCGCTTCGAATATGTTTTGAAATGTGGCCCTCGAAAAAAAAAAAAAAAAAAAAAAGTTTGGGGACCTCTGGGATAGATGCTTGACAGTTGATTGGTCGAGAGGCAAAGACAAGACGTTGTGATTGGCTGACAGCGGCGGTCTTCAGTTTCGTGACAAAACATGTATTTATTCTGTAAGAAACTTGCATTGGAGAAAAGTTCCCTAATTCGCAATAATATCTGCGTATGATTATTATATTCCACTGCAGGATGTCAAGAAAGATTTAGCTGTAATCCCCCTTGAGCCTGGCTAAGAATACATGGTTAAGTGTTTTGTAACAGACTGCAGGGAGAAAGAGGGAGGAGGGGAGAGAGAGGATGAAGAGGAGAAGAGAGAGAGAGAAAGAGGGGGAAGCATAGACTGTATATATAAATGGACATAGCTAACCTGCTAGTCATCATGTTCCAAATAGGGAGTGAGCATGGGCGTGCGTCTGGCTCTGTCGACTCTGGCTTGACATTTTGGTCTTAAAATGTTCGTATTAACCTGCGCTACATGATCCTGGTATTTTTACTTCGCTATTGTGTCTGTAAATCAAGATATGAACATTAATATCAGACAAATCATACGTCGCTTCTTCCCTTAAGGTGACACTGACAACAGGTTTGACTGACAGCGTTGCTAAGTGTCTGGTCCCTGCTAAAACAGTG